>OZ018329.1:140529178-141119178 GCA_963969495.1 Ceratothoa steindachneri | reverse complement strand
TTTTTGGTACACAGTGAAGATAATTTTGTCAATGACTCTAACAAATATTACATCAAGAAAGGATATACAATTATCTTTTTCCCACTCTACTTTAAAATTGATAGTGAGATAGAGGTCATTAAGATTTTTAAGGAACTTGTCAAATAAGTTTAAAATATTTATCGGCCAAATCAATATGACATCATATACATACTTATACCATACAAAATTATGATGGGGAATCAGAGAAGGGAATAATGATACTTCGAAATGCGCCACAAAAAGGTTACATGGTATGGGTGATAAAGGATTACCTATGTGTGAGGGAACCCCACATGGAATCTCTTGAGCAGACGGAACTTCCACGCGCTGCAGAAAGCCGGGTAAGGCCTAAATTGGTAAGCCTAACCCCCGCCCTTCCACAAGCGCTAGCCTCGAACCGCGTCCCCTACGATTCACATTTACGGGGACTAGAATAGCGTCTACAAGCAGATTCGAGGCCATTCGAGAGTAGAGCTGTTTCCCGCTAACCCCCTTCGGGGAGAGCCTCGAACATCAATAGAGTTCGACTCCCATGAGAAGACACTGGGTTGAAAAGTCTCGCCCAGATCCTAGAAGATTCCCCATGGTCCCAAATCAAGTGCTAGCAACAAAGCCAAGTGACAGCTGGACTATTTTGTGTATTTAGAGTTAGCCCCGGCCAGGAGGTCATTCCACTGAACGATCGCCCCCGAGTGATTTTCCTGACTTCTCTCATCAACTTCTGTCGAAGCCCTCCTTATTTTGGGTAGCGGAAATACTCCATCCTGGACCGGAAATTATCCACAGCCCCCCTTGTTTTTGGAGAACCGTCATCTCTACCGACCTCCCACACAGAAGTTCTGAACGGCCACACCTCGTGTGCAGAAGACATCCGTAAGCCAACCCCTCTTCCCCCTTCAATAACCCAATTGAGTTAATTCCCCCCACATTTGAATAGTCTTCTCCTGTAATACCTTAAGTTCTAACTTCATAGTCTCTTTTATAACTACCATTCCCCCTTTCATTTACTGATGTGATTTTGCTTGTTAATTCTCTGGGGTAATTTCATCCATCATTTCTCTCATTATTTTTGTGTAAATAAAATTATATTTTTATACATGCCTCTTTAAATGACCTTGAGCTTTGCCATTATCCATAATTTTCCTGACCTCGCTGCACTCTCTCGCTACTCAGCCCGTCTGAACTCGTGGTTTTCGGTCCGTTTTGTCGGTTCGCTTCAAAGTTATTGGTCCCTCCCTCATAGATATAATATGGTATTGATATAATGTAATGTCATACCATGACAATATGCTAAGACCATATCGTTGACGGAAAAAAGCCCATATCGCTGATAAATGCATTTTCAGTAACACAAAGTTTAACAAGATTTATAATTTTATTTTTGCCTAGAGGGAGGTTTTAATTTTTGATTATCTAATAACTTAGATAGAACATCAAGAGTTTCATTGACTGGGGTATTAGTGAGCAATATCATTAAGAATTAAATTTTGGACAGAGGAGGTATATTTAAATTGTCCGTCCAAAAGGTTAAAGTTCAGTATTTCTCGAATTATTGTAGATTAAATAAATACTTTTACGAAAATTATTTAAACTATAAATTAACTTTGCCCGAGGCTAATCAATTGCATGGTTTAAATTATTTATGTGATTAAAAATATATTTACATATATATAAGATTTGTTAAAATCGACAGCGATTGCTGCTTGGTTGAGTTTGTGCTGCAGCTTTCTAACCTTTTCATAGACTTTCTTTTCAAAAAGCGAAAGTTGGGAAAAAATACTCTCCAGTGACATAACTTTATTAGCCGAGACGTTTTTCAACCTTTTCAAAGGGGATCTTCTGGACAAACAATGAAAAAATTACAAAAATGAGTTTTATATATGCATTATTATTTAACATAAGAATATGTTTAAGGACCAATCAAATGTGAGAGAAATTATAAAGCCAGAATAAAGTTTTCAGCAAAAATGAAAAATGAATTGATATTGACATAAAAATATATGTTTTAGCCAATCAAATTTAACCATTTTTTTTAAGGAGTAAACAATGTTTAGATCGGCGAAATAAATGCATAAGTTTTGTATACGTTTTTTATTCGACGGATAGCAGGTGTTGGAATCTCTTACTTGGAAGCATTCACGCAATCCATAGCTCCAGATAACGAAGCGCTCTTTTTTGCTATTTGAAGAAGAAGAAAAAAAAGAAGCTTTTTAAAGAGACTGCGACTGTCAGACAATATCTTGACCGGACTCTCTACAACAGACGTTCTTCCCTATCCTATCCTAGGGTGAGTCGGTTTAGGGAAGCTAAGTCTACATGGATACCCACTCTAGCAGAAGCAATATTTGAACCGGGAGGCTAACTCGACGCAGGCTGAAGCTTAGCCAGTGACGGATCAGACCCGTGTGAGAGGCGGACTAGAGTGGGTGAGAGCAAAGACTGTTAGAGCTAGGGGTAGGTAGGCAGGTAGGGCTACCGACTCGCTACTTTAACCTACTTTACTCTCACTTTCGCTACTTTCTTTTTTGCCTTAACCACCGCTGAGGAAAATAAGAAGAAAGAAGATCGGATAGCAAGAAAATGGAATCCACTAGACGGGCCCCTTTGCGCGTCCAGAAAAGCGCACAAAAGCCCGACAGGATAAATACTTTTCGAATAATATACGGCGAACTCGGAATATTGCTTGTGAGACTACTGGACCACTCTAATTCAAAAGGTGGCAATTTGTCAGAGCGACGGTGACGTGGATAGGTTAATCTTGGAGAAGGCATCTGAAAGATTGAACACAATCGGATTGGAAGCTAAAGTGCCCCCCTCCCCTTCATAGATTGAGGCTCAGAAGACAGTCTATTGTCAGCAAATAGACTTTTGGATTGGAAACCATACGGCAGAAAGAAATAGTCTGAAATCGAGAGAGCCCAATCCTGGGCAAAGGTAAAGGAGGTAATTAAGTTTATCAACCGGACAAATAATATGGAATACTCTCATGTCTTTTAAAGTTATATTTCGCGAGACCAATATGGCAAGAAAGGCAATAGAGGTAAGATTACTTGCTCTCAACCTCAAAGTTACCTCCGAACAAATCAAAAGTGATGATTTCGTCGGTGTGAAAACCTGCTTTAACTCTTTCGCCCTGTAGAAGCATATACCAAAGACTGCCCAATGAAAGAAATAAAATGGTGTTCAGAGTGCAGCGAGAAAGATCCCCCTTGGCGTGAGTGTAACTATCAAACGAAGAGCTGCCTAAATTGCGACGGGAATCATCGGACAATGGCGATGACATTCCCATTCAAAAGGGAAGTGATAGATAGGAAGAGGAAAGAAAAATCCAGGGTTGAACAGGAAAAGCAAAATCTGACTTTTGCCAAAGTTGCAAAGGCAACGGTTAAAAAATCACAACTTTTGAAGGATGTTTTTGAAATAAAACAAGGAGAATCATTAAATATACTGACATGCATCTTGCATGCTTATGTTTTCAAGGTAGCTAAGCGAGTTTATATACAAAAGAATTGAATCTTATGCTAAAATTAATGGGTTAGACCAAATGTGGTTTCCGAGAACCCGCCTTCAGTGGACATCCTAAGCGTCCAGTATAAACCTATAAAAAATGATAATGATCAAGCATAGCAGAGGATGGATATTCAATAAGAAACCTCGGAACCAGCCCCAATAGACATCAATAGTGAGAAAACTACCCCTGTGTTGTGAAACCAAGTATTGGGGCCAGTTAATCGCGCCTCTGAACAAAGAGAAGGAGAAATTGAAGAACGCCGAGGTTAGTGTTCGATTCTTCGCGTCTGAAAAAAAACTCTTCCCTGAGATTAACGCCAAGTTGATTCATGGAATCAAAATATGAAATTATAAGTAAGAATTCGATGGCCCGTACTTGGCCCGAGAAATTTTCAAGATTATTATGGACAGCACGTTAGAAATCGCAAGGACCTATGTCTTACGCTAAGGAAGGAAGAATTTAAAAAGAATAAAAGTGGGAAGATGAAGTCGCCCTTCGAGCGCGAAACACACAATACTGAAAGAAGAGGAAGTCACGAGAGCAACTCCAAATAATTGTGAATACAAGAAAACTAAAATAATAAGTCACAACATCGCTTAATGGAATGATAAAAAGTTTACATTGAGCAATTCATATCTGAACGAGGAATCAGAAATAATTTTACCTAATGAAATAAATATATACCATGAGATTCACAAGATCAAATTATTCAATTATACAGTAATTACAATAAACACAGGAATTAAATTTTAATGGTATCGCAATTGTGGTGCGCAATGACATATGTTTCAAGAAACTCAAAGACCTGGACGAGGCATAGTTGGCGATAAGCGTTCGGACTTCACCTGGAAACCTTATCGTAGCGACTGGGTATCAACCCCCAAAGAGGGATTATTTACCCCTTCATAACTTCACCGAAATATTCGGACCCAGAGATCAAGCGTTATTCATGGGGGATTTGAACGCCCGTTGTAGAGCCTTGGGCTACACTAGAAATTTTAAAAGGGCAGGAAAAATTCCAGACACAATATTTGAGAGAAAGATAGTAGAACCTATAGGGCCCGAGTTTCCGACCTACTTTGGCACAACCGGAACCACGAAGCCCGATATCGTTCAAGCTACCCCAGATCTACAATTCAACTACTAAATAGAAAAGGGGCCTCCATCAAATAACGACCATGAAATGATGATCATAATTCTCTCCCTCGATCCTCTTCAGGTAAAATGCCCTCCGAGGAAGCCATTCAGGGAAACTAACTTGGCTGACTCTTTAGAAGATTTGGCAAGACACCCACAGAGGTTTGAGCGAGGCAATCTTGGAGCTCAAAAGATTGATGGGAGTGATAGTGAAGGCGGATAAGAAACACATCTCCATTACGCAGTATAGAACCTTACCACGTCCTATCAGAACAGCGCTTATTGCAGACCTAGAGAAACAATACATCATTACGAGAGATTCCATCAAACTGAATGGACCTCAAAGAGGTGACAGGGCAAGGTTAGGTTGTAACAAATAACACCGACCTGATAGCGGAAATTGCCTTGGAAAGAAACACAAGGTGGTACAGATTCATAGAGGCTTTGGACACCTAACTAAATCTCACAAAACTGTGGCAGAAAATCAATATTGCCAAAGGGAAACAAAAAAAAACAAGGTCAGAATCGTATTCCAACAAGAAGGAGACGAGTCGAAAGAGCCCCAAGAGATCGTGACGGCATTTAGAGAACATTGGGAGGAAAGCTTGACATCTCTCCCGAAGAAAAAGAGAGCTTTGTCAGAGAACTTGAATTAAGAGTAGTGGATGAATTAGAACTTCATCGCCAGGAAATCGTCCCAAACAACAACGCCTCACCGACGCTCCTAGCAGAACAAAACATTGTACCGATTACCCTTCAAGAGCTGAAAGAGACGCTCCAGACCACCAAACAGAGGGCATCGGAGAATCAGGAATAACAAGAGATCACTTGGTACGAGCATCAGACGGCCTTTTAAACAAAATTGTAGAACTATTCAACGCGACATTAGTGCAAGATATTTCCCAGATGCTATGAAGAGAGGAATGATAATTTCCCTGCCAAAACCCGGAAACCATAGAAAAACCCAGGGAAATTTAGACTGATTACTGTGTTCGAGACTTTGGCAAAATTGCTAGAAAAAAATGATCAACGACAGGCTAGTTAAACATCTAGATGAAAGAACACAAATTTATAACCACTAGCACGGATTCAGGAGGAATAGGAGTACCGAAACGGCCCTTTCCATATTAGTCGAAACAATCGTTAAAGCTAAATTCAATAAGAACTATGCAGATGTTGTACTTAGAGACGTCCAAAAGGCTTTTGATGAAGGCTGGAGGATCGGCCCTTAAGTACAAAATCCTCTTATATTTCAGTGCAGTTTTACGATGGCCCAAGATTCGAAGTCCCTCAGGGGCTCCCAGGACGGGAGGACTGCCTATGTCCAAATTTATATAGTAGCCTCACAATAGATTTACCAAGGCCAGTTAACGACTCTACGAAATATATAAAATTTGCCGATGACATCACAATAATCAGGAACAGCGCGTATAGGCATCCTCCGAAAATGGCAAGGATTACAGCGGCTAAACTCGCTAACATAAATGAGTTTTAATCATACCAATAGGAAGACGAAAACCTCAAGAGTGCAGAGAGAGAAGGAAAGATATATATATACGAAAATTAAGGAAAGGTGCTCGGGCTAAAGATCAGCAGACACGGATTTGGAAAAACACGTCAATTTAAGAATAAACATAGTGAAGGCGCACTTAATTACACTATTTCAACTTAGAAATCTTAGCATTGAGAATGAGAAGATTTGCAATGCTATATGTAAAGCTTCATTGTTATACGGGGCTCTACCGTTAAAGAGATTGCTCAAAACCAACGCTGTGAAAATCCAGAGAATTCAGAACGCTGCGGTCTACATCATTACTAACACCAAAAGGCGAGAAAGAAGAAGGTTAAGAGACTTACACGGAGAAATAGGCCTCCCTCCCGCAAACGTGTCCCTACACTATAGAGCCTGTAAAGTGTAGGACAAACTTGAGACCATTTTGAGCGAAGAGCAAAAAAGATCACTAGAAATCCCGCAAGAACACCAAAGAGATAACAGAGGAATATTTAGGAGCGGGAACCCGATAGGGGAGAAGAACCGCCCCCAGTATTTACAGCTCAGATGAGCTTGCAGAAAAACTGCAAAAATTGCTAATCAGGAATATCTGCAACAAGCAGGAAAAATTTAAGAAAACAATCAGAAGAAGAGTAATAGAGGCGTGAGAGCCTCCCGATAAAGAAGAAAACGACGATGAAGAAAACTTAAACAAAATAAACGCAAGAGATGGCTGGTCACCCAGCGGCTACCACTCCCTCTTAGTCATTCTCCTCCACCACTTTATCCTTACGTAACCTCTCCACTCTACTATTACTAAACACTTTTATATCTAACATCTTTAAGACTTAAGACGCTTTCTATTTGCGCGTGCGCGAGAGAGAGAGTTACAAGGAATAGTAGTAACTCAGAAGATTATATTGTCCATAACGAGGAGCCACTGTTTTTGAAGACCCTATCTCATAGCTTTAGAGAAAGTATAGTAAAGTTGAAGGCTCTCGCTACCCACCTCTCCCACCCGAAACATTCGGGCATGGAAAAATGAAAAATACAACTGACATGTACAATAAAAGTACACAGTCAGGAATTTTAATAGAAAAGATGAACCTATCTCTATATTAATTTTCATCTTAATTTTTACGATATTTTTATAATTAGCAACGAGTATTATTTTTAGCAGTTAATATTCCTTATAACTTTATATAACCTATTTTTAAATCTGTGAACGGCGGGACTTGAGACAATCTCGTCCGACAACTGATTCCATACATTGACAATTTCATACGACAAAAAGTTTCCACATATATTGAGGCTGTACTTTTTCGGAACGAGGTTCATGCTATTATTACGTGTAATGTTTCTGTTTTATTTGAACCAAATGGAGTAGTACACATTTTTTATACCATTTGAGATTTTATATACCTCTATTAGTTGACCTCCTATACATCTATCTTCTAGTTTAAAAAGGTTTAACTTTTCAATCCGTGTTTCATAACTGCATTTTCTTAATGAAGGTAAAATTTTTGTAGCCCAAGGTTGTACTTTTTCTAATCTTTCTATATCTTTTCTGTGAGAGGGTGACCAAACCTGTACCCGTATTCTAGTTGTGGTCTTACCAGAGCATTATACATGTTTTTTAATACCATTTCGCTTTTATAGTTGATCTGTCGCTTAATATAAAAGAATAACTTTAGCGCCTTATCTTCTACTTCAAAAGAGCGTTGTGAAAACTTAAGATTTTTTGACACCTAGATACCGAGATCCTTTTCGTTTTCTGTTTCTGCTATTGTTTTCTCAAGGAGTTTGTATTCTGCTTTCGGATTTTTGTGGCCAACGTGCATCACTTTGCATTTTTCTAAGTTCAATGAAGTTTCCATTTTTTAGAAATCTACTATATCTTGGTCAGTAAGTATACTTTGACCCAGTTTACATTCGTCAGAGAATTTAAAGATTTTTTAAATCAATCCCACGTCTCTGTTGTTTACATATATAATAAAGAGTAAGGGCCCCAGGACAGAGCCATGAGGAACTCCACTACTCACAGTTATCCATTAAGGATCTTCTCTATTGATCAATAGAGCTCTAACTTTGGACATTAGTTTCTTGTGTGGCACCTTATTGAAGGCCTTTTGAAAGTACAGGTACCGAATGTCGACATACTTCTCTGTCATGGTATGATATTACATTATATCAATACCATATTATATCTATGAGGGAGGGACCAATAACTTGAAAGCAAACCGACAAAAGGGACGGAAAGCCACTAGTTTAGACGGGCTGAATAGCGAGAGAGTGCAACGAGTTCAAGTAAATTATGGACAATGGCGAAGCTCAAGGTTATTTAAAGAGGCATGTACAAAAAAATATAATTTTATTTATACAAAATAATGAGAGAATTGATAGGTAAAATTACCACAGAGAATTAACGGACAAAATCACATCAGTAAATGAAAGGGGGAATTGTAGTTATAAAAGAGACTATGAAGTTAGAACTTAAGGTATTACAGGAGGAGAATATTCAAATAGGAGGGGGGCTAAATAACTCATTTGGGTTACTGAAGGGGAGAGAGAGGGGTTGGCTTACGGATGTCTTCTGCACGTGAGGTGTGGCCGTTCGGAACTTCTGAGCGGGAGATTGGAGTGATGACGGTTCACCAAAAACAAGGGGGGAAGGGATAAATTCCGGTCCAGGGGAGAGTATTTCGGCTTGCCGAAATGAGGAGGGCTTCGACAGGAGATGATAAGAGAAGTTGGGAAAATCACTCGGGGCGATCGTTCAGTGGAATTACTTCCTGGCTGGGGCTAAATCAAAATAGACAAAATAGTCCAGCTGTCACTTTGCTTTATTGCTAGCACTTGACTTAGAACCATGGGGAATCTTCTGGGGTCTGGGCGAGACTTCTCAACTCTTTGTCTCATTATGGGAGTCGAACTCTATTTATGTTCGAGGATCACATTCTCACTATCATGAATTCTATTAATGTAATGAAAAAATTCTAATAAATTTGTAAGACATGATCTATCTTTCCTAAATCTATGTTGTGTGTTTCTAAATGGCTTACTATTTTTTCTTCAATAATACTTTCAAGCATTTTGCCAATTATTGATTTTATACTTATAATAGGACGATAATTTCCAGTCTTGAGGGACTGTACTATTTTTAAGTGATAAGTTAAAAATGTACGTTATTTGATCCACTACCGCCTCTTTTACTTCTTTGATCACTTTTGGTACTGTCTTATCCGGTCCTGGGAAAGTGAATTTATTCATTTTAACTATTCGTGTTCGTACATCGTTGGTCGTGTACTCAAACATTTCTAGTGGTATATTGCATAAGTACTTGATATCTGGTATAATAATTTGATTTGAGGCCTCGTTGGAGAAAACTGTTGCGAAATATTCGTTTATTGCAGTGGTTATATCTTTTTTATCTCTGACCTGTAGATTATTGTGCTGATCATTAATTGGTTCATTACTATTTTTATTGGCTTTCTCCTATTAACTAAGCCAGAGAATTCTTTGGGATTTGCTTTACAATTTAAAGCTACTTTCATTTTCCTCATTACGCTTTGTTTGCTCTTTTAATTACAGCTTTTACTTTACTTCTGAGTTCTAAATATTTGTTTCTGAGTTGTTTGATTTGATCATCTTATAAGCCTCGTCTATTATGTTTTAATGTCCCTTTTGATTTCATTTGTCAACCACTTAAGATATTTGTTCTTTCCACTAGCTCTGATTGCTGCAGGAATAACTTGGGATTATTTCATTAAAAGATTCGTTTTAAAATCCTTCCAGGTTTCATTTATTTCTCTACCAGTTATTTTGTATTTTTTTACTTTTTCTTAATTATATAAAATTACCTTTTCGGAAGTCTAATTTTGTAGTACTTCTTTCAATTTTTTAAAGAGGTATATTCACTTCAAATTGTATTAGATTTTGATCGCTGTTGCAAAGTTGATCGCCCACGCTTGAAATAAGTTCATCATCTGAAGTTAAGATTAAAGTCCAATATATTGTTTCCTCTTGTTGGCTCAGTGGCGCTTTGAGTTAGCAGCTTATCGTCTATAAAATTTAGTAACCTCTGCCCTTCAGAATCTCCGTTCTTCGTCAACTATTTGAAATTAAAGTCGCCAATAATGAGTAAGTTTCTGTCCTTACTCACCCTCGTCCAAATTGATAAAATTGAATGTCAGTTTCAGTTGATTGGTGTGGTTTTTTATAGACCAAATATATATGCAAACGTGTATTTACATTTAGTTTTATTCCTATTCGTTCAGATTATGTCTCTATATTGCAATCAATAGTTTGTAGGTCCCCCCTTCCTTATCAATTCTATTTTTGTGAAATCATTTGTAACCTTGCAATTTAAATTCATTAATATAATCCACGTATGACTGTGGTTCCACGTTTCAGTGATGCCTATTATATAATATTTTTTTATTGCTACTAATACTTTGAATTCTGAAAATTTGTTTCTAATTAACGTAACATTAAATAAGATAACTTTAAGAAAACTTATCCGTTTGCTTCTATTGCTACACCGAAGTCGTTTCCCGAGATTTCCTGGGGTTCTGAAGAGGTCCCAGCTTGTTCTGAAAGTTCTCACAAGTTCAAGTGGAGCAATTCTCCCTATTCTTTTTTTCCTTTTTGGCTAAAATGCGTTCCATCGTGGTCAAAGTACTCTTTATTGTGAATAAATTTTGCCAAGAGTCAAAGAATTAAACATTTTATTTTTCACATATTTTATTTATGCGATTGTTAATGCCAATTGTTCGACTTAACGCTTCTCTATTTGAATTCAATCTTGGCGTATGGCTATTACCATGCTTTTTATAGTCTTTGATTTAATTTTCTTGACAAGCGTATTATGTATAATCATCAACTATTTTTTCTGTTCCGGCATAGTTAATTTACAGAAGGTGACATTGGTTGCATCATTGTCTATTACTGGACACGTTTGGTTTTATAAAGTTAGGTTGTTTATCTCTTGGGCTATCTTCTTGATATTGGCTCCAGGATAACTCCGAAATTTATGCTTTCTAGAATTTCTCGCTCTAAAGTAGATACTCTAGTTTCTGATTAAAGAGTCGCCAATTAAATAAGTCTCTTTTTCTTTTAATTCCGAATAATTATGATGCAGTTCAATGTGTGAGTTCTCATTTGGTTTGGTTTTAGTTTTTCGTTTATTAGTAGCTCTGATGAAATCCTCTTCTCTAACGGTATTATGTTCAACTTATTTTCTAATAATAGTAAAGATTGTTCTAATTTTACCACTTTTTGATCGATGTGTGATATTTGAATTTCATTTATGGCGCAGTCACATCTTTTGTTCTCTAAAGCAGTTATTCTGTTCGCCAAATCATGAATGAGTTTCCACAGATCGTTCTTTTCTTTGTCAGCCAATTAACAAAAGAGACATACTTTGGGATATAAGTTATTCAAAGCATTGTTCGGGGACATCTACAATGCACTTAATTGTCTTGCATTTAAAACCAAACGCTTTTACTCTTTGGGCTCCAGGCATATTTTCTTCTTTTTAAGTTTAAATTACTATAAACTAAGTTCACTTACCGAGATCTGTGGGTTTCAAACAATATGACGCGGATCGAATTTAGCCAATTTGGTGTTGAACTAACTGTTACGTATCAGTCACGGCAAAATAATTCAGATCTATCTACGAACTATGCAATATGTAAATAAGTATAATTTTTGCAAAAATACTTAATTGAATGAGTAGTTTAGAAGAGTAAGTGTAAAAACTTACTAACAGTTTATCTAGTTGCTTGCAAAAATGGTGCCGGGCAGATAATTTAAATCAAACCAACCTATTTGCTGATTGGTTGAATTAACTGAGGGAGAAATAAGCTATTCGCCGATTGGCTAAAACTTCTGACGTCACGTGTCTTGGAGGACTCCGATTGGTGTTTGCTCTTAGGAGAAATATGGCGGAAATATGTCTAAATTTCCACAGTTGACGATTCTTTATAAATAATTGAACGAAATCACTTTAGAAACGACATATATTCACAAGAAAGGCAATTAAAAATAAGCAGAAATAATATAGAAAAAAACACTTTGTAATATAAAAATCTATAAATTTCAAAAACTTTATGGATCGAATAGTTGGAGCAAAACTGCAACGCATCCGAGCGGGATAACGGCTCGAGGAGAGAGAGACAGGAAGAGACAGAAAGAGAGAGTGCTTGTGTGTGTGTGTCTCAATGAGTCACAAGGAATAGTAGTACCTCAAAGGACTTCGCTGACCATACCGTGGAAGTACTATTTTGAGAAGGCCCTAACCCATAGCATAAAAGAATGTAAACCATAGATGAAGGCTTTACCCGGCTAGAAAGCTGAAACGATACCTGAATGTTCTAAAAAAACAGAAAACAATCAGAAAATTTTTATAGAAAAGTTGGAACCTATCTACTTGACTCAAATCTATAATCTGTACTAAGTTGGTACCATCCGTTGATCCCAACATTGTACTAATATCAGAGCATGGCTTGAATGACGAAAACGAGTACACAAAAATATAAATCTATAATGTGTTGATGGCTAGCCACTCGAAAGAGAGGTGCGATGGAGTAGTCATTGACATCAGAAAGGGGATCAAGTTTAAGGAGGCCTGGGATTTAGAAGAATCTTTATGACATATGATGACCTGGTGGTTGCGGTCGGATACCAACCACCCAGGTGCCCATATCTTCCGATTTCTAATTTCCGGTGGATCTTAAGTAGAAACCTCAAAATTCGTGATCGGGGATTTAAACGTCCGGTGTAGGGAAACCGGCTATACTACGGCATTCAACGGAGCTGGTAACTCGCTAAGCTTTTTAATTGATAGAGGCAACGTACTGAAAGAAGTTCTCAACTTCGCCACTTTTCACGCGCCAATATCATCGACCACACCGAATATATGTAGTGTTAAGGAATTGGAACTTCTCTCTGAATCAAGTGACCTTTCTGGGGGCTTTTACCCCATCAGACCATATTAGTATGATCACCCACATCTCCACCTCCCCGATCCAGGTACAAATTCCCTAACTCAGGTGCTTGGCGAGAACCAACTAGGAGACATACCCTGAACATTTGCAATTGCAGATTCACAAACTAGAATTAGCTTCACTGGAAGAAATTGCCAAAAATCTCGAACACCTTACGTCAAAAAACTTAGAGAGGCTGACCACTTAGCTGTCCCTTAGATGGAGCAGACAATTCTACCGGCCCCAAGGTGTCATCTTAACATTTAAGAAAAGATGGATTAGCTGGAAGCATTTATATATTTTATAAACATATATGGAATAACGGCCCATCGGCAACAGAAACTAAGAGATCTGAAGAACGAGATCAAACACCTCATAGTGGAGAAATCAAGAGAACAGTGGAACAAAATGATAGCTAATATTGATGCAGAAGGGGATCCTAGAAAATTTTTGAGTCAACTGATAAGATTGCGGGTCACTCCCCCCAAGAGTCGGATAAAAATCAAAGTTAATTGCGTGGAATTCACTGAATACCAAGACATCGAGCGTGAATTCAGAAGATACTGGCAAGATCGTTTTCGTATTAGTGATGAGGAGAATGACCCTTTAATGTAAGATACGAGGAGTAAGTTCTTTAAAGAATTCAAGAGCTGGGAGATGATATTATGTTGCACCATTTCATGGACGAGAAACATCTCGCGAGGGAAGAGGGAAGGCCCTTTTCCCATGAAGAATATAAAAGAGGCCTAAGAGCTTTAAGCAAAAGTCGCAAGGGATAACTGGCATCACCAAAATGCATCTGCTAAACGTTCCTCACACTATAAACGGAGCTCTATTAAAAGTATTTAATCCCTGCCTCAATGTGAGGCAGAAAAGGCAATGTTGATGTCGTTCTGCGAGATGTGGCTTCAGCCTTTAACAAGATGTGGCTACTGGGAATAAACTGAAGATCCACGAACTGGCTATGGATGAAAACCTAAAAAGAATATTTTGCAGGGAATGGAAGATCAAAAGGCAGTCGTAAGAGTAAACGGTATCGAATGGGAACCATTCAACCTGGTGGCAGGAGTGCCACAGGTGGGCTATCTCAGCCCTACCTTATATGCGGTGTGTACAGGTGACCTGCCTTACTCCAACCAAGACCTCGCTCAGTACGCCCAGCTGGCGGATGGCATCACACAGGTCATCACCAGCTTGTATAGAAAAACCCTATGAACTTAGTAAACCGGTCAAGCAGGGAAATCGAGTTGATCATTATTTACGTCGAAAAAATTAACAAAATTTAGACTAATGTTCTTAAGTTCAAGATGATAATCCATAGAAGGTCGGGTACTTGGCGTGAAATTAACCTCAGATAGGTACATTGCCCATTACAAAAAAAAGAGTGCCCCCGCCAAACGAACGCTACGGGCTCTGTACTGCTTCAAACAATTTTCACCAAGCAACAAGAGGACACACTACATTCTTTCAGTAAGGCCGATCGTCCTCTACCCTGTCATCCCCACCCATACATACCCTAGGCAAAACTGCTATCAAGAAAGCACAAGTTGTTCAAAATAGGGCAGTAAGGCCATTGCAAACGGCATCTTGTGTGACCACATACCAACAGAAGAGTTACATGATGCAACGGATATCGAGCCTATCAACGTTACCTTAGATATAACAATTTTGCCAGTACTCATTCGAAACTTTAAAGAGAATCAAGATTTACCCAGAAAAGACTTGACTGGACTCTATGTTGACTCCGGACTCGACCTCTGACTGATCTACCAACATTTCTTATATCCCTATTTAGGGCGTGTCGGTAGGACGCTTAAATCTCCCTAGATACCCCCATAAGCAGAAGCCATAGGTGAACCGGGACGCTAATTCAGCGCCGGCTGAAGCTTAGCTCGGGATGAGTTAGACCCATATGCGCGGTGGACTTGTGTGGACACAGCCAAAACTGTTAGGGATAGGCCTATATGTAAGTAGGTCAGGTCGCTGACACGCCACGGAATAAGCCAGAATAAATGGCATGATTATAACCACATCCTTCAGTCTTTTTCTGAACTGAGCTTACTCAATTGTTTTTATTACTCTGAATTTAATGAAATAGCCGAAAGAAAGATAAAATATAGCAACATGGAAAATACAAAACAGGTGCACCTACGCACTTTAAAGTGTACGAAAAAACAGGACAGGACTAGCGTCTTTAAGTTTTCAACGGAGGACTTGGGATAGTCTTGATTAGGTTAGTAGATAACCACTAACTTCGTACCGATCTCTCAAACTGAGAAAGATGGAGAGAGGCTGCTTATTAAAAAAGCAACCGATAAATTGAGATTAATAAGCAT
This sequence comes from Ceratothoa steindachneri, assembly GCA_963969495.1. Lineage (NCBI taxonomy): Eukaryota > Metazoa > Arthropoda > Malacostraca > Isopoda > Cymothoidae > Ceratothoa > Ceratothoa steindachneri. The sequence continues at coordinate 141,103,695 of OZ018329.1, read as the reverse complement.
AGAAGATAAGGGGTGCCCACAAATTGTGGGCCAAAAAGCAATCTATTGCAGACAAATAGACCCGTGGATTGGGGAACAAAGCGCTGAAGAAATTAAAGAAGAAATCGAGGAAAGGTAAGAGTGGCCGGGGAATTAAGGAAGTGATCAATTCCGTGCCAAGATCACCAATACAGAATGCACGCATGTATTCAAGATAATATTTCGGGAGACGGCCATGGCTCAAAAGGTTAAGGAGAACGGACTGCTTGCCTTTTACCTAAAAATTATTCAGGCACAAATAGAAGGAGATGATTTCATGAGTGTACTAATTTGCTTTAACAGCTTTGCACTAGAAGAGCACAACTAGAAAGAATGCCTAGATAGAGAAGAAAAAAAAATTCAGAGTTCAGTTCCAAAATACATTCATGGAGAGAGTGTAATAGCCAACGTATGAAATGCTTGAATTGTGGGGGCAACCATCGAACTATGGCAATGGCGTACCAAGTAAAATGAAACTAATAGAAAAGAAACGACGAAATAAACTAAGGCGGAAGAGGAAAGACAAAATCAGACTTAGGCAAAAATGGCGAAGGCCACAGCAGCACTATCAACGAACGAAAAATCTAATAAATATTAAACAGGAAAAATCATTAAACATTTTCGCGTGTATAATTCATGCACACGTACTCAACGTTGTTAACCAGGGATCCTTATTCAAAGGGATTAAATAAAATGCTATGACATAACGGACTAGAACAATTGTGGTTCCCAGACAATCTCTCGTCAGCTGAAGTCTTGAACATGTAGTATAAACCAGCAGCTTCTGAAAAAGTTATGGCGGCACTGGAGCCTACAAACAGCGGTCAGAGAGCGGACAAACGCAGGTGCAGAGAGAGAGAGAGAGACCCTAGGCTTATGCTTAGAGTACCCCAGGGAAAGATAACAGCATGGAAATTGAGACACCAACGCTTGTTGGCCTCAGTAAAGAACAACAACATACCATGCAAGTTGATGAGAATGATGAAGTAGAAGATAAATGTGTAAACGCATAATATCACCAAAAGATAGACCATTTCCGGCGAATAAAACATAAGAAATTATACAAGGTATATGGAATGTTGACTTGAGATATAAATACGAGGGATGGTACTCAGATAAAGATCTGACAAATATCATAATGAGCGGAGATCTGAACAAACACGAGTCAATTTGTTTCACATTATCAAAAGATGAGCTTTAGAAGAAAAGATGCGGAAGAACTAAATCACCTTGTGAAAAATAAATAATAAGAACTGAACGGAAGGCATACAAGGGTACATAAACTATTTCTAATATGGACCACAGAAGAAAGTTAAAGATAATTAGCCATAACGTAGCAGGGTGAGACGTAAAGTGGCACTCTCTATGTAATGCTTATCTGAAGGAAGACCCAGACATAATATTATCAAACTAAATAAATATAGACCCAGAGAATAATCCAATAAAAATATCCAACTACAATATATTAACGAAGACAACGAAAGATATTAACTATGATGGTGTAGCGTTGGCTATCAAGAAGAGCATAAAGTTAAGTACACCATAACATATAGAAGAGGCATCTCTAGCGGTTAAAATTGACACAACCAAAGGCTTTATAACGATTATGACAATATATCAACCAGCAAAGGAGAAATTTCCTGCCATTTCACAATTTCTTAAACGTCTTTGGTCAAAAGGATCAAGCAATATTTATGGACGATCTAAATGCTCGCTCCAGGTCGTCCGAATACATGAACAGTTCAATAACATAGGTAAAAACCTGGACACAATCATTGATAGAGGCGTTGTAGTGAGAGTGGGACCGGATTTGCTGACATACTTTGGACAAGGAAGGGCAACCAAACCGGATATCGTTTTAGTCCCACCTGTATTCAGGTTAAATTGCCCGATAGAAAATGGCAACCTTCCACTAGCGACCACGAATTGGTCATGATGACTATATCGATGAACCCGATACAGGTGAAATGTCCGTTGAGAAAAGGCTACCAAGACACTAACTGGCGTGGTGACGCTGAATAACTTATTAAGTAACAGCAGCCAGAATTAAGAGAAGCAAAGCTGGAGGAAATCTACGCAGCCACCGACAACCTACTTAAAGTGCTCCCCGATGCGGATAAAAACATCGTGCCAAGAACGGCGTATCAGATATCTCGCAGCTTATGCGCGCATCCTAAATTACTACGATGGATAGGGAATATTAGTCTCTGAGAAATATTGGAACAGTATGCCCCCACAAAAGGGGACAGGGCAATACTGCAAGAGATAGGGAACGAAATAATGCAAGAGGGGAGCAAGATGGGACCGGTTCGTGGAGTCCATTGACGCAGAATTGAACCCAAACAAGTTTTGACAAAAGAATTAACCTAGCAAAAGAAAAATTAAGATAAAAAATTAAATTCGCTATCAACCACAATGGAAAAGAGACAAAAGAACCTCACATAATAGAAAACGCGTTCCGGGATCATAAGAGCAAGTTCTTCGATATCTGACCCAATGAGAAGGAAGATTTTGACGGTAGCCTGAAGAATGGGTAGTGTGGGAGTTAGAAGCGAATAGACATGAAATAACACCTAATCATATAACCTTAATAGTGCCAATGGAAGAACAAGAGTTCAAACCTATAACACTGGAAGAAGTAAAAGCGACAATCCGAGCCACACAACAGAAAGCCCAGGGTAAATCTGGCTTACCAAGAGAAAATCTGCAAAAAGCTCCAGAAGACTTCCATAAGGAATTGGTAGACCTTTTAATGCAGTATTTAGCAGGGTATCTTCCTGATGCTTTAAATAGTGAAAAAATCATATTTCTGCCCAAACAGGGCAAACCACCAACTGAACCAGGTAACTTCAGATATATAACGCTCTTGAAAGCGGTAGCGAAAATATTAGAAAAATTAATAAACAGAGAGTAATCTACCATTTGGATGAAAACGATCTAATTCCAGAGTGCAAATACGGATTTAGAAAAGGTAGAGGCACGGAGACGGCGTTAGGCCTCCTCCTCGAATCTATGGCTAAAGCAAAATATAGAAAAAACTATTCAGACCTTATACTAATGCTAAGAGATGTGAACAAGACGTTTTACAAGGTGTGGAAGTTAGGATACAAATTTTTAATAAAAAGACTTGGCCCCTCATGAATCTTGACTAAATGTCTATGCGAATAACACTCGGACCGGACGGCCTTTATAGAGATAGAGAACTACCAAGTACGGAGTTTGAACTTAGACAAGGCGTCCCAAGAATGTTTGAGTCCTACCCTTTATACTATATATACGATGGACCTACCAGATCTGTTTTTTTGCATCAACAACATATATACAGTTTGCAGACGACATAGCCATAATAAATATTAGTTAATATAGGCAACATCACCAATGGCTAGAATGTCTGCGGCAGAGAGTAAAAATATAAAAGATTTCGAGAAGTAATGGATGACACGTACAAACACTGACAAATTCACAATCGTACCGATAGGTAGAAGGATAACATCAAGGATAGTGGTCGACGATAAAGTATATAAGTACCATGCAGAGTGCAAAGTATTCGGCATGAAAGTAACAACGAATGGCAAAAACAAGCATGCGACCGAGAGAATAGTTTTGGCAAAGGCAAGTTTGAGCAAAATATACTAACCGAGAGACCTGAATAGGAGTAATAAAATGAAATTTTGTAATTCACTATGCTGATCAATCGTGCTGTATCCAACGATACCATAAAAGAAGCTGTACAAATCGAATATTATTAGGCTCCACAGAATCCAGAATAGCCGAGTATTACTTAATACAAATTCTAGAAGAAGAGAACATCGAAGGCAGTGTGATTAATACCAAGAACTAGATATGGATCCAATCAATAAAGTTCTACATGAAAGGGCAATAAAGGTATGACACATATGGGAGAGGATTATCGATGAGGATGGAAAAAGAACAATAGGCATACTCCTAGAATACAGAAGAACGAATAGGGGAAAATTCCGAAGTGGAAAACCAATCGAAGAACCCGAATCAATATTCAGATAAAACAGAAATTGTTATATATGAAATAAAAAGAGGAAACAATGCGACATACAACTAGAGAAATAACCGAATAGTAAACAAGTAAAAAACAAAAAAATAGAGGCGTGAGAGCATTTACCCAAAAACAAAACAACTAAGAAGAGCTAAAGAAGGTAAAAGAAAAAAATTAAGAGCTGGCTGGTCACCCAACAACTACAAATGACCCTCAAACTTTTCCTTTTCACCACGTTATCTAAAACTTACTTTATACTTTTCTAACTATATCAAGACGAGAGAGGCTTTTATTTTGCCGGGATAGAAGGAAGTTGTCCTATGCTTACTTCTGAACAATCGTTCAGCAATTTTGCAGGTACTTATATGGAACTTCAAAAAGAATTAAGATTTACCAAGGAGATACTTGACTGGAATCTGCGTTGAATCCGGACTTGACCTCTAAAAGTCTACCCACCTCGCCTAAACCCTTATTTAACGCGTGTCGGCTAGGAAGCTTAAGTCTGAACCCGGCGGCTATCTTAGCGCAGGCAGAAACTTAACCTGCGACGGGTTATACCCGTGTGCGCGGTGAACTTGTGTGGGTGGGACAAAAACTGTCAGGGATATGCCTATATGTAGGTAGGTAGGGCCGCCGAAACGCCACAGAATAAGCCAGAATAAATAACTTGATTATCACGTATCCTTCAGTTTTTTCTGCACTCTACTTAGAACGATTCTTTTTTTTACTCTTAATTCAAAGAAAAAGCCGAAGAAGAATGAGAAAATATAGCAACATGAAAAATACAAAACACGTGTCACTGCGCCCCTTAAAGTGTGTGCTAAGATCGAACAGGAAGAGCGTCTTCCAAGTTATCTACGGAGAAGTTGGGATAGTCTTGATGAGGTTCCTAGAAAACTCCACTAACTTCGTAGCGATCTGTCAAACTGAGAAAGGCTGATTAGTCATAAAACAACTGAGAAATTTAGATTAATAGGCCTAGAAGCTCAGGTGCTTCTGCAAATTGAGGTACAAGAAGCAATCTATTGCAAACAAATAGACCCGTGGATAGGGAACATAGCGCTGAAAAAATTAAAGAAATAGAGGAGAAGCAAGATTGGGCGAGAAGTAAGCAAGTGATACCAAGTGATAAAATTCGTGAACAAGAACACCAATAAAGAATACACGCATGTATTCAAGATAATATTTCGTGAGGCGGCAATAGCTAGGAAGGTTAGAGAGAATGGACTACTGGCATTTAACCTAAAAAATACTCAGGAACAAACAAAAGATGAATTTGTGAGTGTACTAACATGCTCTAACTGCTGCGCTAGAGAAGTACACCTCAAAAGAAGACCCAAATTGGGAAAAAGTTATTGTTCAGAGTGCATTTCCAAAACACATGCATACAGACAGTGTAATAGCCAATATAAGAAATGCTTGAATTGCAGGAGGGGGGGCAAAAATCGCACTATGGGAATGGCTTACCAAGTCAAAAAGAAACAAATAGAAAAGAAACGATGAGTTAAAGCTAAAGCAGAAGAGAAAAGACAAAATCAGACCTATGCGAAAGTGTTGAAAACCATAGGAGACCACTATCAAGGAATTAAAAATGTATTAGAGCTTAAACAGAAAAAGTCTAAGTATTCTAGCGTGTATACTTCATGCACACATACTCAACGTTGTCATCCCGGGATCCTCTTCAAAGGAATTCATATTCTCGTCCCATCGTGGTGCCAGGAAAGTCTTATATTCCACCCTCAGAATGGCCACCCTATCCGCTTTCTTGGTAATTTTGTTCTCAAAGTGTCTATCTAGGTCTTCAAGTGTGGATCCGTCCCGTTGTCCCATTCGATAGATAGTCTTGCAGGAATAGGAACATTTATTTACCTAAATAGGGGATTTTGAGATGGTTGTGACCATTCTAATGTGGTACGACAGAGTGCATGGGCCTGAAACTGTTCTAATGGTTCAGGACAAAGTTGGGATTGGTGAGGATAATATCTGGCGTTGTTGATGATCTTCTCGTCTGGTACGTGGCAAACTCTGGGCCAGCTCTCTGTACGATATTGCGATCCATGGGAATCTCAGGGAGGCTCCGGAACCTCCCTGAAATTCTCAGTGGTATATCCTATTTCTCTGCAGCGGACAATATAGACGCCGATCAAGATAGTAGAGTTGTTTCTTCTGAACAGGCGAATGAAATTGTGGATAGGAAGATAGAGTCGTCTGGGATGCTGGTACCCCAACTGCTATTATTAAGTTGTCAAATTATCGTAGTTATCTTCACGGCGAGGTAAGCTTCCTACAGGTTCTCGATCTCTCTGTATTTTATCCCTTTTCGTACGGCAATTGCTACATCGTCGTATCTCTCTGTAATATAGCTGGTCACTATTATCTTGTAGTTATATATCTTGCTATAATTATCAGCTGTGTTCAGGCCGTGTTCAGATATCAAGACTACGTCCGAATCTATTTCACGAATGATGTTGTAAATGTACTTTGCCTTCCCATCCATTCACATTTAGCGAAAAGATCTTTAGTGTGTTAATGAGTCTAATGTTGTCTGCCATATTATTATTCTTGTACGATTTTTACTTTTGCCTGCTCTTCCCGCACGGACGATCTTACTCTTCCAGATCTTTTTTTCATAAACTGGTCGTGAGAAAGATTGAAGCACGAGTCGGGGCATATTTCTATGAAGCCATTCTTTATTGTGGTAAGCACATCTTCCTCGTATGAACATAATCGTATTCACATTTTTACTTGCCTCTGATCATGCCTTTAATTATTTCCTACACTTTTGATAGTCTTGGTAGTTGAGCCGATGGTGAGGCATATATCGCAATATTGAGTTCGGTGGATTTTTCTGTGGATGTAGTCCGCTTGCTTTCTCCTGAATTTCTGCTTTGTTGGTTCGCGTTTTGGAATAGATTTTCTTTCTGGAGAAGTTAATCTGTTTTTATTATTTCTATGGTCTCGGACTTACTGGGCCTGTTCAGACGGGGATACCTCAAGCTAGATCTGTTCCTTGATACCGGGGTTGGCTTGCTGCCTCTCTGTGTCTGGTATATGTCGCTTGATATGGGATTGTCTAGAAACCACATAGGTTTCATCCCATTTGTGTTAACATTTTATTCAGTTTCAGTTATGTCACGTAGCTCCCCGGTTCGGCCACATTGACAAAGTGAGCATGGATCAGGACCATAACTAGGTCTAGTTATATCGATGAGTCCAACTGGAATACTGTTTTTTCTTTTTCATGAGTTTTTGCCGCTTTTGCATAGCTGGTGTTTGCCTTTCTGTTTCTTTCTTCCTGGATCTTTCTGTTCTTTTTGATTATTAAGTTTTTCTTAATGGGACACAAAATTAAGACTGCTCGTTGAGGCCAATCGCAGTTAAGGCATTTCTTATGTCCCTCGCTCAAGCACATTTTCCAGGCGTGTCCTGATCCTGCGCATTCAGAGCATACTTTGCCTTGGAACTTGCACTCCTTAGTTGTGTGCTGCCCCTGGGTGTAGCATGAAAAGCATACCTGCACAGAGGCAAAAAGTTTCCAACTCTATGCAAGCGGCTGAGATTTTTGTGCAGAACATTATGAGGTCTTCTTCTGTTACCTTAGTGGCCAACTCGGGCGTTTGGGAAGTGGCTTAAATAGGTGTATGTACTCTCCTCCATCTCGGTATTTGGATTTGTAAATTTTATCTACCTTAACCCAGCTTTGTTTTTCTTCAATTTCTTACTTTATCTCATCTGCACTATGTGAGCCAACCCAGGGATCTAAGCGGCATTGACATATTATTGATCTTTGGGTGGAGACATGAAGTGGTACCTTGGGTAGTAGGTTAATTTCCTCAAGTTTTGCGCGCGACTTCTCGCTTATTAGTTATCCATATCCCGGGTTGCTGTCGCATATTGCTAAGTAGCTATTAGACTGGTCTACTAGTCGACACAATGCAAACTCCCAGAGTAGAGAAAATTGCGTCGAAGACTTTCTCCCTCCATAGCTTGCGACGAATCTCTTTACACAAGAGCGTGATTCTCCTCTCTTCCTTCGGGTCGTACATGATGGACCGCTAAGGGAGGTGTCTTTCCTCGGATCCTACAGAGGCTTCTTATACTAAAAGTGTCCCTAATTCTCTCTTCTCATTCCTTTTTCTCTGCTCTGCCTAGAATAAGTGTCTATCAGGGCCCATCTGCCGTCCTAACTACTCCATCCCCTACTGCGGCCCCCTTCTCGCATCCCTATAGATCTTCCTTCTGGGGTTCGGAAACGTCAGAAACTGATGGTCTCTACAGAATTCCACTGGCAGGAAAGTTATTCAAACACAAGGAATTAGCTTGAGTATCATTCTATCCTTATTTCTTATAGAATTTGGGACAGATGTATGGAGGAGGAGAGCAGGAGACTGAGGAGAAAGTTCAAAGCCGATGTTAAAAGGAGGCTGAAGAGGATAAAATAATATACAAAGTAGGTGGATATTATCGTGATAAATAACTTTTTTATTAACTAAATGTTTTACTTTCGCATAAAATAATAATTCTGTATTGAGTTTTACATAGAATGATGTGAATATCTTGTAATTGCCTTGTTTACTTTGAGGCAAGTTCGTTGTAGGATTTTCTCGTTATGACTACTTACACACCGAGACCACGCAAGTTTCAAGGTCGAGACGCGAAAACATGTTGAAATACTAGAGGCAGTTGAAAGGAGAAACTATAAATACTCCTCCTTGATAAACCTTGAATATAGAAAGGAGATGCTTAATGGGAGACATGATAAACTGAACATGTTTACTCGTATATATAAATTAGAGTTGTCTTTTTTTTATTCAAATTAATTGATTTGTGAAACAGACTTCTTGGCTGATACTTAATCGGGCTATTCCGAGTATGTGAAATGAAAGGTTGGCTAAATTAATAAAACAAGAGACTATAAAGTTACTCGAATTAATAAGTAGATAGATACATATTCTATTAGCACTATTAGTAGATAGTATATACGATAAAAGATCCCTAATGCTTCTAGTGATGAATAAATATTTTAGTCAATCATCCGAGTTTTGGATTAAATATATTGCAATTTTTATATATTTCTCATTGCCTTTTCAGCAGAAGTTTAATTTATTCTTTTGCATATAGGCAATATTTAATATATCCCGGGAAGCTTATTCATTTGTCATTCAATTAATTGCAATATTTCAATTTGATATCTTAAAATCTCCACCTTTTCTTTACCATTTTCTTTTTGTATTTTTTATTTAATTGAGATTTATGAACCATAACGCAACCAAGTTTATTTTCGATGCTATGAAACCACCAGCTCAAAATAAGAAAAATAATGAAGAGAAAGGAACAAGAAAACAAGATCATAAATACGAGACCAACACACAGTATATCTTAATACAGAATAGAGAACGATACTAAATCAAGTCCTACATTCTCAGATATCTGAGGTTTTAAACTCCACTACGATCTCTCTTTAGTATCTATGTTTGATTCTCACATAATCACCAATTATTCAAGTTTCACTCTAGTCATTATTTTTCAATTTACAAATCTCTAAGACTGTCAGATATCCTTCCTATAATCAGTGGTTCAGATCGAATATACTACAGAGTGAGAGAGTGAGAGAATATAACTGAATTAGGTTGTTAGACAAATTTCTGGTGAAGATGTGGATTTCTTTACACGAGCTCATGCCTTAGAATAACCCCGTAAGGGGCGCGGCAATTTGACATCCTGGCCGCCATGCTGAGGGGACTCAGCACTCTGTCAGACCCCAACTTAGCGTCTTATGCTTCTTTCAGACATCCTGTATTTTTCTCCTACTTCGTCACTTCACCTACAACTCTCCACAACTTTCTATGGTCGGCCTCTATTTTCACAGGGTAGATGACGACCTTCCTCACAGCCAACTATCCCTGATCGGGGCTGAGAGGGGATGGGACAATGTTCCCTAACCCTTGAGCTCTGGATCGGGATGGTAGGTTTTTAACAACCTGCTTCTTCCTTACACATACCTTCCTCCGATCCCTTTTCCTTCTCTCTTCACACTCTATTAAATTTACGACCTGTCCAAGGTGCAGCTGTTATGCTGAGGGACTGCCAGACCAGCAGGCGGGAGGTGTAGTCTTAAATGGCAGCAACTGACTCTGCCAGGCTCGGACGCCCCCATTGCAGGGCGGGCTACTGCGAAGGGTGATGAGGGTGTGCATCTTGTGAGAAAATTAGGGCCACCATGCCCAATGATGCAAATATAAAAACACCTTCCCCTTTCCGCCTCAGAATCAATGGAGCCGCCTTCGGGCAGCTCCACAGAAAAAAAATGGAGGTGCCCCCCTGAGCTTGCACAAGGAACCCTCGAAATTTATCTAACCGAAGAGGAGGCTTACTCCTCTCCTTCACTTACGGGTGTAGGGGACTCCCCCTCACACCCTTTTCTGGAGATGCCTTCGGGCACCTCATTCTTTCCAGCAGCAGCCTCTCCTTAACTTTTCAAGAGGACTGCCAAGAAAACCAGCAGGCAGTAAATAGCCGACCGCTTCCCAGTAAAGGGGATTGGTAGGGCAAAGCCCCTTAGGGGAGAGAGGAAATCCAGGCCCCTTCGGTTGCTTTCCTAAAAAGACCTGCTGGCTAGAATACTAAACCTAGCTTGCTTCAAGGCCTGTGCCTCACAAGACGAGACTAAAAACACTCTGCTAATAGGAGGTGTGATGTCCTGGGTGGAGGATGTACAAATGGAAGCGCAACCCCAAATAGTCATTGTCTTTGACGCAACTCAGCCTCAAACGGTAGGGCCTTCCATGGAAGCGACTCCAGGCTCGGTGCCAAGCACCAAACTCGAGCCCGCTTCTATGCAAGGTCCTTCTGAAACGCCTATGGTTGCTAAGGCAGTACAAGGAGCGGAGGGATCTCCTCATCCGACTGGAGTACTTGCAACTGCCAAGCCCTAATCCATCTTGGAGAAGGACCTTGCTAAGGCTGGTGCAGCTGACCTGGGAGCACCTGCCAGCGGAGGGGCAAAGAGGGTTTATTCACCGACATCCTCAATAAAAAGATAAAAAAACAAAAAAAAGATTAAAAGAGTCGGGGATCCTCTCCATCCGCAGGAACTGCGCGGAAGCATGAGTCTACCTCCATTTAGGTAAGCGACCAAGGCAAGATCGACAGATACGGCCCCTCTTCCCCCCCCCCCCGGGTGCGGAGCCCCTGAGTATGACAAAAAGTGCTAGACTGCAGAGCAGAGTCTCGATTACATCGGAGAACCTCATTCAAAGATTAACTGGCGATTTCGAGCCCACTGGCTTCAAACGCTTCCACGCTATTCGCTCGACAGATGGCACTGTGTTGGCTAAGGGCAACATGATCCATCAGAGGAGAGCTTTAGTTACTGTGATTGGTAGAGAGCCGAAGGTTACCAGTTTCTCGGAATGGAGCATTCTAACGAATGCGGCGGGTCCCTCCTAGGCGGCCAAAATAAGTGCTCTTTGGACAACTTGATGGCTCCCCGGTGAGTGTGACGCCGCACTCTACCATGAACTTTGTAAAAAGAGTAGTTTATTCAAGAGAACTCGGTATCTACTCCATAGAAGATATTACTCAATATCTGGCCGACCAGGGGCAGGCAAGGTCGAGCGGGTGATGAGAAAACAGGGAGGAGCCTCGATACCCACCCCTACACTCTTGATTAAGTTCGACTGTGACAAGCTTCCTGAGTCGGTGCAGGCCGGTTAGTAAACGCGCAAATTCGGTATCACCCAAAGTCTGTGTAAATTGCTTCAAGGGCGCACACGAAAAGTCCAAATCGTGTGTAGCTAAGTGTATCAATTGCGGAGAGCCGCCCCCGCTTCTTCGAAGCAATGAGATGCATATATCCTTGAGAAAGAAATCCCGTCTATTTAGGCTCAGGATCGTTTCTCATTCTGCGGAGCTGAGGACTTGGTTCTGGAGTGCCCTGCTCTGCCTGCGATGTCTTACGCCTTAATGCTTAGAAAGATATCTTCTGCTCCAGGCCCATCTAGGCCAACGAGAACGGTTGTTTCCGCCCCAATTCGGAGCCCTTCTGCGGTTTCTACTCAACCCGGGCGCTCCCCGGGTAAGGGTGGCGCCACAAAGAGTTTACACCCAGCCCTACCTAACACCAGGGCTCCCGCCCTTCCCCCAGCGTGACCGTTTCCCGTAAGGCGAAACGGCCACACGCTTTCACCGAGTCGTTAGACTCGCAGGAGGCAACACTTCTGAAGTTGTTCGCAACGCCATTTTCTTGGGTTACTAAATCTGTCCCCCGAAAGGAGGACAGCAACAAAGGAGCTTCGGCTCCATCACCCACACCTAGTGGTAAGCTGGGTGGTTCGGAGACAGGGGATCATCGAAAAGAGGCCCCCCCCATGCCTTCGAAGCCACAACGCCCGCCTAAGGTTTGAGGCGGAGGGAAGCAAAGACGCGCATTGGGAGCCTAACCTTCCACAATTAGTCTTCAAAGGCGACAGTGCCTTCAGTACATTGTCCGGCCAACAGCGCTCGGAGTTTTGCCTCCGGAAAGCGAACGGATATTCCCGTGATGGTGTTCTGTTCGAAGAGGTACCTGGCGTCTCCGGCAAGCTAAGCCTGGAGGGCATATTCCTTCAATAGAATTGCCATGTACTCTGGTCCAACTGGGATGAGCTGCGTAGGCTCGTCTCGTCCCGTTCACCGTTAACTATTTTTCTGCAGCAGATCATGCTAGGGGCGTGTCCCCTGCCCACTTTCCCGGGGTATAAGGGTTTTGCGCAACCACCGCCTACGAGATAGAGGAGGGCTGGGGGATGCGCGATTTACACCCGGAATGATGTATCCGTTCTTCTTTTTACTTTAGATACCTCCTTTCAGGAAGTGGCTGTGCAGCTTCACCTGGATACTAGGCGGCCTCTATTTCTGCGTACAATCAACCGTAAGCTGTCTTCGACGCGTCGTGTCACGGTTGCCTTGGACCTTTCTCTTGCTTGGAGATATGAATGGCAGACATTCTCTCTTGGGAGACTATTCAATAAATCCTAGGGGATAAGTCCTTGCCAATCTGATCGAAGAGCTTGAGATAAATGTCATAAATATGGATGAGTTTTCGCATCACTGCCCGAGAGCCGTTTGATTTTCTTCACTTGATCTATATCTTTGCTCTCCGGATGCACATACTGATTTTGATTGAGGATTGGTCGATGACCTACATATTAGACATCACTTTCCCATTTAAATATCATTTTTAAGGAGGCTGCGGCCTGAGAGCCCACCTCGGTGGTGCTTGGCGCAGGCGCGGTGCGCTGCATTTCAGAAAATGACTGAATTCTCTATCTCAATCGAGGAGTTTAGATCGGTCGATAAGGCCGTTGAGTTCTTCTCTGGCAACCTCCTCGCCGCGGGCCTGACTACTATTTCCAGACCATCGGGGCGTTTTGCATGCAAACTAATCCCATGGTGGTCGTCCGAGTGTAAGACGGCCCTCAAACAGAAGCGTTATGCCTACAGGCGCTATAAGCGCCGCCCGAAATATTGCACTGTTCGTGAATTTCGTCGGGCTAGAGCTCAGTTCCAGTATATTTTGAATCACGCCCGCCGGTCTTCTTAGGGCATACGTGTCTTCACCTAATGGAAAGAACCCTCTAGCAGAGGTGTGGAAGCGAGTCAAAAGGACACGGGGCAAGTTCTCGCAAGACCCCCCTCCCGTTCTCCTGGAGAATGGGACCGCAATCTCTGCTTTCTCCGCATTCTCTAGCCGGCATGCTGCTCCGACAGCATTCAATGCACGTCATGATGTCGTGGAAGGCCGCCGACTGGACTTTAGCTCCAGAGGCGGAGAACCCTTCAATCAAAGGTTTACTCTGAATTAGTTGCGTTCCTCTTTTGCTTCGTGAGCGGACACCGCCCATGGTCCGGACAATGTCCCGTACGCCATGCTCCGACACCTGTGTGAGCGAGGCATGGTTTTTCTGTTTAAGTTGTTCAACAAGATCTAGGGGGAGGGTCTCCTCCCTGATTTCTGGCTAATCGTTCCTGTACTCGCTTTTCGCAAACCGGGGAGAGATCACTCTCTCCTGCCCGCTTCCGCCCAATCGCTCCTACCTCTTGCGTGTGCAAGTTGATCGAGAAATTTATAAATGTAGATGAGCCCTTTTTTGGGACAGTGGAGGCCATCTTTCATCTTCACATTGCGGCTTCCGCAAGTTCCACTCCACGTCAGATGCTCTGCTCCGACTGGAAAATGCCTCCGCGAAGTCAATCTTCGTATACAGCATCACTCCACGGTGTTTTTCGATCTGGAGAAGGCCTATGATACTACATAGAATAACGGTGCCATGGAGACCTCCAACGATGGGGTCCGGGGGACGCCTCCCAATCTTTGTAGGGCATGAATGGTCTTTTGCAGTTTTCTTCTTTTCTTATGTTCTTATATCTGAATTTTTGAGAGACCATTGAATCCACCTACGGGTGGGGTGATCCGTTTCCGCCCCAATGGAGCAGGAAGAGTGTGTCACGCAGGAAAGTGTCCTCAGTGTCACACTCTTTGCCCTGAGCATCAACGACATCACATCAGTGTTGCAGGAAGATCTTTTCGCTACGCTCTACGTGGACGACCTTTCGATTTCTTTTGGCGCAGCCCAGATGTCAAGACTGGAGCATTGACTCCAACAGGCATTGAACTGCGTCTCTCGCTATGCCGAAACGCACAGGTTTCGGCTTCCCTTGGCCAAGACTAACGCTGTGCACTTCTGCCGCCATCCACTGCTCCACCCTGACCAAGACTTGTTTTTTAATGGGGTACGCCTGGAAGTGTTTGAATCGCACCGTTTACTTGGTCTTGTATTTGACCGAAGCCTCACCTGGGAGGCTCATATTCGCAACCTTAGGGTCTCTTGTAACCGCACCATGGATATTCTCCGTTCCGTGACGTTCAGCGCTTGGGGCGCTGATAGAGTTACTTCCTTACTTTTTTATCGATCCTTTGTTCGTTCAACGCTGAACTACGGATGCGAGTTTTATGCATCTGCAACCGAGCGTGTATTGCGGAAGAAAGACTCGATTTACCCATCCGCCTCCGCTTGGAGCCTATTAGTCGATGCTGGGGAGATGTTACTCGCTTTACGCCGTGTACAGTACATTATTCGCCTGTACGCCATTATTCGCCTGTACGCGAGCTCGGCGCCTCCCTCAGTTAGAAAACAGCTCTCACTGCATGCGCAGCTGGTTTCCTTGGTGCCTATCACGCCATGCCATGCCTGTCATACCCTAAGCACATTGAGTTTAGGGCTAGGAAACTCCTTCAAGAGCTAGATATAGCGCTCAGGCTGGTGGCGCCCCTGGTAACGCCCAGGTTGCCACCTTGGATGACGACCACGTTTGGCTATTTGTTGCCACGCATCTGCTCCCAAAGCTTGTACAGCGCTGGGGGTATTGCGTTCAACCTTTCTGGAGCAAACCTTGTGTCACGCTGGAACCGTGCCAGTGTATACGGATTGCTCCAAGTCCCAAGAGGGGGTCGGCTTCCACGCCGTATCCCCTCTGTTTGAAGTCAGTGAAGCTCTGCCAGGCGCTGCGTCTGTTCTCACGGCCGAGCTGGTGGCAACACACCACTCAGTATGGGAGATTACGCGACGTTCCCAATTTGGAGACCGGATTGTGAACTATAGCGACTCACAAAGTGCCCTGAGTACTATCGGGGCATTGGAATCTCCGCATCCTCTGGTTCGCGATATCCGTGACGCCACGGTTTTGGCGAGTCGGGCAGATGTCGAGATTATCTTCTGCTGGGTTCCTGGACATGTAGGAATTGCGGGGAATGAGCGCGCCGATGAGGGCGCCAAAGAGTTTGCAAGGACTCTTCAACTGGTCCAGCGTTTCGCTCTTCCTCACACCGACTACATGGCAGGAATACGGGAAGCTCTTCGGAATGCTTGGCAAAGAAGATGGGAGACGGTCGAAGGGAACTTAAAGTTGCGTGCCATTGCGCCGCGACTGTTCCCATGGACCTATCCCCCAATGCCACGGCGGCTTCAGGTCGCTTTCTGTCGTCTCTGAATTCGACACACTCGTTTTACGCATCGCTATTGGATGGAGCGCTCGTTTGCGCCCTATTGCGACGACTTCGTCGTTCCCCAGACTGTTTGGCACATTCTTGTCGGATGTTCCAGTCCGGGTGATCTTCGCGCACGTTACCTGTCCCGGTACCAGGATAGGCGGGGTCGCTACCACCTGTCCCTTGTACTCGAGACGAGTGCGTGCACATTGACTGGTGGACTTGTTGACTTCTTGGGGGAGGCCGGCCTTCTCTCTATTATTTAATCAGGGTTTGTTTGTTTTTAATTTTTTTGGCATTTGTTTTTTTTTCCTTTAGTTTCCATGTTCCTTCCTGTTCCCCTTTTTAGGGTGTTTTTTGTCTCTTTAATTTTATTTCAAAGTAACCTAGAACTACGCCAGTTGTAATACGGCGACTAATGAAGTCGCCGGATGAGCTCTTAAAAAAAAAAAAAAATCTCCCGGACTGTTCGGAACATTATTGTTGTATGTCCCAGTCTGGGCGATCTCCGCCCTCGTTACCTCTCCCGGTACCGGGATGAGCGGGGTCGCTACCGCTGTCCCTTTTGCTTGGGAACTGTTCGTGCACATTGACTGGTGGACTTACAGACTTTTTGGCTGAGGCCAGCCTTCTCCCCTTTATTTAACTAAGTATTGTTTTTTTTGTCATTGTTGTTTTCTTTGTAGGTCGCACGCTCCTGCGCCGGGAGGAGGGAGACCTTCTCCAAACGCCAAAGCTTGAATCCTAATTGTTGCCATTTTTCCTTTTTATTGTGGTTGTGTTTTCATATTCCTTTTTTAAAGTAACCTATTGCTAGGCTGTCGTGATTGCGGAGACTTATTCCCAAGTGGGCAGTCGCCAGATAGGCTCGTAAAAAAATATGCTTCAGAATAAAACCGACTAAGTTTGTGGGTTGGAGGGACAATCCGACAGTAGGAGAAATGGATACGGGCGATACAATACATCAGGAGTAAACTGAAAGAAGGAAATGAATGTCACATGAAAAGAAGAAAAGATTCACGAGACTACCCAACAGGAAAAGATAGAATGAGACCAAGGATAGAAAATCAGATCAAATGGTGAGATAATCCTATAGGATGAGAACGAAACAGATATGAGGCAATCACATAGGGGAAGAAGGATACAGATGGAAGAAAATTAAAACAGACGAGGAAGAGACAAGTATTAGACAATTCAACCAAACAAAGAATAAGTGTGTAAAAACTGGACCCGAGGGTAAGAAGATATATATATATATATATATATATATATATATATATATATATATATATATATATATATATATATATATATATATGAGCATAGACAGATGAAGGAACAAGATTGCCTAACATCCACAATGGAATAAAATGAGAGAGATATAAGAAAATCCACTCGGGGGAGAGCCAATCTGATAGGACTAGGAATAGACAAAGATACGGTAACCCAAAAAGAGAAGCAAAAGGAGGTAAATGCAAGAAATCCAAATCTACGGAGCGGAGCAATCCAACTGGAAGAGAAATAGATCAGGCGCGAAAATCCCACCAGGAGAGAAAGGGATATGCAAGAAATCCGAAGAAAGTAAAAGGAAACGGAGGCTAGATAATTCGCTTGAGGAAAATTCCACCGGAGAGCGAGACGATCCGACAGCTGGAGAAATAGACAGAGGGGCAATCCGACAAGAAGTGAAAGAAAGAGGGTCGAGACAATCCTCTAATCTGCCCTGCTGTTCATAATCCTCTCCTGTTAGATTCGAGTTTCGTTATGAGCCTCTCCACCCTGTTTTGCGGATCGCTAAAAGGCGTCATTAATTTGGGTTTTCCGGGTCGTAAATCCCAAGGATTTTACGTCTCGGCCACATTCGCGGTTCTCTTAAAGGCGGCGCCTCTCCATAAACACCTTCTCACCCCTCTGTGAAAACTCATAACTCCATATTAATGGGGGTTGGGGTCTCTGCCTTGCAAGCATCACCAGCTCGTTTCTCAGCCCCCTCTTGACCTTATTCCCCAAGGCGGTGGGCAGATTTGTACCAATGGATCGTTTTTCATTCCATTATTTTTCATTTATATTGTTCGTTACTAAAGTTTTTTGTTTTGTTTTACTATCTATCACACCACCGTTCTTTCCACACAGTAAGGTCCTTGTTGGATTATCTCTATTCATATTTTGTTAATTAGTTGCTCGAACTATTTGACTAATTGAATGAATCCCCCGCTTTTGGGGGGATATGGTTGGTACCTGTTTTGAGGTTCGTAATTCGCTCTGGGAAGCCAAGGACTCATTCGAGGCTGATAGGGCTGACGCTTTCTCTCTTCAGCCTCATTCTCATTATTTGGTCTTTTTTCGTTTATCCACATAATTATTAGTGCAACTATTATTATGATCATCATTAGGATTAACATTATCAGGAGCGTTCGAGAGTTTGGACGCTCTCGGTCTGTTAAGGCGATTCGCCCGTTTCACGGAAGCAAGAGTGGTACGTAATCGGGCGGAGCGTCGAGCGAATGCGTCAGGCTCAGCGTAACGCCAATTGGTTGTTTCCCACGGCGAGTTCAGAAATTCTCGATCCGTTCTCCATTTTTGGAATCAAACCCGATAGCTGGGTTGGGTATCCAGCTCCCATTTCATTTTATTGTCATCTCCCTCTTCAATGACACGAACTGTTCCCGTTGGTACATCAGCTTCTCTATTTTGCTCGTATCCACAAGTAGTCCTGACTTTGTAATGAAAGATATTTACTCCATGGTCCAATTTTCTGCACGTTGTTTATAAGGTTAAGTTGTCTAGAACCACATCTTCATTCACTGAATTATTGTTTTCGTTTTCTCAATGCGTTATTAAAGACAATGACTTCCATTGTCGCGTGAATTTTTCTTCGATGGTTCATTTTTTTCCCTTTGATCGTTCCTTAATTTCTTTACTCCGTGTAGGTCTGTCTGCCTATCATTATTTTCAGTAGCCTTAGTTTTCTTTTATAGTCTTTTATTCATTCATTTATTCGATGAGGCTATCCCATATGTTCCTTTATTGTTATTCTATGAGATGCCTCATTTCCTCTTTCTTTCTCTTTAGCGCCAATCACCTTTCTCTTTTTGGTTCGAAAATCGCACCTTGGTGGTAAATGGGTGTCGGTGTTCTGTTCTACTCCCTCATCTCCTCCGTCGATCGGAGATGCGACTGTGTGCAGTGCCTCGTTCTCGGCACATTTCCGGCCTCGGCCTCATTGAGAGTTGTTGTCATTTGCTCATTTCCTTCCTCTATTAGAACGAGCTGAATCAAAGTTTAATTACCCTAAATAATGAATATAAACTGCTAAATCCCAAATCAGCTTCTTACGGTCCATTTCATGTTAACAGTTTCTGTTCATTCTTAAGAGGATTTAAAACCCAAATTTTCTCATTTTTTAGCATGATTAAGAGGACTTACCATCGACCCTCGACGCATTACCCGACCTTGGTAAAGGAATCGAAGGTATGACAAAAATTTAGATTTCCCCCTTCGGAATAAGCTCGGGGCGAGCGAAACAGCAATAGAGATCCCCCATCTGCTCTCAAAGACGGCATTAATCGCTGAATTTCTCTACCCCGTTGGATTACATTTATTCTTTCGCTTCTAAAAATAAGGCGAAATAAACGGACATCGGCTGAAAGTTTGTAGGAGAAAATTAACTTAAAATGAGTGGTATTTTTATCTCTATGGAGTTCTTGGGCTGAGAGGGAAGGCAAGAGTTGTCTATTCTCAAGAACCTGCCTCTTGATAGGCTACCGTTATTCCTTGAATCACCCTTTAATTACTCCTCCCTTGATCCCTACATTTATCGCCGTTGAACCCTCCATGAAACGTAATTGAACATTTTATGTGCCCCCCCCCCTCCAATGGCCTTCACTTAACGTGCCTTGAAATCATTCAGGAATATTCATGGAATCATTTCCAAGCACCCTTCCATGAAGCTCCATTGAGCCTCTCTTGGAACCTCCATTGAACCTTTCTCGGAAGCTCCATGAACCTCTCTTGAACCCTATATGATCCTTCTTTAGATTTCATTAAACTATCAATGAACCTAAATCAAACCTCCAGGAAGCTACGAAACTTACAATTGAACCCCCTCCAATAATTGACCCTTCTCTGAAACCCCCATGAACCTTCATTAAACACGCAGTGTTTATGTTAACCTTAGGTAAATGGAAAAGAAGCACGCCACCCGGCTCCGGTGCTCTAGACAAGACAAAACTAAATTGAGACTACCTTGGCTTTATGTGGTCTGGACATTTACATTTTTACCATTTTTCGCTACTTTATTGGTCCTATTTTACCTAACCAAAGGCTAAGTTGGTAGGCTAGTCGCCCACCAGGTTTCGCCTGTTCATTCGTAGTCGCGGTTGGAGATGGAGTTTACCCCTTCCTCTGAGATCTTGGGGGAGTTGTGGTTTAAATATAGCAACATTCCTATCTTCCACCCATTTCTTCTTCTCCTAATTACCATCTTTCATCTCCATTTTTCTTCTTCTTCCTCCCATCTTCCACCCATTTCTTCTTCTCCTGAATCCCATCTTCCACCCATATATTCTTCTCCTGACTACTTTCCTCCATCTCTATTTTTCTTCTCCTACCTCCCTTCTCTCTCTCCTTCTCCAGACTCCCATATTTGTTCTTCTTTTCTATTTTTTCGAATATTTTATCAACTCCCGGCCCCAACGCCCCAAGCTTACCCTCTTAGTTTCTAACCATGAAGGAGGATCTGCAGCTATTTTACTTTCAGACGTCTTCACTCTTTATTTCAATACTTTCCTTTTAACTCTCCCCTCCACAATTTTTTCGGGATTTATGCTCGTTGGTCTTTGTTTTAAATTCGAAGAGAAAAACTATTTTGTGGTCAAATTTCTGGATTTCTTCAACGAAACTTTTGATAGAAAATCTTAGGGATCAATCTTCCTGCTTACTCTATTAGTCGCCCGATTAAGCCGACCTTTAACCTCACATCTTGATAGTAAGATTGAATCTAAGAGCTCTTATCTAATCTATTTCCGCCACTCCTGTCATAGTCTGCTACACTCAATACACTTATGTACCTCGTTATAACGAAGGTTCAATCTTGTACAACGTTCTGATGACTCAATTCCACATTTCTTATTCGGAGATGCTCAGGAGTGGAGAAGAAATGCGAATTTCAGTCTCTGAATGCACCATGTGATGGTCTTCCGTCGAATAGAAATTCTTTGATTACATATGTCTCGCTACTTCTTTCGGTGAGAGGAAGAAAGTCTGAAAGAAAAGCTGGGTGATTTCATTTCGGCACCGACTTTGTTATCACCATTGTTTCTACGCCAGCGTTTCGCTGCGGGCGCATTCTGTTCTGTATGGAAGAGAAAATCCCTTGATATAAGAGAAAATTCTTAATATTAGTGAAATAATGGACTCTCTATGCGAGACCCTTTAATATGGTGTGTGTGTATGTGGATTGGCAGGGATAAGTTTGTGTGTTTGTATTTGAGGGCGTTTGCTTAAGTATATATATATATATATATATATATATATATATATATATATATATAAGAGGGAGGATTAATTTTCTAAGGAATTGCAGGTTAAAGGTTAAGTAAATATACTTCCTCTGTGGAAATGAATTTGCCCATCATAAATCAATTAACAAATCACAAATTCTTAGACAAATGAGAATTTCATCGAAGGTCTTCAAATAACTTCTACCATGCAGAAATTGTGCTAGTAGATTCATAACAATCTACTTTTATTTGAATATTTGATTGTTCAAGTTTATTGTATTCCTCCTGGTAGAGGAATACAAGAAGTGCAGAGGGGATTCGATGCTGGATGGCACTTCTCTTTTGCCGCCTTTTATTTTTGAGACACCTTAAGTCAAAACAACTAAAGGTCAAATAGATATTCTAAGAATTGCCAAAAATAGTATAAAAAGCAAAAGTTTAAATGTATAGAATTGCCACGATATTTTCGGTAAAAAGTATAGAATTGTCAAGAGATTTTAAAAATGTATTTACTTTTAAAGAAATTGCTTTTTAAAAGTATAGAATTGTACCAAGAATATCGTTAATATCTAGAATTGTAATGATATTTTGATTAAAAACTATATAGTTGCAATGATGCTGTCGTTAAAAAGTATAGAATTGCCCCAAAATTATTAAAAAATGCAGAATTGAAACTAGTTTTCCGTTAAAAATAATAGAATTGTCACGAGATTGTTGTTATAAGTATAAAATTGTAAATATGTTGTTATTCATAAGTATGTAAATGGGCGAGATTGTCAAAAAGTTTAGAAATGCAGCGAGATTACCGTAAATAGTATAGAATTGCAAGGAGATTTTCATTACAGTTTAGAATTGCTACAAGATTGCATTTACAAATAATCATTTATCACGAGATTGTCTAAAATGTATAGAATTGCAAAGAGATTGCCGTCAAGATTAATGGATTAACACAAGATTACAGTTGCAAAAAATGAATTGCTACGATATTGTAGTTAATAAGTATATGTAGAATTGCTACGAGATAGTAAATAAAGTATAGAAGTGCAACGAAATTCCCGTTTAAATGTATAGAATTGAAATCGGATTGTCGTTGAAATGTATTGAATTACAACGTTATTGTCGTTAATAGCATAGAATTGAGGAGATTGTTTTTTAAGATTATAGAATTATAACAAGATTAGCGTCATAAATATATAATTGCAACGTGATTTTCGTTAAAAACTATAGAATGCAATGAGAGTATCATTGCCATTAAAAAGTATAGAATTGCCAAAATATTTCATTTACAAATAATGAATTACCATGAGATTGTCAAAAAAGTATAAAAGTGCAACGAGATTGTCTTTAAAATGTATAGAATCACAACAAGATTGCCGTTAAAATATAGAATTGCCACAAGATTATAGTTAGAAAGAATGTATTCCGACGATATTGTCGTTAAAAATATAAAATTGACACAAGAATTCAGTTCCAAAGAATGAATTGCCATCAAATTGTAGTTGAAATGTAGAGAATTGCAACGAGATTGCCTTTAATTAGTATGTGATTGTCACGAGATTGAGTTTATTTGTGTCTTGAAACTTTAGAAACAAATGATTATTTTGCTGTGGAAATAATACGACTTTATTGATAAATCGAAATATCTGAAATTGGCCTGAGGTAAAAGTGAGAAATTTGAGTGAATGGGAATAATTTATTAATTCTGCCACGATCGAGAAAGGTGAAATTGTCTATTCATGTTAGAAATTGAGTAAAATGAGACTTATGTTTGGCAGGAAGGATAAAGGAAGCTTGAATAAGTGATTTCTCCTTCACGTGACGTCATCCTCATAGGTTTTGCCTATAGATCTTGCGCTGCGGGTTGGCTGTGTACATCAAGCCTTTATTTGTGTGTCACAACCTTGGATTTCAGTGTGAAAGAAAATTGTTAACGTTGCAAACGAGCATCACGATGAAAGTCTACTATCATTAACCTATAAGTATATATGCATTTAAAGGCATGCAAGGGGGAACAATAAGTTAAATATTTTTAGAAGTATTTAAACAGATTATCTAATGAGAATCGTAAAAGATCTTGAAAAATAAGATTAACAGAAAAAACTAGCATTTAACTTTAATTTCCTTCTTGGTCACAAACTTCTACGTCCAAGCTATGAAGTATATAAAACCAAAATGCTTGGCATACATGGCATCCGTTACATTGAAACCAAGGACAAATATCGGATTCCATAACTCGACCAGAATTAGTCACTTCTTCAGTGCTTCTATTATAAAAAAGCTATTTTGTGCAGTTGGGTTGAAAACTTAACTGTGATTGGGGGTCTTTTGACCCCATTAATTCATATGGCAAGGTCGTTATAATTTATCGTGCTCAGTACAGAATATATTCGATGCTTAACTTATTGTTAACTCGCAATTTTCGGTAAATGTTTTAATGTCTCTCGTATAAATACCAAAAATGTAAAAATGTAAAGAAAGTGTTTGGGGTACCAAGCTACAAAAGTCATCCCTCCCTACGAGCAATGAGACCTCGGGGTCGTTCGAGCAAGTACCAAATCCTCTCACCAGAACGCAAACATAACACGCCTTTTTGACACCGAGAAATGACTATTCGGGGATCATTTTTAGGATTCTCTTTCTAGCAGGAGAGATATAGAGCAACTCTACAACAATGCATGAATAAACATGTGCAACATACTTCAAACAGGGTGCCCTCCAATCCAATTCCTGAAAAGCCTGTGCCTACCAATCAGGAATAATACTTTCCTCCAAAATATAATACTCAAACACATAAACCTGCTCCTCATCAGCCCCACTTTCTTCACCTATACGCTTCCCTGACGCGCCCATTCATTCCATTTAAGCTACAGGCACAACTATCCCCTCAAACAAAAAAAAGTCAGTTGGAGATTCTTGTGCTCAGCACCCTCATTGCCCCGGGCCTAACTTCTATTCTCCCAACAATTGGCCCTTTTGCAAGCTGGGAGTTCCCCTGGTCAGCTGAACATAAGACGGGGCAGAGAGAGAAGCGATATTCCTATAAACTATTTTGCCCTGTGCAGAAGTTGATTTATGGGAGCCACCAGCGTGCAAAAACTGCCATGTGTTCGGAGAACAAAACTCATTCCCTCGGCAATGACGATGCCGAGTACAAGAAGCTTTAGCTATTCCATCGGGTCTAGTAAAAACCAGCACCTTCCTTCAATAGGGACGCGGAGTACTCCTACGAAGGTGTGGAGACGCTTCATGGGTCTTGTGGCAAGTTATCAAATGACAAACCTCCGGTCTTCCAAGAGAAAGGAACCAACTTCTTGGAACCCACGGCCAAGTCAAGCTCCTTCTCGATCACTTTCTCCGTATTTTGAAGCTAGGATGCTACTTCATCAGCATTTAAAACACGTTAACTAAATTTCACCCCCAATTGCCCCAGATACCGGTATCGCTAAGAAAGGTGTGTTCTTTCTTCGGTTCGTGCGGGTACACCGCCCTTGGTCATCTAGAGATATTTTGCATGCGATGCTTCGACACCTAGTTAAGAGATTCAGAGCATTTTTTTGTTGGCTTCATTCAACAGGATATGGAAATAGGGTATCATCCAAGATTCTTGAAAAGGGTTACCGCGATTGCTTTTCGAAAGCCGGAGAGAAATCACCCAATTTCGCTTTATTTTCCCAATTTCTGCAAATTCTTGAGTGTGCAAGTTGATGAAGAAATTTGTTAATATTGAGTTAGCTTATTTTGTGGACATTCATCTTCCACAGTGGGTATTTCGCAATTTCTACGCCACGTCGAATGTTCTTCTCCAACTGTAAAATACTATCTGCGAAGCCTTCTTTCGTGGAAATTACATCGCCACGTTGTTTTTTGATCTAAAAAAGCATACAATACCGCATTGCGATATAAGATCATGAATCTATTTCCACATATTGGGGGCGAGGTTAGGCTTATCAACTTCAATGTCTGAAATTTTCTTGCTTGTTTTTCTACGCGTATGGGTGAGAGAGAGCTCCCTCCGGTA
Organism: Ceratothoa steindachneri; assembly: GCA_963969495.1. Lineage (NCBI taxonomy): Eukaryota > Metazoa > Arthropoda > Malacostraca > Isopoda > Cymothoidae > Ceratothoa > Ceratothoa steindachneri. The sequence goes on along the minus strand of OZ018329.1, from coordinate 141,078,118 downwards.
CAATAAATATGAAAGGCATCGTCCAGAAGGCATCGTCCTGAAGGGCATTGTATTTTGTGTCTTTGCCTTGATCATCAACGGTACAGGTCAAAGATTTTCTCGCTATATATACTCTACGTAGAAGACATTTCGATTTCTTTTGGTGCGGTTCAGAGGCCTATCCCACGCGCCGAAACCAACAGGCTCTCAACCACATTACGCGAACTGCGAAAACACCCAAGTTTTCAGAGTTTTGAACTGAGACAAATGTGGTGCCTTTTTGCCCCAAACCAAAGCTTCCTCTTTCCCAGGACTGTTAATTAAATAAACTTCACTAAGATGTGATAGAAATTCACCGATTCCTTGGTCTTGTTCTTGACTGAGACTTCAACTGGGAGGCCCATATTCGCCAAACTATGATTATTTGTACCTGCGCCATGGATATTTCTCGTTACATGGCATCAAGATTGTCGATGCCATCCCAGGACAGAACGTCTTAAACAAAATATACAACACCAAAATGTTCTTCAACAAAAAATATTGGTGTGCAACTATTTCGCATGTACATAGAAACGCAAATCAAACATTTGTTGGCCAGGCATTTAACTTCACAAATGGAGTCTCACAAGGGTCCGTACCTTCAACTTAGACGCTTTTCCCGTACCAAAATGACAACCTTTTACCTCACTTACGACAGATACACATAGCTTCTTAGGCGGACAACACAACTCTGATCCAAAACTATCCAGATTCACTACACAGCTTGGAAAACAAAACAAACTCAGAATAGCCCCAAATATCTCAACACTTGCCACACTTACCAGCGATGCATATAAACTCATACAGATTTCACCCAACAATAGAAAACACTGCCGAAATACTAGGTATAAGATACAATATTTCTATGACATTCAAACATTTTCTCACAAACAAAAGACAAATAGTCAACACCTAAACTTCACGTCTTTACCTCATCACACAGGTCATTCGAACAAAACAAAGCAACCTGAACAGAGTCAAAAATAATTCATTCGCTCAGCAATAAACTATGCAAGATTTGACTGGATCCATAACCTCGTTCAAGCAGTCAACATTCTTCAAACATTTTTAAATGCCCTAAAAACAAACACCGCTAAATAAATACTACACCCAAAGCCTACTACCGCTCTTTCAACAAAGACCCCAAAATAAAGAACCACCTTCTCACGAGAGACAAATAATATCTTCATTCTCCTCGAAACTAGACCACCTCCTATAATACCTAGCAGAACACCCACTCCCACAAAGATAAGTTAAAAGACTACATTTATACTACATTGGAGATAAAATAGCAACTCTCTGACCTCATTCTCTCCAAAACAGTTGTAACATCTACACTTACTTCACACCCTGCTCAATCCAGTCACTTTGAAAAATAACCCTGCTGCATTTAGCGTCCCCTCACATCCACTCTTCTGAATTTCCCCGTCAGCGTAATGTCAGAATTCACCTGGTCAGGCTGTGGTATGCACATTACCCAGCCCTTCTCAACTGCCAGAAAAGGCTGTGTGTGAACATCGAGATGCCTTAAAAAGAATGCAACACTGCACTTCACATTATTAAATAATAATAGCAGTAGTATGTAGCTGTCCGTCGATTTCGGCGATGAAGTCACTTCATGCCCTTAAAAAGAATAAGTCCCAGACGGCCAGCCAATGTGAAGTGTTGCAGGAGACTGCCGAGTCGTCAGTCGAATAACGCTCACCTAGTGCAGGTCGCCACAGCCCATTTTCCATTAGGGGTTGGCTCCCCTAGTCTTTGTTCAGTCAAGGAGATCCACATGACAGTGGGTCAGGAGTTTGCATGGGACCAAGGTGTGTCCACACTTTGGTTTATGATGAGATGTTCCTATTGCTCAAATACATTATAAGAGAATTTTGGCATGACTCTGGTTACTGTTTGTTTTGATAAAGTAACTTTGAGCCATCTTATTAATAATTTTTGTGACCCAATATTTTCTTGAGAATATTTTGCCAACAATAAATCAATATCAGGAGATTTCAGTTACTCATAGGCTTTTATTAAATATACAATAAATGACTACACTGCACACAATCACACTCTCCAGCCACACAAAATACAATCGGGGCTGCTAGGCCAAACAATTTGAGGAGAATCCCCCAAAATATTATAAAAATTAAAAAATGAAGCGAGAAAATGCCGAGTGGGTGGTAATAATTTAGATGCCTATCTCTCTCCTTATCCTTTTTGAGTGTTTTTTCCTATTAGATTGTATAGTTATCATAATCGAATGATTTTATTAACTTCCTTGCGAAAACGATTCATTGATTATAGTTTCATATTATTAAAAAAAAGTTGAAAAGAAATATAAACATGCTACACTGGACTTTACTCAAATCAAAGCCGTAGGAACTACATAGCTACAGAAACAAGGACCACCAAAGAACCTAAGGTTGGCCCAAGCCCAGTCCGCTTACACAGACGGTGTTAAACTAAGACTATCTTACGTGAGCGAACCATGTTCTTTTTAATATGCTATTTTGTTAACTATTTCAATTCTACGCTACACACTTATCTACATGTGTCCCCTTGGGCTTTTTTTAACATGCTGTTTTTTTAACTATTTCAATTCTACTGTACACGCTTATTTATATATGTATCATTTGACATGCAGGTTCAGTTATCGCTCAAATGCTTGTATACGCTCCTCAGAACGGGGAGGGGGTGATAGGACAGTACTGTTTTCTCCGGCTAGTGATGAAGATAATATACGCATATGGCAGACAGAAAAAAGAAAAAAAGGAGTTCACATTCACTCTATATTATGCAGGGGGACGTCGCTGGCATTTTTTTATTGACTAATTCATTTTATTCCCTAACTCATTATTATTTATGACGTTTTCATCTATGCTCCTACTATGTTATATATCCTTGGTCAAAATTACGCAGCAAGTATAAAAAAGTGAAGCATATTATTGAAACTCATTTATTTCATACTTGACTTATACAAATAACCATTTTTGCGTATATTCTATCAATAATTAATATTTGATGAACCTCCATTTTATTTTATAACCGCCTTTCTACGTTCTTTCATACTTGAGACTAAGTTGGCACATGTGGTTGTCTCAATTTTATGCCGGCCTTCATTAATTTTGGCTGTTACTCGTAATTCACTTTTTGAGGAACATTTGTGAAGCCTCACTCTTGTGCCCAAGTACGACCAGAAATGTTCAATAGAGTTGAGATCTAGAGATTGAAAGGGCTATTCCATCAACGTCACCCTTTTCTTTTTCAAACCAACCCTTTGAGACTCTAGATGTATGGCATGGAGCATTATCTTGTTTGAAGATTACACCGTCCAGCTTGTCATCATTGAAAACTTTACCTGAGGAAGGTTGATAAACCTGTTCTAACATGCTGGTGTAAGTAGGGGAATTCATTCTGCCCTCACAAGTTAACAACAAACCTGGAGGACTTGAAGAAAATATGCAGCCCCAAACCATTACACTGCTGCCTTCATATTCGACTGTTCAGACAGCATACCTCGGATCATAAGTGTCATAGAATGACCCTTGGTATCGATCACTATACTCTTCGACACCATTTTAGTAGCGGTATGCTTTGTGGTGCGTGAGTTACTTCTATGATGAAGTAGGCTTTGTTCTAAGAGTGCTAATTCAGTAGTCTTGTTCTTAAGGAAGAGCTATTTTAAACACATAAGGATAAGAGGAAACAACAGATATCTACCAAAATAAACATGTATTTTAAATGAAACACTTAACTATAACAAACCAACAGTTAACACATTTCTATCTTTGACATCTAAACCCTTTCGCATTGATACAACTGACAAAAATAAACAAATAGGCTTCCCGTAAACATACCAATTGCCGATTAGTATTTTTTATCGCGACTCTATTTGATTAGCGTTAAACATTAAATTAACGTACTCTCGTCTACAAACATATATGACCTAGGTTCAAGACAAGGGTTTCTACTCCCCTTTAAAACGTGAGGCGTACTAAACTTCTACTATCGCAATATGAATATAAATGATCTTTCTAACTCACATGACAGAAGGCATTAGGAATGCCGGATGTCGCTGGAGGGCTTATCTCTCACTTTGGAGGGTTGTGGCCGATAGTTGAATTTTCGTCGAGGAGGGCTAGCTTGTCGCCTGTGACGGGGGCTGATTCTTCAACGTAATTAAAGAACGGGAGCTCGTTGGGGCTGGGTTCTTCTCCTCTCACTCTTACGGAGCTTGAGATGTGAGAGTCACTCGAGAGTGAGCGGCTTTGCTTTTCTTCAGTCAGATTTCTTCGCAGTCTGTAAAAGATTCTTTGGTATGGCACCGATATAAAGCTTGACTATTTAGGTTAATACGGCCCGGAAAGGGAAGATCGATTTCCTTAATCTGATCCTATCGTTTCTCACGGAAATAGTCTTGTATGGCGGAAGGATCGATCTTCACGAACTAACCCTTCTTCTGGCGTATCGATTTCTAATCTTCTTGTCTGGCTGAAAGATCAATCTTCACAAACTAATCTTTCCTCTGGTGTATCGACTTCTAATCTTCTTGTCTGGCTGAAAGATCGATCTTCACGAACTAATCTTTTTTCTGGCGTATCGACTTCTAATAATCTTCTCTCTTTCTTTGCGGGGCTCATTTATAGGCGGATTGCCACCCAATCTAAAGGGGGAAGTGACCAGGCCACAGAGGCAAGGGGGGGAGGTACGCGAATGGGGAGCGCGAGAATTGCTGAGGTGGCACTGGGGTGCCCAAGTCAGCTCGCTAATTAGAGGCTCGCAACCGCACCGCTACTTGGCGTGCCTTTTGACTCGCACCGCTTTTTTTTCCATAACCACAGGTTTGTGGGTCTCGTAGGTAATTGGATCGTTAGAGCGTCGTTTAAGGACCTTAGGAGGTCGCCTTAAAACAGATGTTAGCTCTAACTGCTTCCAGCGGCGGGGAGATCAAACAGGGTAAGCAGTTATGGTTATTCGCCGGCTACCTTTCCCACGCTTCTCCTCATGAGGGGGGGGCAGCTTTAATGTACATATACTCCTCCGGGATGCTTAATGTAGCCATTTCTCTACATTTAGCTTCCCCAACTCTTCGACGAACATATACAGTTCCAGGGGTCCAAAGATTTGAGGAGAAATACAAAGTTTACTGATCATTTTTGTTATCTAATAAAAATGAGTACAAGTGTAATAAATTGTTGAAACTAATGTGGAGAACCTACCTCAAAGTGGCTTTCATCAGACCAAACAACTTTAGCACAATCATCATCAGTCCAATCTTCATGCTCTTTTGCCCAAGACAATCGCTTTTTTTGTTCATCTGAAAAGGGCACGGTTTCTTTCTACCCTTAGTTCATTTGTTTCAAGCTTCTAATAACAGCCTTCTCACTGTGCGTCTTGATATCTTTGTTTGTTGCTGCCGAAACTCAGCAGCTACATTAGAAGAGGTTTTATTTTCCTATCGGACAGAGATATCCTTTTCAGTACCTCCTCTTTCCTCGGAGTTGTTCATCTTTTGCGACCTTGATCATCACAATTTTTAAAAGAATTGGTCTCATTGTACCTATCAATGGTTATTTCGATAGTTTCTTAATTATTTCAATTTTCTTGCTATTTTGACTTGGAATAATCCCTCTCTGGATAATGCAATGATGTAAGCTCTTGAGCTCCAGGAACCTGTTTTTTTTCTGATATATTCTTAACAAAAAATTACCACTTGTAAGTTAACAAAAAGATAATTACTGAAAAAATATAAATAAATGTTAGTATCCTACAATGAATGGCAGAGGGTTGCCCCAACCACTTAAGCACAATATGGAAAAAAACGCATTGAAGTGGTTATAAAATCAAGAGGAGGAGACATCAAATATTAATTGTAGATAGAATATAAGCAAAAAGCTTTATTTGTATTATCTCAAGTATGAAATAATTGAGTTTGAATCATATTCTTCACTTTTTCTTACCTGCGCTATAATTTTGTCCAAAGCTTTAATAAATTATTGAAGTACTGCTCAAGTCGGTTTTTGAGCATATTTACTAACGTGCTTTCTAGTACACGGTAGAAAGGCTATTCCATGTTTGCATGATCTTAAAAGTGAAGTAATTTTTAGCTAGAGTAGAGTTAAATCGCTTATTCATTAATTTGTCGTGTGTTGGCACTTTCGTCCCATCTAGAACATTATTCTGTAATTTATATTAGTAAATCCTTTTAAGATTTCGAATACCTCAATCAACTGCCCACGTAATCGTCTAGTTTCAAAGGACTCTGTTATTCATACGGTTTGTTTAGAATTCCAGGAACTAGTTTAGTAGCCCTACGTTGTACTCTTTGTAACTGCGCTATATCCTTGTTTAAGTAAAGAGCCTAAAATTAAACCGCATATTAAAGGTAAGGGCACAAGAGCGCTTTGTATAATGGCGGGATTATACCTTTCGATTTGGAAGTGAAATTCCATACGATATATAGTAGCATTTGGTTTGCTTTCTACGCATTGTTTCGATACTTTAAGGTCCTCAAAATTAAAATCCTCAGGTCTTTTCTAAGTTAACGGTTTCAAGGATTTAGCCTTTTATATGGTATTCTACTTTTAAGTCATGACATTTTAAATACATGACCTTGCATTTACCTACGTTGAAGCCCATCTGCCATTTGTCCGCCCATTCGACAATTTTATCAAGGTCTCTCTGCATATGCTCTATATCGGATCTAGAAAGGGCTCGGCTTTCTAGTTTCGTGTCATCATCAAATTTAGAGATCCTACTAATTACTCAATTATCCAGGTTCATAATGTAAACAATAAATAATAATGGGCCCAGGGTGGAACCTATTTGAACCAGACTGCTGATTGGAGCCCACTCTGAGCATGCTGCATTTACAACACCCAGCTGTGAATGATTTGAGAGCAGTTTTTAATCCATTTGATTACATATGTTTCCCCTCACTCCAATCGCTCTAATTTTAATCCACAGACTTTCGTTTGTTAATGTATCAAAGGCCTTTTTAAATTCAAGATCAATTATATCTGCCGCTTTAGTTTCATCGTAGATGCAAATCATGTTATGAAAAACCTGAGTAAATTGGTTAGACACGAGCGCCCTCGCCTGAATCCATGCTGGGTGTCTACGATTAAATTATTGACCTCAAGATGACTCACCAATCTATCTCTAATTATTTATTTCCCGAGCTTCTCAATTACAGAAGTAAGGCTGATGGGGCGGAAATTAGTAGGCTCAGTTTCTCCCCTTTTTTGAATATCGGCGTAACACTTGCACGCTGAAACTCTATTGGAACTAGGCCTTCCTCGATTGATCGAATGAAAATCGTGCAGGCGGTCTTGCCATTTCATTCTTTAGTTCTTTAAGATGGGTTGGGTACACTCCATCCGGCCGGGGGCATTCTATTTTTTTCATTTTATTAATATATGTGATAATATCCCCTTCATTCATACATATCGTGGATAAAATATTTTAGTGTTGCTAATTGTGTCACGTCTTCCACAGTAAAAACGCCTGCGAACTGCTCATTTAATATTTTAGCAATTTGTTCTGGGACGTCTGTCATAACATCACCCTTACTTTCGAGTGGTCCTATTTTACCCTTTATGTGCTTTCTACAGTTTACCTAAATATAAAACTATAAAAGGTTTATTTCTCTCAGATGGAGTTTAAGCGATGTAATCAAACAAACCAGACAAAGAAACAACCACAGGAGTCGATGATAAATCGAGAGACTACACAAATGGTATGAAGTTGAAATTGATTGATTTTATAGGTTTATTGTGCAATAGAGTACATTTATACATAATCATAATACAAATAATAATAAAATAAAAAACAAACAAACAAACAACAAAAAAAAAAGACAAAAAAGACAAATACAGTAATAATATGATACAATAATATAAATACATGTATAAATGCACACATTACACAAAGCGGGCAGCCCGTCAGTGTTGGCGTGCAGTAAGACGCGGTGGAGCGTCCCACGCGTTTCTTGTCTGCTGCAAGTGGGTGGCGTCGGTCTTCATCACCTGTCGCCCGGCTGGGCGCGAGCGGCGATCAGCGCGGAGGGGGTGCTGTTCTCAGCACCTCCAGCAGCTCGTTTGTTGGGGTGTGGCGGACCACCTGGGCGGCTCTTGCCTCTCGCGCCCTCAGAAGGGCGCCTCTAACAGGGGCAGGGGCTGGCGCTCGCTCTGGCCTGAGGCGGGCGGCGGCTGGGCAGGAGAGGAGGTAGTGCACCAGTGGGCGCCGGGAGCGGCCGCTGCAGTGTTCACACCTCCCTGCCACAAAGTCGGCGTGCAGCTCTTCCCGCGTGGAGTAGCCCAGCCTCACACGCTGTAGCAGCACGCCGTTCGCTCTGGGCTGCTGGAAGGATGGGTTCAGTGGGCGATAGGCTGTGGCTGCAGCATACCACACCGCTTGCCTCTTGAATGCTTCCCATTCTTGGTGCTGCTGGTGGGCGTTATGGGCTGCCCTGCGTTTAACCTGCACCATGAGCTGCTGCAGGCTGGGGCGCACGGTCCAGGTGATGATGGGGCCGTGGGCGGCTCGCTTGGCAGCCTCGTCGGCAGCATCGTTGCCGCGCACGCCAACGTGGCTGGGAATCCAGTGGAGCCGGACACGCCTGCCCTGAGCTGCCAGGTCCTGCAGGGTGCACAGGATTGTGGTGGTGAGGTGGATGTTGTCCCGGGTGTAGGCGTGGGCGTGGGCGTGCTGCAGCGCCTGTAGTCCCGACCGAGAGTCAGTGTGTATCACCACAGTGGCCTCCCGGCGGAGCAGAGCGTGCTGGAGGGCGTGCAGGATTGCTACCAGCTCCATCTGGAGGGTGGAGCAGTGGTCTGATGTCCTCCACGCTTGCGTCAAGCCGCTCGTGACGAAGGCGGCGCCGGACCTTCCGCTGTCGGGGTCGACGGAGCCGTCGGTGAAGTACACTGCGCTGCCTGGCTCCGTGACCTCAGACATAGCCATGAGGGCGTGCTGGTGCAGCTCCTCGGTGAGGCAGTTCGCTTTGCTGTCGGGCAACTGTGTGGCGGTGAAGTGTGCGGCGGGGGGGTCCCATGGTGGTGGTGGAACGTAGGCGGGGTGGGGGGGTGTCGGGGTCGCGCCACAGCCAGTTCCCTGCCCGGTTGAGGGAGTTGGTTGCTAGGCTGACGTTTGCGAGCCACCTGTTGTTACGCAGGCACTCGATGCCCTGCGCCACGGCCATTAGGAGTCTCCTCTTAGCAACACCTTCAACGTCGCGCTGGAGCACTCTGGACACCCGACAGGCCACAATGCAATCAACCCTGGCGGTGAGGGGCACCAGGTTGGCCTCACTCTGCATGACACAGGCAGTGCACCACCTGGGTGCCCCTAACATGGTCCTCATGGCGGTGTTTTGTATCACCTCCAGGCGCTGTTGCTGCTGCCGGGGCAGCGCTACAAGGACCAGTGCACTGTAGTTCACTAGGGAGCGCACTGCCTGGAGGTAGTAGAGGCGGAGGACGGGGAAGGTTGCACCAGCGCTCGGCCGCGTCATGGCCCTCATCACATTTAGCCGGGCCTGCGTCCGCTCCCTCAGGTGCGTGACATGCTGCGCGAAGGACAGCCGTCTGTCCACCCACACTCCGAGGTACTGGTAGGAGTCGGTCCAGGCCAGGCCGACTCCTTGGACGCGAAGCTGCTGGCCAGCAGGTGTGCAAGTCTTGATGGCCATGGCCCGGGACTTCTCTGTCGAGATCTTGAGCCCCAGCTCTTCGTACTTGGCAGTGATGAGGTGCAGCGCTTCTTGGGCCCGCGCAAGCTTGTCGCCGCGCCCGGTGACGACGAGCGCCAGGTCGTAGGCGTAGCTAAGGAGGATAATTCCTTGACGATAGGGGAGGGCGACCAGCTGTTCGATCGGCACGTTGAAAAGGAACGGGCTGAGGATGCCGCCCTGGGGTGTCCCGTTCTCGAAGGTAAGGTAGGAAGACTTGTGACCCTGAAACTTCACGCGGGCTCGGCGCTGGTGAAGGTAGTCCTGGAGCCAGCCCAGCAGTCTCCCTCAGATGCCCTTCCTCACAAGGGCGGCCAGTATGGCGTGGGGGCTAGCCAGCTCGAAAGCCTTCTTGAGGTCAAGGAAGACTACGATGGTGGGTTGGTTGTTGGCGTGAGCCAGGAGGGTGATGAGGCAGTCCGCCGTGCTCACCCCCTGGTGTAGCCGAACACGTGGTGATGAAGGCTTCCCACGCTCCACTGTAGGCGAGTCAGCACCATCTTCTCCGCCGTTTTTCCGGTGCAGCTCAGGAGGGAGATTGGACTGAAGGTGGTGTGATCCTTCGGCTTGGGGATGGGCTGGATCTTGGCGTCCTTCCAAGAGGGCGGCAGACGGCCCTCCAACCACGACGCGTTCAGAAGGGCTAACAGCGCGGCGTCCCCGGCGGGCCCAGCGTGCGCCAGCATAGAGTACCGCACTCCGTCGGCTCCCGCCGCTGTGTCACGTCGACGTTTCGCCCTGGCCAGCTCCTCAAGCGTGAAAGGCTGGTCCGTCGCGTGCGGCTGGCCCCGCGCCTCCCTGACCTCTTCGTCGCGCTGTGGGCGCAGCTGCTGCTGGAGGTAGCTGGTGTGGGGAGGAAGCTGCTCTCTAGAACCCCTCGCTGTAAAGCAGTTCGCCAGCCGATCTGCCTCTTGCTGTGGGCGTGGGTGGGCAGCTGGGCGGGTCGGGGCGGCACCTGAGGCTTTCCTGAAGCTCCCCCACAGCTGGCCGAGGGAGGTGTGTTGGCTGAAAGAGGCGCACCACTCCAGCCACTTTGCCTCCCTGGCGCTCAGGGACACCTGTCGCGCGCGGGCTACCACGTCCTGCAGGAGCTGCAAGTTGATGGCCGTTGGGCGCTTCTCGTACAACCTCCTGTGGACGTTGACGCGGTGATTGTGCTCCCGGACTTCCTCGTTATAAAACCACCAGTCCGGGGGCCGGCGGCGATTTGAGGCTGTCCTGGGCATGGCAGCGTAAGCTGCACTCTCTATGGCCGCCGTAAGGTCCCTCTCCTGCAGGTGCAGGTCCGCTGGAGGCACATAGGTGGACCACCACTCGGCCAGGGAGGCTTTGAACTTTGCCCAATCCGCCCTCCTGACGTTCCACTGGGGCAGGAAGTTGAAATCTGGTGCCTATAATCAATATGGGGTTGATGCACCTTAAAAAAAAAAAGAGATTTAATAATAATAGTTGAAATCATTTTTATGGGAGATTATGAAAAATAGAAATCTAGAGAGCAGCCACTAAAGTTATATTATTTCCAACTTTTAATCAATGACTATTTTAAAATCATCAAAACACGTCTCCATATATGCCTAATCATTAGGGACGATTGATTAGTTATTAAGTATCTTGAAGTTGTCACACTTGTCAAGAATGATATACCTCACTCTTTTACCCGTCAATATATGACTATAGTATCACACACGACTGATAATATGTGGGATGGAGATGTGTAGTGAGGAGGAGGCTGCAATGGATCTTACAGCTTATTACTCTTACCGAAAGCATGGTGTAAGGGTCGGATTTGGTCTTCCATTTTTGCCCCGTTCGTATTACTGAAATCCCTACCAAACAACATGGAGCCATCAAATACGACGGACAAGTCGATTACAGTGCATCACCCATACGGAGTAAGCTGGACAGCAACCACCACCCGTTGCCTTGAAAATGGGCTAAGCTGGTAGTATGAACGGTAAAACTCATCCTTTCTTTCTAACCTGCAACCTGCTCTCCTCACTAACAGAAGATCAGCTCCAACTCTTCTTTCTTCATCTAGAGGCTAGATTACCTTCCTTCAAAATTTATTCATTCAAATTTACACCTTAATTCCTTGTTTTCTGATGAGCCCGTCTTACTAAGTTCATTTTTTTTTTAACTCATTCACTAATAATACAAAGGGATTTGTTCATTATTCCATGCGAACAATCGGTCGTACAGTTTGTTCATGAAATAAGGCTTCATTCGGATAATCTCCTTATTCCGCAATCTTTAACTTATTTAAATGAGTATTATGTACGCTTGAGAAGCAATGCGAAGGCCTAATTAGCTGTACATTTTAACAATGTGCATATGTACTTGATCCTGCAAAATTTTGAATGCATTGTTCCAACCTCCTTTTACTGACTTTAAAACGGTTCCATTTTTTGTATTCAGCGACTTTATCTTGAAGGGGTTTCCATCCTTCAGGGGGATTTTCTGTTTCAAGAATTCCTCGCGCATCCTTGACTTAGGCCTGGATGGCTTTATCCCCCGATGTAATTGCCGTGGACTCCGAGCTATGTGGAATAAACTGGGGAGGCGTTTATCCTTATGCTGCCATTAGCCGCATGTCTCCAGGAGATTATGTTTTGCACGTATCCCCTGCTCGCCCTTTTCTGGGTATAAGGGTTTTGCAACCACACCACCACGCGATGGGTGTCGCGTAGGCTGATGCGAGATTTACACCAAGCAATAAATTCCCAATCTTCTTCTTGTTCTTAATATTTCCTGCCAGGCAGTGGTAGACATTACACCGTCAGGATTCCGACGCCGGATCCTGCCTTTCTTTTGTTTTCCCTTTTTTATGGATTTTTTTGATAAGTATTGTGCTGATGTTTCTTTCGGCGCCAATGACCTCGCTGACGGTCGCTAGCAGAACTCATTTAAATTAAAATGGTCCCCTCATCCCTGGTTGAAGTCAGTAGCTGGTTGGTCACTTCCTCATGCGCATCCACTTTCCCCACTCTCTCCCTCTGCTAGTCCTTCACACCAAACATTCTTTACATTTTCAACCTGACAATGTAACATAACGTGTAGCAGATTACATTTAAGGGATATTGTGCCCTTTCAGCCCCAATTTCCGTACGATGATCTGCAACTATGTCTTCCGCACATTTTTACTCACAGCACCTTCATTACTTTCTTCACAGATCTCTCTTACAAACCTACTGATGGTTTCGCCTTCGTTGATACTTCACTTTATATCCGAGAGAAAACTCCGGGTTCATACACTGCAGATACGCGGTGTTTCACTCTTCCACATCATACACTTAATTTCCGAACTCACACATTTATTCCTATCATACCTTCCCCCTCTCCAATCCACAAAACCGCTACACCCTCTTTGTTCATTCATTCTCAATAGCGCTCTCTGCCTCGATATTCCATAAACTTTTCATTCTCATTCATGTTCGATTTAAATATCGCAACCACCTACAATCTTACTCTTTGAAACGCATCCACTGACTCTTTAGGATTTCATTCATCACATTTTCCTCACGTGGTGTTATGAATCAAATCAACTCGATTGGTACGTCAACGCTAATTAACGTGATTAAATTGATGGAACCTCAATGATCCCTGGTAATACCGAAATGCATTGCGAGATAACGATTTCGGAGTGTTGCATTCCAGTGTAGCGTCGCCTAATCCGGGATTAGTTGTCTTTACTACACCGAAAGACGGCGTACACGCCCTTAGATTATCACCACTGTAATTGCCCATTAACTGAATTTTCAATTTAATTTACAACTTGAAATAGTCCTCTTAAATTTACTGGCATTCAAATATGCCCAGCTTCGAAGTGTTGAGGACCCGTTCATTTATTTCACTCGTATGTATTCTAAGTCATATTTTTGTAGTTCTAACTTCATTGAGTAGTATAAACAAATTTTTTTCATCATTATTATAAATTACTCTGACACTTGTGTCAGAATTTGGTTTTCAATCTCTTATTTTAGTATCACACTATCCTATAAAATAGAGGATGAATATCACGACTAATGTATAAGCTACACTATGTTTATGTAGCTTCCTTATGTAACCTTTTATTATTTCATGCTAATAAATAAAGTGATTTATTTTTGAGTCTCTTTAACCACCTTCGCAATGAAGGATAAATTACCCTTTTATTATATCTTTATTTTAATTGAAAAGTATGAGCAAAATTTCGTTTTCTTTTTTGTATAACATAAATGTAGCCAAGTCTGCTAATTTTTAAAGCGCTTCGCTAGTCTTTATTTGAACCATTTCTTGACGTAGGCAAACAAATTCTTCCTAAATATAAATTATGATAAAAGTCTAATTTCTATGGTGCATCTTAGCTTATTTAGGTTACTTAGGTTATATAATTCAAGGTCCTATTCCACGACTGAAGCCGTGCTCTACAAGATCTCCCTCGGACATATTTTCTCATAAAGTAGAAAATCCACCCCTACTAGACCCTGTATTCAGGGTTAATAGACAGATCGCAGACGTCGTACATTTCATTAAAAAGATGTCTTCAGTTTTCTCTGGAAAATATTGAGTTTCTCAGTGTCCTTGCCATAAACAGGTAATGTATTATAGAACCTAGTAGTACATCTTGCAAAGGTTCTAAAACCCATACTTGAGTTACTACGTGGTTCCATCAGTCTGTGTTGATCATTACTATACCGTAGTCCCATTGGGGTGTCAACATTAAAATCTTGTAAGTGGTCCCAGATATATTTTCGTTCCCTACACCTCAAAGCTTGATAGGTTAGGTTACAAATAGGTTACAATAGTATATAATCCTTGCTTTAACCGGCAACCACTATATTTGTATGAGTACTGGGGTGATTTTCTCACGTGGAGGAGGACCCTTTATCAATCTCGCTGCTCTATTCATGACACACTGCATCTTCCTCAGCAAATAATTAAGTAAATTATAGTAGATTGAGTTACAATAATCTAGTCTACTAATCGCATGGTTGTGAATTAAAATAGTCACAGTTTTTTCATCCAAATATTTTATTAACAAAGGCTATATTAGGAAGATGATAAATCGCCACCTTTACCACATGATTAATTTGATCTTTAATATTTCCAGATGTTTGTCAATATATACTCCTAAATCTTTAACAACTTTCTGTGGTTTCATCACATTACCATTAACAAGTAATTCAGAAATGCCCAACCTCTGTATGACATTATTCATCCCGACAATCAGGGACTCAGTTTTTTTTTCATTTAGCTTCAACTGTTTAGATCACATCCATTTCCCTCTGTCTGTCATTAATCGACTCTGTTTCTCATCTGTTCTCTCTACATTAAGAGGTAAGACACTGCAAATCAAGATTTCCTTTCACAAAGGGGTTCACAAAAGCTAGTTTCTCACTCTGGAAATGAATTATATTCTACATTGCTGTTAACAATTTCATGATATATCTTTAATATATCATGAAAAGATCCACCTTGTGCTATGTCACTAATCGGGAAAGGATCAGTTTGACAGTTAGCAAAATTCATTTTTCGGACAATATTTTAAATCTCGTAATATTTACTGAACGAAAACGCAGTAGTCTACATCAGCAGAATTTTGTCTTCTCAAAGTTATATTGTGACCTTCACATCAAAATATTCAATTATTTTCTTGATTTTCTGATCGAAGAAGTCTAGAAGATTGTTGGCAAGAAGATCATCGGCATATCCATTAGGTAATTTCTTCGGGTTTTTGTTTCCAAGCAAACAATCGAGCACATTATATAGTTTTCTGATATTTGAATCTACTTGTTCAGTCTTTTGTTTATAGTATGCAAGCTTTCTCTTTTGGATAAGTTTATTTTCATTAGTTCTCGCTATTTGGTACGCAAGCCATGGCGCTTCAGTCTGGTGTCGACGCCAGAAGCGTTCCTTTGCTCTCTCTTTGCCTTGGAAATTTCACCATTAAACCAGGGTGCGTTGTCTTTAATAATAGTACTAATGAAAAAATGATTTTGTAGAAAACCCATGTAATATTCTATAATTGTCCTTAGTTCAAATATTCCTTGAAAAGTTTAATGGCTGAATTTCTTATGTGGTAGGTTTGTCAGTTTTATTAGTGATTTTAAACTTTTACTCTGAAACATTCATTAATAATAGCTTCGCTCATATTGCAAGGATGTACCGTTTTTAATTTGTTTAAGTAGCGTGAATTTGGGCTAATTATTTTCATCCCTTCCAGGAAGTATCTAATTGGTAGTTTTGCGTATAATTTGGTGATAAATTTCTTCTGGCAGGTTTTATATGACCCTACCCTGCCTTAATATTGGAGGTTTCCTTTCCACCCCATTATATCTCCAAACTTTTTTCCTCTCCCTTCTTTAACCATATATTTACTATGGTGTAAGAAGCTATTCGCCCCTTCAGAATAATCGATCCTTAAGTGGTTCGAGATACCTAAGAATGGACAACAGCCCGGCTTCATTCCGTGTCTCTTTGCGGCACCAGGGTAGTTAGTGGTAGGAGGATGACATGCAGACGTCAGCTTCATTCCGTTTGCGCTACCTATGGAATTGTGCACCCTCCACCTGACCTCCAAGTTATTCCATACATCTACTCCCACATTACGCAAACGTGGCTATTTTTCCATCCTCCAACACGAGATATTCAGAGCATGTCCAACACTTAGAGAAACTCTTCAGATACCCACATTATGGCTCACATGGAAGAAACCCGGTGAGGTCATTGGGTACTGAGCAAATTGACTAACATTCGGGGGGGCAAATGTGTCAAGCTTAATGGCACCGATTTATGTTTCGCTTTTGGTTGATGAAATAAGTATCAAGATCAGACTGATTGCCATAACTTGGTCAATTTAATTTAAGCAGAGATTCAAATTCAAATTATCGTGCACCGATTTACCAATTATTAAAGGTTAATATTATGATGCGATGGCAGTGTCATAGGTTATCATTAGGAAAAGGGCAGCAGATGACAAAATACTCTTTGGTGTTGCCTTACCTTTAATAAAAGTTTAATTGAATTCTTTATTTTTTAGCGATTGATGGCGTGTGAAGAAAAAGTTTCCCGAAAAATAGGATGAAAAAAAGTTTGTTTCCAATTTTCAATTTTAATTAAGAAATTGTTTATTTGGTTTGAAAACGAATAACGTCCAAAAATAAGTAATTGAAAGGCATTATTTTTTATTGGAAATTTAGAGAGAAAAATATTTCCTTCTAAATTTTTAGTTAAATTTGATGAAAAACTTTTAAATAAGATTTAGATTTTAAATAAACTTACTTAAATTCTCAATAATAACATCAGTTGGCATAAAACAAAGAATTTTTCTCTAAAATATAAGTCATTTATAAAAGAAGGAACTTGCTATATTTAGTTGTGGAAAAACTAATTATCAAACAGATGAAGGAAAATTAGGGTGGAAGGGAGTAGGTGAATAGATAAAACGAAAAGGATCAAAAGTTTAAAAAAACTGAATAATTTTGCATAAGCCGAAGAAAAATGGGAGGGTTAAAAGAACGAAAGGGATGAAATATTTACTAAAATGGAAGAAGTAAAAGCCCCTAAATAATGGGATTTCAAATGTTTAAAAGAACAGAAGGGGTAAAGGCATAAAAAACAGAATGGGTAAAAGGCAAAAAAAAACAGAAGAGTTAAAAAAATAGAAACACGTGCTAGGTATAAGCCTTAAAGCAACGAAAGGTAATAAAGGCTTAGAAGAATGGAAGAGTTAACAAGCTTAAAATAATGTGAGTTAAAGTTTTAAAAGAACGAAAAGAATGAATGAGTTAAGAAAACAGCAGGGGTAAAAGGCTAAGAAAAAAGGAATGGGTAAAAAGCTTAAGGGAACGGAAGCAATAATAGGGTAATGAGAGCGAAGGTGCAAATAATTAAAAGAACGAAGGTGTAAAGGGCTTAAAAGAACGAAAGGAGTAAAAGGAAGTTTAGATAGGAAGGTCAAAATGTTTTTTAAAAAGTGCAGAGCTAAATCGCTTAGAAGAAGAGAAAAGATAAAAGGATTAATAGAGGAGAAGAGTTAAAAGCTCTAAATAACGGAAGAAGTAGAAGGCTAAAAAGATGGGAGAGGTAAAAGGCTTAAAGCAATGGGAATGATAAATTGCGTTGAAAATGGAGAACAGAATTAATAAAATTCTTATAAGAGGTGAGGAATAAAAAAACATAATTAAGAAAGGAGTAGAAAAGTTTAACAAACAGAAAATGCAAATGGCTTAAAAAGGAAGGAGGGGAAATGGCTTAAAACAACTGGTAAAGGGTTAAAAGAAACGTAAGGATAAAAGGCTTAAAACATAAACGGTAATATGCTTGAAAGAATATAATAGCAAAGTTGTTCAAACTCAAATATTGAGACTGGAACTTCGCATCATTAAAAATGATAAAAAGTTTGTATCCAAGAGCACAGATACTCATAAATACGAACATCTATCACCTTTATGAAAACCAAGCCTGAAAGAATCTTGGATTTCTTGATTAAAATCTCAAAGTATTCTTTAAATTACCCATGACCATTATTTTATTTTTATTTTGGATAACCCCTTACTCCAAGTTCGTAGGTGTGAGATCGTACGCTTATTTGTGCGTACCCATCCCCGGACTTTCATAATTATGTCGATGGCTCTGAGTAGGGTAGAATAAGATGGATCCAGGTCTCTCGTAGCGTTGGGCTCATGATCCCATGATCAGCTAAACATAAATTCATCTAAATCACTATTTACGAAAATACCTAAAATGCAATTATATTTTCAGCTGATTATCTCAGTGCATTTATCTTGGCACAATTTGCGTTCCGTTAATGATTTAAAAAATGTTTACGAGAAAAACAACGAATTTTGGTCAAACTTTCGAAAACCTAGGCATTCTATTCGTCATATATGGTTTTAGTTTGGCGCTGAAAGTACATATTTTTATAATACTACACCTTGATGGGGTGAAAATTAGCATTGAAATATGTCAGCCTTGGCTTCTCTTAATGTGAAAATAAACCATAATTTTCACACACTGGCAACATTAATTCGCACTTAATTCACACATTGGCAACCCTGTATACAAGTATCTATAAGAGCGCCGCTTACGATTTTCGTGCCCAATCCCGTGTGTCTAACATTCTTAATGGAGTCATGTGTTTTTTGCATATTTAAATTTTTAATCTTTAATAAGACTTCCTATAATTCCTCGGTAAATTTGATCAACTTTTTTCAAGTTTTAGCCTCATTATGAAAGCGAAGCGTTGGGACAGGTGCAGCGTGATTATAATATCCCCAGCTCTAAATCGTAAGTTAGTTTTGTCTTTGTATTCAAACCTAATGCTAGGCTATCAAATTGTTTAATAACACTAGATGTTTCAGATAAAGTTTCGTTGTACTACTTGTTCCTGAAGGCGAGCGGTGGGGGGCTATGGGAGGGCTCCGGGGCGAAGCCCCCCGAAAAAGACACCCCCATAGCACGGCTCGATAATAACTTTCAGTAACCAAACGAATATACGAATAATCTATAAATAAATAGTAAGTATATAAAAAACAGTACTAATGGTGTTTTTAGTACTAATGCTTCGTTACGCGCGGAAAGCAGTTATTTTTAAGAGAGTATCACTGCAAATAGAGTAGTACTCATAGTGCTAGTATCTTAAAAATAAGCGCTTTTTGCGCCTAACCGATGCCGTATATAACGACTAGAATGCCTAAAAACACCATTAATGCTGTTTTTACTACAAAAAACACGGCGTAAGTTTTCTTAAGATTCACCAGAATTTTTGTTTTCCTAAATGGAAAGCTTGGAGTTTAAGCTCAAAATAATATGAAAAAGGAGCGATATTAGGTTTTATTTGCCAAATGATTTAGAGACAATTATACTTGGCAATTCCATATCAGTAGAAATACACCACGCCAATTTGAGAACGCTGTACTCCTTCGAGACCCTATTATAACTAAAAATAACAGATATCACCTATAAAAATTTTTCACCACCATTGCTCCAAAAAAAGCTTCCACAGCCCCGGCAGTTTTGCATCCAAGAGAAGATGGAAGACATCTGAGGAGACTGTAAAGTTTTATACCATCGTTCGTCGACTGCTCCTGTGAACCTATTCAGCAAATACCACGACGGTTTCAGGTTTCTGTCCTTTCGAATTGGGCACACTCGAGGGACGCACAGATATTTGATGGAGCACTCACCTACACCTTACTACGTCGAATGTATTGACCTTCCAATAGGGAGTACAATACATTCGACGCAGCCTTCCGGCCTGAGTGCAAATTAGGAAAGCCCTGTCAGGATCGACGGCTCACGGTGTAATTGGCTCAATAGGGCCAACCCGCTTAAAGGAGCAAGGGATAATGGGAAGCGTCTGTCGGTGCCCCCTACTGTACTACAGGCATGGGCTTTGAGCTTGTAGGAGGACTATATGTCTGCCCCCTCTCTTTTGCGATGAAAGCCTATTTATCGGCAGGCCAGACTATCAAGAACCCTCGATTTCATCCTTGACAAGTCATGGGTGGTTTCTCCCCTGGAGCCCACCTCTGAGCTAAACATGGTCCCAGAAGAGACCTAACAAATGGTAGGATCTTTTATAGGAGAAAGTCTGGGTTCAGTGCCAAACACATCATAACTCTGCCCTTATGTAACTATTTCTCGGGTGGTTCGTGCCCTTAAGGAGTAAAAAAGAGATTAGGACCTTCTTTCCCAAGTGTTGCCACTTTAAAAGCCAGGTCATTCTCCATTTCGAGAAGGATCTTGCTGAGGCTGGACGACCAGCCTTGCAACGCCTTTCGTGGTAAGAAGAGAAGCGGGTTTCCTCATCCCTATTCTTACAATCAAACAAAGAGCGCTAGACTTTCTTCTCCCTCCTCGGGGGCTCTGTAAGCGGATCTGTCTGCTGCTGCTTTGGCCAACGACGGGGCTATGATTAACACTTATTGCTCCAAGAATCCCTAGGCGGGGGTTCTGATAAAAACATAAAAATCACCATTGAGCTTAGCGAAGCCTGATTATTTATTGGCCTCTCATTTTAAGACTAACTGGCCTTTTTAAGCCCGCTGGTTTCAAACGCATTCTGGTTAATCGCTCCACTGATGGCAGCATGTTGGCCAAAGGGAAAGAGATACATCAGAGGAGAGTATTAAGTAGGTTGATTGTTCGAGAACAAAGGTGACCCTTTTCTTGGACGGAACCTTCTGGTAAATGCATCAAGCATTCCGAGGCAGCCAAAATTAGTGTCCTTCGGAAAAACAATGGCTCACCGGTGAAAGTGACGAAGCACTCTACCGTAAACAGCCATAAAACGAGTAGTTTATGCGAGGGAAATCTTGGACTAATTATTAGAAGGCATCAACTTACAGGTGCCGATTAAGGGTCGGTCAGTGTCAAATGTGTGTGAGAAAACACGGAGGGGCATCAAGACCCAACGTTACGCTCTTCGTCTCGTTCCACCGGGACAGTCTTACGGACTCGGTGCGTGCCGGTTGTTATCTAAGCGGCGTATAGGAATTCGTACCACTGGCGAGTAGATGCTATTACTGACCCCGATTCGGCCATAGACGTGCACAAAAGGGTTTACCTGAAGCCTGTGTAAGTTGCTTCTAGGACGTACGGTGTGTTACAGGGGCGTAATAATTGCGCGGAGCTGCACCATGCATATTTAAAGTAATGTAATGCGTATCTACGTTCTGGTTGCGGATAATCTCGCATTCTAGGACATTTTACCACTCATTTTTTTAAAAAAAGGCATCTCTGTTCCTGGCTCCTTTAAGCCTAGGATTTCCAGTAGTTCGCATTTCGGAAATTGATACATTTCTCTCTGAGATTGGTGGATTCTAGGTCTGTGGATGATGCCGTTGAGTTTTTCTCTGGAGTTCTCATCGCCGTGGCCATAAAATTTATTCCTACAAAGAATGGTCGTTTTGCTCGCCGTCTGCTTCTTTGGTGATCTGCCGCATGCGAAACGGCCCTTAAGAAACAGAGAGATTCGTACATGCACTATAAAGGCTGCCCGAATTATTTCCTTGCCGGTAAATTTCATCGAGCCACGGTTAATCTCCAGTATGTTTCCAAACGCGTCTTACTCTCTTTCTGATGAGCATACCTTTCTTCACCTAACAGGAAGAGCTTTGTTACTGAGATCTGTAAGTGCGTCAAAAGGATTCGGCGTAAGTTCTCGAAGGATCCTCCTCCCTTTCTCCAAGAACACGGAACCGTATTCTTTGATTCCGCATCCGTGGCGGAATCATTTGCGACAATCTTCTCCGCATTCTCTAACCAGGGTGCTGCTCTTACATCATTTAATGTTTTCTTGTGTCTCTAAGGATGCCGACTGTACTTTACCTACTGAGGGCAAGAACCATTCAACGACAGGTTTAAATTGAGTAAGTTGCGTTCTACTCTCGCTTCATATGTGGACTAGGCCACTGGTCCGTCTATATCTCGTATTCAACTTGGATGAGCAAGACATGTTTTTTTTTTCTCAGATATGTTCAACAGGATCTGGAAAGATTGTATATTACCAGACTCCAGCTGAATGCGTATTGTGATCATTTTTCGCAAACCAAGGATAGATCACTCAACCCTGCTCGGCTTGTGCCCATTATCTCTAACTTCATGCGTGTACAAGCTTGATGAAGATATTATTGGTAAATATTAGATTAGCATTTTTCCTAGACAGCGGAATCCATCTGTCTTCTGCACAGTGCAGCCTCGGTAAGTTTCACTCCACTTCGAATGCTGTTC
The DNA here is from genome assembly GCA_963969495.1 of Ceratothoa steindachneri. NCBI lineage: Eukaryota > Metazoa > Arthropoda > Malacostraca > Isopoda > Cymothoidae > Ceratothoa > Ceratothoa steindachneri. The sequence goes on along the minus strand of OZ018329.1, from coordinate 141,055,665 downwards.
TCCGACTGGATATTGTCTCTTTGAAGCCTTTTTTAGCAGACAGCACTACCCCACGGTGTATTTCGATCCGGGAAGTGATTTGATACCCAATAGTGATACGCTATGAAGAAGACTATCCACATGATGGGAGCTAGAAGGCACCTCCAAATCTATATTTCTGAACTTCTATGAAATGGTTGATTCTACCTACAGGTAAGAGAATTCCTCTCCTCCTAATGGAACAGGAAGGTGCTCAGTGTCACAATCTTTGGCACAGGGATCTATGATATCACTTTGCTGGTGCCGGAAGATGTTCTCCCTAGTCATTACCTGTACGACATATAGATTTCTTTTAATGCGGCCCAGATGCCAAATCTGGCGGGCCTACTCCAACAGGCATTGAACTGCACCTCTCACTATGCCATAGCGCATAGGTTTAGGTTTTCCTTAGCCAGAATATTATGATGTACTTATGCCGCCATCCGAGGGTCCATCGCGCCTAAGACTTGTCCCTAACCTGGGTTGACCTCAAAATGGTGGATTAGCACCGTTTCCTTGATTTTGTTTTAGAACGTCGCCTCTCCTGGGAGGTGCGTGATTTGTTTCTGACGTTTAGCACTTGTGATGCTGATAGGGCTACTGCCAAAATTTTCTACTAATCATTTATCTGTTTGAAGCTTGAGTAAGGATGCGAATTTTACGCATCCTTGTTGAGCGTGTAGAGAGGAAGGTGGACTTGAACTACCACACCGTTCCCCGTCTGGCGGCCGATGACTTCCGCATTTCTCCCATTGATAGACTACCTGTCGATCCCGGAGTGATGTCCCTTGTCTGCGCCGTACACAGTGCATTATACAATTGTACGCACCAGCCAGGCATCTTTCAGTTGCTAACGGTTTTCACTGTATACGCAGCGCAGCTGATTTTAAAGGTGCCTGAGCTGTTAGGAGACGCCAGTCATGCTGTAAGCCTTTTGGATTTAGGGCCAAGAAACTTCGAGAACTCAGTGTATCTTTGGGTCACGTAGCCCTTCTAGTTCTTTCGATGACGCCACTCTAAAGGGTACCAACTTTTATTTGTCGCCATGCATCTGTTTCTACACTTCCATACACGTGGAAGTATTCCATTTGACCTTTTTGGAGTATACCTCCTGGCAATCTGGATCAGTGCTGGTGTAAACGGATGGTTCCATTTCTCTCGAAATGGTGGGCTTACATGCGAAGTCTCCTATTATTTAATTCAATGAATCTCTACCACGTGCTACTTCCATCGTTACGGCCGAGCTGGTTTTAGTATCCCACTCGGTAAGAGAGAGTATCGTGCCCTGTTCCGAAAGAGAATTGTGATCTTAAGCGACTCGCAGAACGCCCTGAATATTTTCGGGGCATTGGAATCGCCACAGCACCTCATTTACGGTATCTTTTTTACACGGTTACGCTGAGCCAGGCAAATGTCGGGATTAGAGGGCATAAGATTGTAATCAATAGCTGATTCTTAATTTTCGTCGGGTACGAGCAGAATGCCTTAAGATTCTCTGTTAGACCCTTTGTTGTAAACCAATATTATCAGTGACAAAGAACAGAATCGCGGTTTCCATTGCTAAAGATGCTGACGACACTAAACTTGGTGATAAGGGGTGTCCGGTAACGCAATCACTAGTTAGAAGGCTGCTATTCAATGAACAACGGATAAGTGAATGGAGAGTCACGCGAGAGGGGAGCTTCAACGTGCATAAGTGTAAGGTATTGCCCATCAGGTATGCATATGCTTAGTACAACTACTCAATGAATGTGGCAAATGTTCGCACAGAACAGATATAGCAAAAGACTGACATCTCATTTAGCAGTGGCATTAAGTTTTTAAAACAACATATATAAGAGGAGAAGAAAGTGTAACCTTTTTGGAGTTACAACTGGGCACGAATTTGTCCCAAGTCTAATGGAAAAGCGGTAGCGACAGCGCTTTTCTGTGTACCAGGACAGGTGTGTAGCCTGAAGGTCCACAAGACTGCAAGTGGTCTAGGCGAGTGAAATCAAGGACTATAGCCATAAGTGACATCCCCTTAGTGTTGGCGGAACATGAAGCGGTCAAATTCGAAATTGTGATGAAAAAACAGGGATGAGCATCGAGTCTCACCCGTACAGTCTTTGTCACGTTCGACCCTCACAGGCTTCCTGATTCGGTGGTTGTTGGTTGGCATGGCAAGCGCCTGTATGCAGTCGTGCCAGTGCATCGGTTGTGCTACTCTTAGCACCTAATCGGCCAACGTAATCATTCCTGTAGACGTCCAAATTAGGGTGTACACGAATACTTTGTAATTTGCTTCAAAGCAGCATACGATATATCAGTCCCTATCGTGTGTGGCCATATGTGGCTATTGCGAAAAGCCAGAATCTTCTACTTCGAAGCAATGTGGTGTATATACCACAATAGGGGAAATCCTCGACGTTCATGCAACAGATCGTGTCTCATTTTGCAAGGCTGAAGACTAGGTCTTATGCTCAATTTAAAAAAGGTACAATCTGCTCCTTCTGGCATGCGAGGACAGTCGTTTCCCAACCCATTCGGAAAATTACATCTTGTTCTACTTACCCTAGGCGCGCCCCTGGTAGAGCTAGGGACACAATTGAGTTAACCCTAGTTTTGCTAAAACCAGGGTTCCCTCTACTCCAGTGTGACCGTTTACTGTAAGGTATTACAAAGGCTATCTTTCGAGATTTTTAAAGCTGACTCCCGAAGGAGAACATCAGGAAATTAAATTTGGCTCCTATACTCCCAAGCCTCTCATATGGCTAAGCTGGTTAAGTCGGAAAGGTTGATCCTCCAACGTTACACCTCTGATGCCGCCTCGCCTGCCTAAAGTTTCGAGGTAAAAGGAGGAAAATACTCGCATGGCGAGCCCAAGCTCCCCCAATAAGTCATTGAGGCGACATGAGCTACAGCGGCTCGTTCGGCTAACAGCGCTCTTAGTTCTGCTTCTGGAAAGCGTGTGGTCATTCTAGTGAGGTTCTTCTATTCAAAGAGGGCCGGCGCATCTACTCCGAGCTAGGACTAGAGAGCATAATCCTTCTATGTATTTGCCCTGAACTCCGGGCCAACTGGGAGGATGTGCGGGGGATCGTCTTCTCCCGTTCTCCGTTAGGTTTCTTTCCGCAGGCGACCATCCTAGGCGAGTGTCTCCTACTCAGCCTCCTGAACTATAAGGATTTCGTAATCCCGCAACCAAGGAAACATTTCACGCATGACACTCTTCCCATTCTCCAGGACAATGCCATTGCATTATAGGACTCTCCCCCAATATAGGATTATTACGCGACCGCTTAATCTACAGTCTCTAGCAGGGATGCTGCCCCACCATCATTTAATTCAAGTCGTGATGTGGTTGAAGGCTGACGCAGGTCTTTTCCTCCAATGGGGCGAACCGTTCAAAGAAAGGTTTACATCTAATGAGTTGCATTCCGCTTCATGCGCTTAAACCTGTTCTGGTCAGCACGACGTCTCGTAGCCATGCTTCCACATCTATGTGAGCCAGGCGTGTAATTCTGTTAGATTTATTCAACATGTTCTGGAGAGAGGGCATCCACCAGATTCCATTGGACTCACTACTGTGCTTGCATTTATAAAAACGAGGAAAGATTACTATACCCCATCCAGTTTTGTGGCCAAGTTGATGGAATAATTGGAAATGTTTGACTAACCTTTTTTCTGCAACTCGTAGGATACCTATCGTCTGCACAGTATGGCTTCCGCCAGTTCCACACTGCGTTGAATGGTCTGTTCCGACATGTAAATGCCGTCGGCTAGACTTTTCTTCGTAAGGAGGACTATGCCACGGTGTTTTTCGATCTGAACAATGCTTGTGATACCGTGGGGCGATACGGTATCATGGAGACTCTCCACACAATAGGGCAAAGGAACGCCTGCCAATAATTATTTATGACTTTTTGCGAGATCGTCAATATCGGATACTTCTTGTAGGAGGCTGCTTCCTCCAATGGATCAAGTAGATGGTGTCCCACAGGGATGTGTTTTCAATGTAAATTCCGAGATTATCTTACATTGAGGCTGTTATTTTTGCATTACCAATAGTACACAAGGCCCCCCCCCCCTCCCCTCGAGCGGCCCACATCAGATTATATTTTAATGCTCGCCAGGCTCTCATATCTGCATATTCTTTGGGCGATTTCTCGATTATAAACTGCAGAAGATGAAACTAATTTAGAAATATTAGAATCCATCTTTATTAAATTCACAAAACCGTCTCTAAACTCTGATAAAAGATATTTCCTCCTATAATCACATATATAACTATGAACCTCTCCACACCTCTAAACAATACTTCGTACTAAATCATAACATTTCACTTTTATACTTTCAAATACAACAACGAAAGAAGAGGTTGGAATCCGATCCTTGGAGGGAGGTGGATAGTGGAAACTGTCCGTCTTATTCTGCATGGAATGCCCCAACAAGATAAGCAAGTGATCATAAAGATCAGAATGACAATCAAGGGGTTCTCTTTTCGTATTACGCTTTTTATGCCAACCTGTGATGGTAGAACCCCTCATAACCACTGTCTGCGAGGGGGCGTTCCGTGCTCCTAGATCCTGGATACGAGTGCCCTATCAGGAGGGTTTCGGGAGAGAGTAAGTATTTTGTACATTGAAGAGGAGAAAGGAAGGGTAATAATTGCCGCGTTTTGTTTAGCTATGGCCGCATTCAAGGTAACTACCCACGTGGTGATAATGTTAGTGAGAGCAATTCCAATCCTGGTGAAAGTCTCTTTCTTTATACTTCTCTTAATTCACACTTTAACCTTAGTATCTTTCCTTATCCATCTCTAACCTCAGCCTTCTTTTCTCTATCCCTCTTCTTCCTCTCTTACCTCACCCTTTTCCCTTGGTATCATTCCTTCTCCCTCTCTTCCTTCGCCCCTTTTCTACGACTTTATTGTCAAAAATGTTCTTAACTTGATTTCGACGTAAACACCCCAGTTAATCACAGACAGATTTTTATTTTAGAAATATTGATTAGAACGCAATGTAGAGTTATGTATGTTTTTATATAATTATTATTTATGTCGCATTCTGTCATTCAGTATTATTGCTAAACGAAACAGTTTCTAACACAATGTGGTTCTCCCGAATATGTCCCCGTCTCTCATCTTTACGCTTTCCTGTGAAAGCGTAAGGATGTCCAAAGCATTTTTAAATATATATATTTATATATGTGTCGTAGAATAGGGTCAAGTTAACCCTTTCTGCGTTTCTCAGCCGAGGCCGATAAGAGCTATGTGCATGGCAGATTTTGAATACAAATAGTGTGAATTAACTAAATGTAGGTTGGCCAAACACTCGACTATCTTGAATGTTCCGGGAAAATAGAAAAAAGGGTAAAAAAATAACTTTACTAATATTCAAATTAATATATTTTACAAGGTTAAAAGGATTGTAAAACAAGCTATATACACATTAGACGTACACGAGTCTCAGAAGCTAAAAGGGGAGAGACTTAGCGGGGACGGTCGCCGTACAAAGAAACGAACAATATTAAACGAGAGCGCTTGAATGACTTTGAGCGTATACAAGGCCGACGATGGAGGCTTACAATGGAATGAGGGAGGTAGTAGCGATAGCTCTTGCACAGGAGAGTTGTGCGTTGTTGTTATCTCGGAGATTTGATCCGAGAGAGTAATCCTTGCCTTGGCGCAAAATTTGACACTGACTTTTACGAGATAAACATATATCTTACCTTCTAGTAGAACAAGAATCGAGACTTGGTGCGTTGCATTTGAAGAGAATACCGGGAGCTTGAGGGGTTCTGCGAGAATTGTGCAGTCCAACGGGACGCAAATAGCGGGTAGTGACAGGTGGCGGGCAGAGGATACTGACGGGGTGGGCGGACGGCGGATACTGCCTTCCAACTCTGGCGCCAGAGGATTTATGGTGGGATCGACTGGGGTTTTCTTCCCTCCACCCGAAGAAGGGGGTTTCAAGGTCCGACAGATCGGCAAGCGAGAGTAGTCTCGCCCTTTGACACGATCACGAGAAGTTTGAGCTCTCAAACTTGTCGCGGCCTTCTGCGATGGCGGCCTTTCAGATAACTACGGCATCTCATGAATCTCACTTCCATTAGCGCAGACAAAAAGGGGGCGACGAGGTGTCTGTTATCTCTCTCTCCATTAAAAGTGCGGCAGCGCGCATCTTTCTCTCTTTCTATCTCTCTCTCTCTCATCTCTGACACTATGGGTTACATTCGTTTCTCTTCTGCATGTGTGTATATGTTTGAGAATCCATGGATGGCTGCTTTTATTTACGTAGAGGTATACATCTTTTTTAATTCCCCATGGTATATTAAGATTGGTTACCAACCTTAAAGGTAAGTACATGTAAACCCAATTTTACTAAAACCTTATTTTTTCCCTCGAAAACCTGGATGCCTGGAACATTGCGTGATCTTTTTTTATGTTATACCTAATATTAATTTGATCTTGGTTTTACCACCGATCTGCAAAGCTTTAAGATTTATTTATTTATCAATCGGAACTAACGGGAATCTAAAGCGTTTTCTAGACCCTGCGAAGGCAGCACAAAATGATACCCAAGCCAATGACTAACCACAGCCGAATTTGCTATAATCGGAAATGGGCTTTGTACACAAGTAGGTCGTAGTCCATTCCTTGTGGAGGATATGTTAAATTCAATAACACTAACATAATTGAAGTTGATACAAATCTGAGTTAATTTGTAGAAATAACGTTTATCTAATCTTTTAAAGACTGAAAGTTGTTTATTCTGATGTACAGAAACAATGTTTGAACGTAGACATTACTTACTTAAGTTAAACTAAGGTCGTAGATGAGGTCACGAAAAGGACGCACATGAAGCTAATTTCAATTGGCTAAATATATGACAAGAGATTAAGCAGGTTTAGTGTATTTAAAATAAAATTTAAACCAATATTAGCCTAATGTTTTAATACCACGCTAATTCATTGAATATTTCCTTATAAAAGGAAAATTAAAGTAAGCCACACCATAATGATAAGTTTATGTATACAAATTTCTGGTGTAATTAAGGCTCTAAAAAAATAGGTTGAGATTGAGAACTAAGATTAAATATTGAATACGCAGTCACATTGTCATTTTTTTTTTTTAAATTTTAAAACCCCATCTAAAAACTGCCCACTTGGTCATAAGTCGCCGAAAAACACGACAGCCTAGAACGAGGCTAATTTGAAAAAAAATTATGAAAACATAGCAATGAAATAAATTGGAAAACTTAACAATCAGGAAGCAATCTCCGGCAGCGGAGAAGGTCCCCTTCACCCTGGTGCAGGAGAGTGCAACCTACAAAACAACAATAACAAACGAAAAAAAGAACCTTAAATAAAAGGCAGGAGCCCGGCCTCCCCCCAAAAGTCAACAAGTTCACAAGTCAATGTGCAACGAACTCGTCCCGAGCACAAGGGACAGGCGGTAGCGACCCCGCCCACCCGGTACCGGGACAGGTATCGTGCGCGAAGATCACCCAGACTGGGACATTCGACAAAAATGTGGCGAACAGTCTGGGGAAGGACGTAGTCGTCGCAATAGGGCGCTGTCGAGCACTCCATGAAAAGCGATGCGTCACACGAGGAGGTCCGATTCGTAGACGACGGAAAGCGACCTGAAGCTGTCTGCGGCATTGGAGGATAGGTCCATGGGAACAGTCGCGGCGCAATGGCACGAAACTTTAAGTTCCCTTCGACCGTCTCCCATCTTCTTTGCCAAGCAGTCCGAAGAGCTGCCCGTATTCCTGCAATGTAATCAGGGGGAGGAAGAGAGAAACGCTGGTCCGGTCACAGAGTCCTCGCGAACTATTTGGCACCATTATCGGCGCACTCATTCCCCGCAATTTCTACATGTCCAGGAACCCAGCAGAAGATAATCTCGACATCTGCCCGGCTCGCCAAAACCGTGGCGTCACGGATATCGCAAACCAGGGAATGCGGAGATTCCAATGCCTCGAGAGCACTGAGGGGGCTTTGTGAGTCGCTATAGATCACAATCCGGTCTCCGAACCGGGCACGTCGTGTAATCTCCCATACCGAATGGTGTATTGCAACCAGCTCGGCCGGGAAGACAGACGCAGCGCCTGGTAGAGCCCCGTTGACTTCAAACAGATGGGATACGGCGTGGAAGCCCACCCCCTCTTGGGACTTGGAGCCATCCGTATACACTGGCATGGTTCCAGCGTGACACGATGTGTGCTCCAAAAAGGTCCAACGCAATACTCCCGGCGAAGTACAAGCTTTGGGAGAGGAGGCGTGGCGACAAATAGCCAAATGTGGTACCCTCCAGGGGGCGCCCTGGGCAGAACCAGGGGCGCCACAGGCCCGAGAGCTATATCTACCTCTCGAAGGAGTTTCCTGGCCCTAAACCCAAAGCGGTTGGGGAGGACTGGCGTCTCTGTGTTGCATAGGCACCATCGAGATCAGCTGCGGATGCAGAAAGAGCTGTTAACGACTGAGAGAGGCAACGTGCTCGCGCGTACAGGCGAGTGATGCACTGCACGTGGCGCAGAGCGAGTGGCATATCCCCAGCATCGACTGACAGGCTCTCAATGGGGAAAGTGCGAAAGGCATCGGTGGGAAGGCGAAGGCCAGTGTGCTGGATCGAATCCACCTCCCGCAATAAACGCTCGGCTGCGGATGCATAAAACTCACATCTGTAGTCGAGCTTCGAGAGAACAAAGGATCGATAAAAAAGTAAGGCAGTAGCCCTATCAGCGCCACAAGCGCTGAACGTTACGGAACGGAGAATGTCCATGGCGCTAGGACAATAGACCCTAAGGCTGCGAATATGAGCCTCTCAGGTGAGGCGTCGGTCGAATACAAGACCAAGGAAACGGTGCGACTCAACCACATCCAGGCGCACCCCATTAAGAAACAAATCTTGGTCAGGGTGAAGCCGTGGATGGCAGCAGAAGTGCACTACTTTAGTCTTGGCCAAAGAAAACTAAAACCTGTGCGCTTCGGCACAGCGAGAGACGCGGTTCAATCCATTTTGAAGTCAACGCTCCAGAGTAGGCATCTAGGGCGCCTCAAAAGAGATCGAAAGGTCTTCCACGTAGAGCGTAGTGAGAACATCTTCCGGCAGCATCAAGGTGATGCCGTTGATGCTCAGGGCAAAGAGTGTGACAGGGAGGAGACTTTCCTGCGGGACACCCTGTTCCTGCTTCTTTTGACGGAGAGGGCTTCTTCTACCCGTACGCGGAATCTACGATCTCGCAAAAATTCAGATATAAACATTGGGAGGCGTCCCCTCGCCCCCATTGTGTGAAGAGTCTCCATGATACCGTATCGCCATGCGGTATCATAGGCATTCTCGAGATCGAAAAACACCGTGGCGTAGTGCTGTCTACGAAGAAAAGCCTCGCAGACGGCATTTTCCAGTCTGAGCAGAGCATCCGACGTGGAGTGGAACTTGCGGAAGCCGCACTGTGCGGAAGACAGATGGCCTCCGCTGTCCAGGAAAAAGGCTAATCTAACATTTACCAATTTCTCCATCAACTTGCACACGCAAGAGGTTAGAGAGATTGGGCGTAAACCGGTCGGATTAGAGAGATCTCTCTCTGGTTCGCGAAAGGCGAGCAAAGTAGCAATTCGCCAGGAGTCTGGGAGAAGACCTTCCACCCAGATCCTGTTGAACAAACCTAAAAGAACAGCCATTCCTCGCTTACCCAGGTGTCGAAGCATGGCGTACAGGACATCGTCCCGACCATATGCCATGTTCGCGCACGAAGCGGGAGTGGAACGCAACTCACTCACATTTCACTTGTCTTCGAAGGGTTCTCCGCCTCTAAAGGTAAAGTCCAGCCGGCGGCCTTCCGCAACATCACGAAGTGCATTAAACGCTGGCGGAGCAGCATCACGGTTAAATAATGCGGAAAAAGCGGTAGTTAAGGATTGCAGTCCCATTATCCTGGAGAACGGAAGGGGGGTCCTGCGAGAACTTGCCCTGAATACTTTTGACTCCTTTCCACACCTCAGCTAAAGGGGTCATTCCGTTAAGTGAAGACACGTATGCCCGCCAAGAAGAGCGGCGGGCGTGCTTTGAAATATACCGGAACCTAGATCTAGCACGACGAAATTCAACAAACAGTGAAATCGTTTGGGTGGCGCTTATTGCGCAGGAAGGCATAACGCTTATGTTTGAGGGCCCTCTCACACTCGGCCGACCACCATGGGAGTGGTCGGCGTGCAAAACGGCCAGATGTCCTAGGAATATCAGTCAAGCCCACGGCGACGAGGTTGTCGGAGAAGAACTCAATGGCCTCATCTACCGACCTAAACTCCTCGACTGAGATAGAGAATTCAGTCATTTCCTGAAATGCAGGCCACTGCGCCCGCACCAAGCAGCACCGAGGTGGTCTCTCAGGCGGCAGTTGCCCTGAAAATAATATTTGCAGGGGAAAAGTGATCACTACCATGGGGGTCAACGACCACACCCCAATCAAAATCAGGCTTTGCATCCGAGGCTCACAAAGATAGGTCAATGCAAGAAAATGAAGCGGTTCTCGGACAGTGATGCGTAAACTCATCAACGTTTAGGAAACCCATCTCAATATTTCCGATCATATCGGCAAAGAATTGTCCCCTGGGATTTATGGAGTAATCTCCCGAGAGAGGATGCCTGCCGTTCAGATCTCCAAGGCAAGACATCGGGCCTCGGTAAACATGCCACGACGCGGCGGAATTCCCCCACGTCGAAGTCAGCTGACGGTAAAATGTACGCAAAAATGATAGTATAACTCCTATCCAGGTGCAGCTGCACAGAAACTGCCTGAGAGGAGGTATCTAAAGAGAAAGAAGGAACTGAGACATCATGCCGGGTGTAAACCACGCATCCGTCAGCCCCGCCATCCCGCGGTGGTGGGGTTGCAAGACCCTTATACTCCGGGAAGGCAGGCATGGTCTCCTGCAAAAACATAACTAACGGGGAATGGGACGAGACGAGCCTCCGCAGCTCCCCCCAGTTGGCCCGAAGTCCACGGCAATTCCCTTGAAGAAATATGCCCTCCAAGCAGAGCTCCGAGGGGACGTGGGAGCCCTCTTTGAACTGAAGACCCTCACGGGAATGGCCGTACGCTTCCAGGGGGACAAAACCCCGGGGCTGTTGGCCGGACAAAGCGCTGAAGGCGCTGTTGCCTTCGAGGACTTATTGGGGGAGGTTGGGCTCGCCATCCGAGTCTTTTCCTTCCTCCTCGTCAAAACCTTAGGCGGGCGTTATGGCTTCGGATGCGGGGGTCCCTCTTTTCGAGGAACCACCGTCTCCGAGCCACTCGATCCACCTCGGGGCGTGGGCGAAGGAGCCGAAGCTCCTTTGTTGCTGTGCTTCTATCGGAAGACAGCTTTAGGAACCCCGGAAGATGGCCTAGCGTCCATCTTTAGGGGTGTTGCCTCCTGTGAGTCTAACGACTCGGTGGAGGCGCGGGGCCGTTTCGCCTTACGGGAAACGGTGATGCTGGGGGAAGAGAAGGGAGCCCTGGTTTTAGCTGGGACTGGGTATGAACCCTTTTTGCCCCCAGCTTTATCAGGGGAGCGCCTACGTTGGGGGAAGCCCGCAGAAGGGCTCCGAATGGGCGCAGAAACAACCGTGCTCGTTGGCCTGGATGGGCCAGGAGCAGAGGGTGCCTTTCTAACTATTAAGGCATATGACGTCCCAGGCAGAGCCGGGCGCGCCAGGACCAAGTCCTTAGCCTCGCGGAATGAGAGTGGAGCCTGGGCCTGAACGGCCAGGATTTCTTTCTCAAGGAGATATGCACCACATTGCTTTGAAGAAGCGGGGTGCGGCGCTTCGCAATTGACACACTGGCAACACACGATTTGGACTTATCATGTGCGACCTTGGAGCAATTTACACATACTTCGGGTGACCCCGACTTTGTACGTCTACACGAGCGATTCGTATGGCCAAAGCAGTGACAGTAATAGCACCGCCGCGGAAGTGGCACGAATGCCTTCACACGATAGCGGTACCAACCAGCCCCGCACCGACTCAGGGAGCTTGTCACAGTCGAACGTGACGAAGAGTGTAGGGGTGGGTCTCGAGGCCCCTCCCTGTTTTCTCATTACACGTTCGACCTTGACCACCCCATGGCCGGCCAGCTCTAGGATGATGTCCTCAATGGATTATTGAACGAGTTCCCTCGCATAAACTACTCCTTTCACAAAGTTCTTGGTAGACTGCGGTGTCACACTCATCGAGGTGCCATGAAGTGTCCGAACAGCACTTATATTGGCCGCCTCGGCGGCATTCGCCGCATTCGCCAGAAGGCTCCCGTCCGAGAAACGGGTCACCTTCGGCTCTTCCCTAATTGCACTAGCTAATCCTCTCCTCTGATGGATCATGTTGCCCTTGTACAACATGGTGCTATCAGTGACACGAATAACGAGGAAGCGCTTAAAGCCAGCGGGCTCAAAATTACCGGGTAACCTCGGATTAAGGGGCCCCGATGTCATCGAGGCTCCGCCCTGTGCACTCTTATTCTTAGTCTTAGTCAGGGGCTCCGCACACGAGAGGGGGGGGGGCTAGAGATGCTGGATGTGCCGATCTTGGTTTGGTCGCCTACCAAAGTGGCAGCAGACCCATCCGTCCCTGCAGCCCCCGCGGATGGAGAGGAGCCCCTAGTCTTCTTTTTCTTTTTAGTCTTTTTCTTTTTTGGAGAGGAGGGCCGGGAATGAACCCGCTTCTCACCTCCACCGGCAGCAGCCTCCATGCCAGATGGGCTGGCATCGGCCAGGTCCCTCTCCGAAATGGAGAAGGTCCTGGTAGTCGTAGGAGCACCGTCGGAGGAGATCTCTCTCCTGCTTGCACTGCCTCGGAGCCCTCAGCCGTTTGAGGGGGACCTTGCATAGGGGTGGATTCGGGTTCGGTGCTTAAGGCCGAGCCCGGATTTCTCTACATGGAAGGCCCTAACGTATGAGGCTGGGTCTCCTCAATGACCATGTCTATCACAGGAGGGGCCTCCAGTTAGTCATGCCCTCCCAGGACATCTCAGGTCCCCTTAGCAGCGTCAAGAGTCTTTTGTGGGGAGGCACAGGCCTTGACCCTGGCAAGGTTTAATATTTTTGCCAGCAGGTCTTTTGAGGGAAGCGACCGAAGGGGCCTGGCTTCCCTCTCCCCCCTAAGAAGGTTTTCCCTACCGAACCGCTTAGATGGGGAGCGGCTGGCTAAGGGCTGCCTGCTGGCTTTCTTGGCAGTCCCCTTGGAAAGAAAAGAGGGGACTGCTGCTGGAAAAAGGGAGGTGCCTGAAAGCACCTCCAGAGAAGGGGGGGAGGGGGATTCCCCTGCACCCGTATGTGAAGGAGAGGAGTAAGCCTCCTCTCCGGTTAGAGAAATATGGAGGGTCCCCTGCGCAAGCACAAGGGGGAAACCTCTATTTTTTTGCTGAAGCTGCCCAAGGGCGGCTCGTTCGATGTTACAGGGGAAGTTGGGGGTTGGGTTTGTTTTTATACTCATCATTGGGAATGGTGACCCTATTTGTGCCACGGGAGGCAATAGCTCATTACCTCTTGCAGTTGCCAGCACTGCAAGAGGTGCTTACAGGCTTGACAGAGCGAGGCGCTGCCATTTGGGACCACCCCTCTCGCCTTGTGGCCTGGCAGTCCATTGGCATGGCAGCTCCACCTTGAACGCCGCGTAAAAGGATATATTGTGAAGAGGAGAGGAAAAAGGATGTGAGGAAGGTATGGGTGGGGATGAAGCAGGTTGTTAAAAAAAACCCATCCCAAACCGGAGCTCAGGGATTATGGAACGTTGTCCCCTTCCCACTCAGTCCCGATCCGGGATGGTTGGCTTGAGAAGAAGGTCAGCATCTACCCTGTAAAATTAGAGGTTGACCAAAGAAAGTTGTGGGAGAGGTTGTACTAAAAGCGAGCAAACAAGTGATTTGAAGGAAGGAGAAGAGTCTAAGCTGGGTCGGACAGGGTGCTGAGTCCCGTCAGCACGGAGGCCAGGATGGCAAATCGCCGCGCCCCTTACGGGGGTCACATTGTTAAATGGCATTGCATCATATATCCTTTTGAAGGGATTTTTTTGTGAATTAAAATATGAAATGGAGATTTTATATTACTCAATATTGAGGAAAATATGAATGATTTAATTAGCATTCTAGAGCAGAGCTTAATATAATGTCTGGAGTCAATAATGGGTTCAACCCAAGTCTGGCACGCGTCTATGAATTCGAACTCAATGCTACCCTTTGCGAATTTGTATTGTACGAGTTAATAACATAAGGAGTGTATTGGAGTCCTCCCAATATTTAAGACGGCAATAGAAAAGTGAAGGACCAAATTTCGCAAATAATAAGTTTATAATTCGAATTTCGAAGCGATTGCCAGATGACGCTAGGTGCTCCATGTTGATGTTTTTATGTGGTCTTTAAGGAGGTGACTGTATTTTATAATGACTATTTCCTTGAAGAGGTTCCAGTGGCTCAGTCCCCTCTCTTTGAGGTCATGACTATTTTTTATCTAAAATGAATTAATTAAGTTTCTGGGGATATGCCACTCACTCTGCGCCGTGCACAGTGCATTGTTCCCCTGTACGCTTAAGCTGTGCACCTCCCTCACTTGCCAACAGCTCTCACTGCATCTGCCGCTAATCTCGCGGTGCCTATGGTATTGGTGCCTAGGTTAGGTATAGCTCTCTGGCAGGTGGCGTCACTGGTTCTGCCAAAGACGCCACCCTGGATGGTACCACCCTTCACTATTTATTGCCACGCCTCTGTTCCCAACGCTTATAAGTCGCCGAAAGTATTGCGTTCAGTCATTTTGGAACGCTGGAACCGTGCCAGTGTATAAGGATTGCTCCAAATCCCAAGAGGACGTTGGTTTCCACGCCATATCCCCTCTGTTTGAAGTCAGTGGGTCTCTGCCAAGCGCTACGTCTGTCTTCACGGCCGAGCTGATTGCAATATAGGCGCAATGTACGGAATATAAAGCGACGTGCCCGTTTCGGAGACCGGATTGTGATTTATAGCGACTCACAAAGCTACTTAATGGCTCCCGGGGTATTGGAATCTCCGCATCCTCTGGTTCGCGATATCCGTGACGATACGGTTTTGGCAAACCGTGCGGAATATCCTCTGCTAGGTTCCTAGAAATATAGGAAATGAGCGCGCCGATGAGGGCGTCAAAGAGTCCGTGAACAATGGGCGACCAGACTACCGTTTCGCTCTTACTCAAACCGATTACAGGGTATGAATACGGGCAGCTCTTCGGGCTGCTTGGCAAAGAAAATTTGAGACTGTTGAGGGAAACTGAAAGTTACGTACCGTAGCCTCACGACTGTTCCCATGGACCTACCCACCAGTACCGCGGCGGCTTCAGGTTACTTTCTGTTGTCTTCGAATTGGGCACATACGCAGGACGGACAGCCATTTGATACAGCATTCGCCTGCGCCTTATTGCGATGACTGCGTTGTCTCCCAGACTGTTCGGCACATTCTTTTTAAATGTCCCAGTCTGGGTGATCTTAGCGCACATTACCTGTCCAGGTACCGGGCCGAGCGGGGTCACTATCGCTTGTTCCTTGTACTAGGGACTGGTTTGTGCACACAGACTTGCGGACTATACGATTTTTGGACGAGGCTGGCCTCCTCCAATTTATTTGACTGTTTTTTTGTGGGTCGCATGCTCCTGCCCCGGGCGAAAGCGGGCCTAACGCGACGCTGGAGCTTGCTCCTTCATCTTTCCTTTTGTTTTTGTTTTCTTTATTGTTTTCAGCCTATAATCCTATGATCCTTGTTATTTGTCATTTAATATAAAATAGTCGTAGGATGTAGTGTGTATGGCAAATTATGCCCAAGTAGGCAGTCGCCAGATTGGCTTAGATAAAAAAAATGTTTATTGCCAATCCACAATCGGTCCCGCGAAACAGCCCGTAGATCCTGATTAAGGATATTATCTGAACTTGGTTTTCCCATATCTGCGGGTGTCGAATTTATTAATTCATTTTAGGGAGGATATTAAGATATTTAGTTAGCTCGAATGGGGTGGCACTTCAAGCCTAAATGAGGGTGAGACCAATCCCCACAAAGAGGAAAAGTTAATGAACAGTACTGCCGAATAGAAATCATTTTTACAAACTCCTAAGAATTTTTTGTTAAAATGTAAACTTTGGTGTGTCACGCACAGCCTCTCTACTCTACAAAATCTAGCATGCAATTTTATGGGCCAAGACTACTAGGACACCAGGCGTTTTACAATAACTCGCTGAGAAAAGCGCAGTGGGGTTTGACTAGAAACCCTATGGTAAAGTACCACCAATTTTACCTAAATATTTTCCAGTCTGCTTAACTACCTTTGACGAACGCTTGGCTAATGTTTTTTTGCTGTCCATTAAAATACTCAGCCTCAAATGAAATGTGACGTCGACAAAGAATTGGGTTCCCCCACAAATGATGGGCAATCACTTAGGAAGAATCACCAGAGGGAAAATCCTGCTTTCTGCTGTAGATGAGAGAGGGCGTTTCTATAGGAAGGATTAAAAGAAACCCTCAATATTTCAAAAAGAAAGCCAATATCAACTCCTACCTCTTTTCTTATCCGGTGACTAAATTCGGAGGCTAGTCGCCACCCAGCTTTCGTCAATTCCTCCCTGGTCGAGGCCCCTGCTGGTTCCAGTTAGGGTAGTGTTTTTAACTTCGCATTCATTCTTCCCCCGTTATCCTTCTTCTCCCCCATCCCCAATCGTTCTTTTTATTATTAATCCTTTTGCGCACTCGCAGGGGAAGGGGATTATTTTTTTTATTTTTTTTTTAGAGCTCATCTGGCGACTGACTACATGGGCATTAGTCGCCGTATTAAAACTGGCCTAGTTCTAGGCTACTTTAAAATAAAATTAATGAAACTAAAAAAACAACCCAAATGGGGGAAAGGAAGCCAGCTCCTGCGTCGGGATGAGGTCCCTCCGGCGCAGGCCGTGCAACCAAGCGAAAAGAAAGAAACAAAACAGGAACAAATGCAAAAAACAAAACAAAACAAAAAAAACCCTGCTTAATTAATAGGGAGAAGGCCAGCCTCCCGCAAAAAGTCAACAAGTCCACCAGTCGATGTGCAGGCACTCATCCCGAGTAGAAGGGACAGGCAGGAGCGACCCCGCCCATCCGGTACCGGGACAGGTATCGTGCGCGAAGATCACCCAGACTGGGACATTTGACAAGAATGTGCCAAACAGTCTGGGGGACGACGCAGTCGTCGCAATAGGGCGCTGTCGAGTGCTCCATGAAAAGCGATGCATCACACGAGGAGGTCCGATTCGGAGACGACGGAAAGCGACCTAAAGCTGTCCCGGCATTGGAGGATAGGTCCATGGGAACAGTCGCGGCGCAATGGCACGCAACTTTAGGTTCCCTTTGACCGTCTCCCATCTTCTTTGCCAAGCAGTCCGAAGAGCTGCCCGTATTCCTGCCCTGTAGTCGGTGTGAGGAAGAGCGAAACGCTGGTCAGGTCGCAGAGTCCCCGCAGACTCTTTGGCGCCCTCATCAGTGCGCTCATTCCCCGCAATTCCTACATGTCCAGGAACCCAGCAGAAGATAATCTCGACATCTGCCCGGCTCGCCATAACTGTGGCGTCACAAAAATCACGAACCAGGGGATGCGGAGATTTCAATGCCCCGAGAGCACTCAGGGAACTTTGTGAGTCGCTAAGATGACAATCCGGTCTCCGAACCGGGCACGTCGCGTAATCTCATATAGCAAGTGGTGTATTGCCACCAGCTGCGCCGTAAAGACAGATGCAGTGCTTGGTAGAGCCCTGCTGACCTTAAATAGAAAAAATACAGCGTGGAAGCCGACCCCCTATTTGGACTTGGAGATCCGTATACACTGGCACGGTTCCAGCGTGACAAAATGTGTGCTCCAAAAAGGTCGAACGCAATACTCCCAGCGCAGTACAAGCTTTAGGAGCAGAGGCGTGGTGACAAATAGCCAAATGTGGTACCCTCCAGGGTGGCGTCCTGGGCAGGACTATGGGCGCCACCGGCCCGAGAGCTTTATCTACCTATCGAAGGAGTTTACTGGCCCTAAACCAAAAGGGCTTAGGGTATGACTAGCGTCTCTCGGCGGCATAGGCCTCATCGACATCAGCTGCGGATGCAGTAAAAGCTGTTAACAACTGAGGGAGGCGCCCGGCTCGCGCGTACAGGCAAGCGATGCACTGCACGCGGCGCAGAGCGAGTGGCATCTCTCCAGAATTGACCAACAGGCTCTCAATGTGGGAAGTGCGGAAGGCACCAGTGGCAAGGCGAAGGCCGGTGTGCTGGATCGAATCCACCTTCCGCAATAAAGGCTCGGCTGCGGATGCATAAAACTCGCAGTCGTAGTCGAAACTTTGAGCGAACAAAGGATCAATAAAAATGTAAGGCAGTAGCCCTATCAGCGCCGCAAGCGCTGAACGTTACGGAACGGAGAATGTCCATGGCGCTGGTACAAGAGAGCCTAAGGCTTCGAATACGAGCCTCCAGGTGAGGGGTCGGTCGAATACAAGACCAAGGAAACGGTGCAAATCAACCACATCCAAAGACCCCCTTTAAGAAACAAATCTAAGTCGGGGTGAAGCCGTGGATGGCGGCAGAAGTACACCACCTTAGTCTTGGCCAAAGAAAACCGAAACCTGTGCGCTTCGGCATAGCGAGAGACGCGGTTCAATGCCTGTTGGAGTAGACGCTCCAGAGTTGGCATCTGGGCCGCGACAAAAGAGATCGAAAGTTCGTCCTCATAAAGCGTAGCGAGAACATCTTCCGGCAGCAACGAGGTGATGCCGTTGATGCTCAGGGCAAAGAGTCTGACACTGAGAATACTTTCCTGCGGGACACCCTCCTCCTGTTCCTTTTGGCCGGAGAGGGCTCCCCCCACCCGTACGCAGAATCGACGATCTCGCAAAAATTCAGATATAAACATTGGGAGGCGTCCCCTCGCCCCCATCGTGTGGAGAGTCTTCATGATACCGTATCGCCATGCGGTATCATAGGCCTTCTCCAGATCGAAAAACACCGTGGCGTAGTAATGTCTACAAAGGAAAGCCTCGCAAACAGCATTTTCCAGGCGGAGTAGAGCATCCGACGTGGAGTGGAACTTGCAGAAGCCGCACTGTGCCGAAGAGAGATGGCCACCACTGTCCAGGAAAAGGCTAATCTAACATTTACCAATTTCTTTATCAACTTGCACACGCAAGAGGTTAGAGAGATTAGGCGTAAACCGGTCTGATTAGGGTGATCTCTCCCCGGTTTGAGAAAGGCGAGCACAGTAGCGATTCGCCAGGAGTCTGAGGGAAGACCTTCCACCCAGATCCTGTTAGACAAATTCAACAGAAAGGCAAGGCCTTGCTCACCCAGGTGTCGAAGAATGGCATACGGGACATCGTCCGGACCATGGGTGGTGACCGCGCACGAAGCGAGAGTGGAGCGCAACTCACTCACAGTAAACTTGTCGTTGAAGGGTTCTCCGCCTTCTGGAGGTAAGGTTCAGCCGGAGGTCTTCCGCGACATCACGACGTGCATTGAATGCTGGCGGAGCAGCATCCCGGCAAGAAAATAGAAAAAAAGCGCTCGCTAAGGATTCCGCCACGGACGCGGGGTCCGAGATTAAGGTCCCATTCTCTTGGAGAACGGGAGGGGGGTCCTGCGAGAACTTGCCCCGAATCCTTTTGACTCACTTACACACCTCAGCTAAAGGGGTCTTCCCGTTAAGTAAAGAAACGTATGCCCACCAAGAAGCGCGGCGGGCGTGCTTAGAAATATACCGGAACCTAGCCCTAGCCCGACGAAATTCAGCGAGTGTGAAATCGTTCGGGTGGCGCTTATAGCGCATGTTGGCATAACGCTTCTGTGTGAGGGCCCTCTTACACTCAGCCAACCACCATGGGAGTGGTCGGCGTGAAAAACAGCCAGACGTCCTAGGAATAGTAGTCAGGCTCACGGCGATGAGGTTGCCGAAGTAGAACTCAACGGCCTCATCTACCGACCTAAACTCCTCGACTGAGATAGAGAATTCAGTCATTTCCTAAAATGCAGGCCACCATGCCCGCGCCAAGCACCACCGAGGTGGGCTCTCAGGCGGCAGTTGCCCTGAAAATGATATTTGAATGGAAAAGTGATCACTACCATAGAGGTCATCGACCACTCCCCCAATCCAAATTGGGCTGTGCATCCGAAGAGCAGTAAGACAGGTCAAGTCATACGTAAACTCATTCACGTTTATGACACCCATCACAAGCTCTTCGATCAAATCGGCAAGGACTTGTCCCCTGGGATTTATAGAGTAATCTCCCCAGAGAGGATGCCTACCGTTCAGATCTCCAACTAAGAGATAGGGCCTCGGCAACCGTGCAACGACGCGGTTGGAAGTCCCCCGCGTAGAAGTCAGCTGACGGTGGAATGTACGCAGAAATGATAGTATACCTCCTATCCAGGTGCAGCTGCACAGCCACTGCCTGAAAGGAGGTATCTAAAGAGAAACAAAGAACAGTGACATCACGCCGGGTGTAAAACGCGCATCACTTAGGCCAGCCATGCGCGGTGCTGCGGTGGCAAGACCCTTATACCCCGGGAGGGCAGGCAGGGGGTACGCGCCTAGCATAGTCTCCTGCGAAAAGATAGCTAAAGGGTAACGGGACGAGACGAGCCTCCGCAGCTCCTCCCAGTTAAATCGGAGTCCAAGGCAATTCCATTGAAAGATTATGCCCTCCAGGCCTAGCCAGGAGGAGACGTGGGGGCCTTCCTCGTACAGAAGACCCTCACAGGAATGGCCGTACGCTTCCCGGGGGCAGAACCCCGGGCGCTCTTGGCCGGACAAAGTGCTGAAGGCGCTGTCGCCTTCGAGGACTTATTGGGGGAGGTTGGGCTCGCCATGCGAGTCTTTTCCTCCCTCTGCCTCGAAACCTTAGGCGGGCGCTGCGGCTTCGGAGGCGGGGGGGCCTCTTTTCGAGGAACCACCGTCTCCGAGCCACTCGCTCCACCTCGGGGCGTGGGCGAAGGAGCCGAAGCTCCTTTGTTGCTGTCCTCCTTTCGGGGAACAGCTTTAGGAACCCCGGAAGATGGCCTAGCAACCATCTTCAGGGGTGTTGCCTCCTGTGAGTCTAACGACTCGGTGGAGGCGCGTGGCCGTTTCGTCTTACGGGAAACGGTCACGCTGGGGGAAGAGGGGGGAGCCCTGGTTTTAGCCGAGGCTGGGTATGAACCCGTTTTGCCGCCAGCTTTACCAGGGGAGCGCCTACGTTGGGAGAAGCCCGCAGAAGCTCTCCCAATGGGCGCGGAGACAACCGTGCTCGTTGGCCTGGATGGGCCAGGAGCAGAGGGTACCTTTCTAACTATTGAGGCATATGACGTCCCAGGCAGAGCCTGGCGTGCCAGGACCAAGTCCTTAGCCTCGCGGAATGAGAGTGGAGCCTGGGCCTGAACGGCCAGGATTTCTTTCTTAAGGAGATATGCACCACATTGCTTCGAAGAAGCGGGGTGCGGATCTCCGCAATTGACACACTTTGCCACACAGCATTTGGAATTATCGTGTGCAACCTTAAAACAATTTACACAGACTTCGGGTGACTCCTACTTTGCACGTTCACATGAGTGATTCGTATTGCCAAAGCGGTGACAGTAATAGCACCGCCGCGGAAGTTGCACAAATGCCTTCACGCGATAGCGGTACTAACCGGCACGCACTGACTCAGGGAGCTTGTCACAGTCGAACGTGACGAAGAGTGTAGGGGTGGATCTCGAGGCCCCTCCCTGTTTTCTCATTACACGTTCGATCTTGACTTCCCCATGATCGGCCAGCTCTAGGGTAATGTCCTCAATGGATTATTGAACGAGTTCCCTCGCATAAACTACTCCTTTCACAAAGTTCTTGGTAGACTGCGGTGTCACACTCATCGGGGTGCCATGAAGTGTCCGAAGAGCACTTATCTTGGCCACCTCGGCGGGATTCGCCGCATTCGCCAGAAGGCTCCCGTCTGAGAAATGTGTCACCTTCGGCTTTCTACCAATTGCTCTAGCTAATCCTCTTCTCTGATGGATCATGTTGCCCTCGGACAACATGGTGCAATCAGTGGAGCGTATAACGAGGAAGCGTTTGAAGCCAGCAGGCTCGAAAACGCCAGGTAACCTCTGAATGAGGGGCCCCGATGTCATCGAGGCTCCACCCTGTGCACTTTTGTTCTTAGTCTTAGTCAGGGGCTGCGCACATGGGGTGGGGGTAGAGGGGCCGGATGTGCCCATCTTGGCTTGGTCGCTTCCTAGAGTGGCAGCAGACCCATCCGTCCCCGCAGCCCCTGTGGATGGAGAGGAGCCCCGAATCTTCTTTGTCTTTTTGGTCTTGGTCTTTTTCTTTTTTGGAGAGGAGGGCGGGGAATGAACCCACTTCTCACTCCTGCCGTTTGAAGCCCCTAGGCCAGATGTACCGGCCTTAGCCACGTCCTTCTCCAAAATAAAGAAAGTCCTGGTGGTCACAGGGGCATCATCCGGAGGAGATCCCTCCCCTCCTTATACTGCCTAAGAATCCCCAGCCGTTTGAGGAGGACCTTGCATAGGGGCGGATTCGGGTTCGGTACTTGGTGCCGAGCCTGGATTTCCCCCCATGGAAGGCCCTAGCGTCTGAGGCTGGTTTTCCTCAAGGACATTGCCTATCACAGGAGGGGCCTCCAGTTAGCACTCCCCTCCCAGGACATCTCAGGTCCCGTTGGCAGCATCATGAGTCCTTTGTGGGGAGGCACAGGCCTTGACCCCGGCAAGGTTTAATAATCTTGCCAGCAGGTCTTTTGAGGGAAGCGACCGAAGGGGCCTGGCTTCCCTCTTCCCCTTAAGGGGGTTTGCCCTACCAAGCCGCTTACACGAGAGGCGGTCCGCAATGGGCTGCCTGCTGGCTTTCTTGGCAGTCCCCTTAGAAAGAAAAGGATGGACTGCCGCTGTAAATAGGTGGAGTCGCCTACACCCGTAGGCGTAGGAGAGAAGTAAGCCTCCTCTCCGGTAAAGAAGTATGGAGGGTCCCTTGCGCAAGCACAAGGGGGAGGACCTCCATTTTTTCGGTGGAGCTGCTGGAGGGCGGCTCTGTTGATGTTCTTGGGGAAGTTGGGGATTGTTGTTTGTTTTTATCATCATTGGGCATGGTGACCCTCTATATTTCACGGGATGCAAACGCTCATCACCTCTTGCAGTTGCCCGCACTGCAAGAGTTGCTTGCAGGCCCGGCAGAGCCAGGTGCCGCCATTTAAGACCACATCTCCCGCCTGGTGGCCTGGCAGTCCATTGGCATGGCGGCTCCACTTTAGACACGGCGTAAAAGGATATATTGTCAAGAGGAGAGGAAAAGGTATGTGAGGAAGGTATGGGTGGGGATGAATCAGGTTTTTAAAAAAAAACATCCCGAACCAGGGCTCAGGGGTTAGGAAACATTGTCCCCTCCCCCCTCAGCCCCGATCCGGGACGGTTGGCTTGAGAAGGAGGTCAGCATCTACCCTGTGAAATTAGAGGCTGACCAGAGAAAGTTGTGGGAGAGGTTGTATGAAAAGCGACGAGGAAGGAGAGAAATACAGGCTATCTGAAGGAAGGAAGAGAGGCTAAGCTGCGGCCGGACGGGGCGCTGGATCCCGTGAGCACGTCGGCCAGGATGGCAAATCACCACGCCCCTTACGGGGGGGGGGAAGAAGAGCAAAAGGAAAGATAAACGGGGAGCGTAAGCGGTGTTGCCGAAGAACAAACCCAATTAAAACGAAGATTAAAAAAGGGCTCCTCTTTGGCATGTATGCATCTTTACAAACATGAGCGTAAACCTTCTTACATACAGGACGAAGTGGGCCACGAATAATGCCTGGCATTCTCACCTTCCCTCTGCTATTCAAAAATTGAAAAATGTCAGTTTTATGGATTATGTTACATTAGTATTACTTGTGGAATGGTGTGAATGGAAAAAAAGTAATTTCACTACAAATACTTAATTTCTAAAGTGTAATAGACGAGGAATCTGTTTGAGAGAAAATGTTCTGAATAAATCACAAGATTACATTTGCCCGTAGAAACCCTTATCTTCCCCTTTGGCAAGAATCACATTCGTATTAATGAGTAAATAAGAGTAAATCAACTCAATTGATTCAGTCGACATATTTATTATGAATCATATCTTACAAAGATGCTGACAGTTTAAATCAGCCATATAAATCTGATTGATTACTCAAAGCTTCTAAAATCAAAATAATCATAGATTCTCGGCCATTTGCGACCTTAAAATTTAATTGTTGTTTCATATCAAGAAAAATGAGGGTGAGGGAATTAACTCATGTTATGGACCTAACTCGCATACAATTACTAACTTATTCGTCTACTATCGCGCACTTTTGAAGCTTAACATTGACATAGAGGAAATTAAACTGATATGTTGGAGTTTACATATGAACTCTGTTTTAATGCGTTCATTTGTATAACTTCATCTTATAGAGTCATGGCCGAAAGTTTTCAGACTATATATTTTAATATCAGAAACTTAATAAAACTAATCAAAAGATGAATTTTGTTAAATATACATATTTGTATCATAATTTCAAGGTAAAATATACAAAAATTGAGGGCTCAAACCCATTTTATAGTAATTGATGCGCGCAATCATTATTTACAATGATGTCCCTTGTTCTAGAGTGCTGCTTATATTCCATTTGGCATACTAGAGACCAAATTGGCTTTGATATCATTACTGATATTAATTCATTTTTGTTCAGTAAACACCAGTAACTCCTCAAAATTGGATGTCTTCTCCTTATCAACCGACAATTCGATTATTGCCGACAAGTTCTCTACTCTTAAAACCTTTGGCCAAGAATCTATCTAGATACATTTACTTGTGTTTTAATTATCATAAACTACGAGGCCATTGAGGAAGTAAAATGCAAACGACTTCTGAAGAGGCGTATGTTAATCTTGAACCCCTTTGATGCCGACATTTGTATCAACATTATTTATTTCATATTTGCATTTAAAGAGGTCCAGTCTTGTAAGAGATGTGCCATACTGATTCCGAAGGTCCCTTTAAATTCGGGCGAAATGGCATTAATCTCCTTTGTTATGAGCAAAATAGTAACTGGATACGCGCTTCTACAAAATTGGCAACATGAGAGCAAGAAGGAAAAAATAGACAAAGATTTGTGAATATTTAATTTGCAGTACTACATATATTATACCTTCAGGGAAGCAATATGAAATACTTTCGTACATGTATATAACTATACATTCATACACAGCCCATCCTTCTCCCTTCAATGACATTGGAGAAAGTGGGAGAGAAGATTTTACTCGCAGATGATTTGGGAAAACGGAAAAGAAGAAATAGAAAAATAATACTTCCTTCCGAATTATTGAACGTAGGCTTGACTTGTGTATAGATAGAGACGAGTATTGCATCCTACAGGGGCAGATGTATGTTATGATTCACGTATATTTTGCAAGGTGATTCTACCATCTGCGATTTTTAGCTTCTTGGGTTTTTGTTTATGAGACTCTAATTTTGCTGTTTTGAGTTCCTAATCACACGGGGTTTTTTTTATCTCAAAATCAATCATATATATAAATTGAACATTTGTGATCGTAAATGTATTTAAGCAAAATAATTGGAATCGCAGAAATCCAGAACAGCTAAGATTTGCTTAATATTTCTCTGAGATGTCTTAAAAGAGGATTTTAATGCATGATTTTCCCTTCAACATTTGGTTGCGTGATAGACGTTTGGGACAACGAAATAGATTCTATACACTCATATGCGAACAATTATGTCACTAATTATTTATAATAATTTGTCTAACCTGCCAAAAATCCATATTCTTCGTGTCGTAGGTCAGGTAGGCTCACTGACATTCGCTTGCCCTCCTTAGAGGCGGGGAAATTCACTTTTAAGTATGGAGGATATTCGAGTGCGTTTTCTACCGTAGGCCGACTTAGTAAATAGATTGATCTCTTTTTGTGGTTCTTGATTTGAACAAGAGAAACAATACTAATCTTTATTATTATGCATACAAATAACAGAATTTAACAATAATTTATACACTATGGAAAAACTAATCGTTCAGCAAAAGGAAATTAATTTAAAATGAATGCTTCGGCACGGGCTATGAGAGGCAGAATATTTACCCGAAAAAAAACGGGAGGAGATGATAAGGTGAAGCTTCCTAGTCAGAAAGCGTCACGCCTCTTCGACAGTTTTAGAGAAAAATGTAATAAGCTTACGATTTTCCTAAGAGGAGTGGGAGGGCTCGAGTGGATGTTTGAGGGAGTATCCTTGTTGCGGGACACGGAGCGAAGGGCGTTATTCCAAAATGAGTCCTTACGCCCTTGACTGCCGTAGATCTGAAAAACTGATTTCCTGCCTGCGAGTGCTTAGTGTACCAGAGACTCGCTTGTGAAGTTGCGCGTGGTGTCATTTGCTTGGTTCCAATGAATCCTCTTGATTACTGCTTGGATACTGTGTGAGCAGTGCCTGTCTCCTGATTGAATAGTAATTTGCTCGTTTCCGTGCTGGAAAATATATACGACTTCGCTGGAAGCGATATTGTTTGGCGTCGGAAGTGGGTCTCACTCTGATTCAAGGCGCAGCGGCAAAGGCTTAGCGCCCTCTCACTGATTTGGGTTCCGGGATCCAGTTTGACTCGTCTCGCTTCATTATCGCCCCGGAAGTCTACCGAAAGACACCTGTTGAAGGTCCGTTCGTCCATGAGATACACCCTTAGGCCTCTTTTTCAACCTAAAAATCTCTCTCTCTCAAATCACTTTCCCCTTAAGATGGAACTTCCGGAAGAAGGGACATTTCGGAAAATGGAAAAGGGTTGCAATACCTTCGCATAACGAAATAAAAGAATGCGTTTTACAAATTCAAAAGGAATACAGAATAAATAAATTCGCATCACAGCAAAAAAAAAATAAATAGCAAAGGATTACATTATACAAAATCACAAAAAAAGAATACAAAATAAATACCAAGAGAGACGGAAAAAGTGTACATAGATCGATCATTATGCCCCCAAAATTAATTTACAACAATCATGATTATAAACACTGAATTTTGAATTTTAGGGAGAGAGCACTTCTGCCTAGGTTCCCAAAATAATTGTAAAGTTTATTTACATACAAGAGGGTACATGCTTCTGACCTCAATTTATTTTGACATATATACCCCCCTAAAATTACAAAATAATAGTAGGTTCAAGATTCACTTGACAGGAAATGTACCGGATTTTGGCTTACGCTATCAGGCATAACATTCTCAGACCTTTAACGTACTGTATCCTAAATTCCAATTCATGAAGGAACAAACTACAGCGCATTAATCTACCATTGTTGTTTCTAATATTTCGAAGGTACGACAAGGGTTTGTGATCGGTTTGGATTACGAATTCCTTTTATATCAAATACCTGTCAATTTGTTTTACTCCCCGGTATGATAGCTAGAGCCTCTCGCTCAACCACTGGGTAGTTCTTTACGCGTGGTAATAAATTTCGGCTAGCGTAAGTAATGGGAAACTCTCTTCATTGATTCCGTATTGAAATAAAACACAACCGGTGCCGTCATTGCTTGCGTCCGTCTGGATGCCAAGGTTCGCCGGGATTGGGCAACCGTACTATCGGGGCCGATGCGAGTTTATCCTAAAGTTGTTTGAAACTGGTGATTGACAACGGAGTACAAACTAGATGTTCTTGGGCCTTCTTATCCAGGAGATCGCAAATTGGAGCAGCGAGGGTGGCAAAATTGGGGATGAATCGCCGATAAAAGGAAGCGAAACCCATCAATATCCTTAGCTGCTTTTTGTTTGCGGGGATCGGCATTTTTACGATGGCTTGTATCTTCACCTCCTGGGGGGCTAATGGATGTGGAAGCCTAAGTAATCTTTTGTATTTAAAGCAAAAGGACATTTTCTCAGACGAATTGGCAAATTATGATCCCTAAGCCTTTGCAGCACCTCTTGAAGAGCGGTCAGGTGCTGGTCCCATTCATTTGTAGCCAGGTAAATATTATCGAAATAGAATAGTACGTGGGGTAGCCCATCTAAAATTCGTCTCATCATCCTATTAAAGGTACTGCAGGCGGTGATGAGCCCAAATTGGAGCCAACCAAACTGAAGTAAGCCCTTTTCGGTCGGGAAAGCGGTGTACCTTTTAACTTCTTCCCGCAATGGGATCTGGTTATTGTCCTTACACAAATCCAGTTCTAAAATACATATACTTCGCTTTTTTAAACAGATGAAGATTTTGACGATAAGAGGAAGCGGTTCTGCGTCGAACACGGTAACGGCGTTTAGTTTCCTAAAGTCGATGCACATCCTATAGGAATTATCGGGTTTCTTGACCATGACGACGGGGCAATATTAATACGATTTTGACGGCTCGATTATCTTTAAATTTAAAAACTTCTTAACTTCGGCATTGAAAGCTTCTCTTAAATGCACGGGTAAGGGATATGGCTCTAACCTCATAGCCTCTTGGGTGGTCAATTGATTATTGTTCTCAAACTAAGTAGCACAACATGGAATGTCTAAGATGACG
This sequence comes from Ceratothoa steindachneri, assembly GCA_963969495.1. Lineage (NCBI taxonomy): Eukaryota > Metazoa > Arthropoda > Malacostraca > Isopoda > Cymothoidae > Ceratothoa > Ceratothoa steindachneri. The sequence continues at coordinate 141,027,127 of OZ018329.1, read as the reverse complement.
TCACCGAATTGATTTAGGAGAGATGTGAGCTGGTTTCTCTGAGTGGATGATAACTGGTCGTTTATCTTGAGCTTGGTAGACGAAGATTCCATCAAATCTGGTACGAGGTAGGGGTATTTTCTATCTTGCTCTACGCATACACTTTGTACTAAATTAGGGGGTACAGAGGGTAATTCGATTAAATGGCTGATTTTTTCGTCAATAACCAGCCAATATTTTGTTAACTCCTGGGCACCAATGATATTTCTTAAGAAGGTTTATATGGAAAAGCTTCTCCCCTTGGGTGTTTCAACCAAATAATCAAGGGGACCGCGTATCTCTATTATTTAGTAGAGGTCCTTACATTGGCTTAGCAGTTTGTTATTGTCGATCTGGAGATATAATAGAACTTACTTTTCCGGTCTAAATCTTCGATCTTTGGACACAGTCGAAGTTAGCCTTATATTTATTCAGATTAACGTCGGCATTTAGGTAGGCAATTTCGGCGCATTCTTACAACCTCTGATGAAGTTCGATTAAGTACTACATAGTATGATGATTGTACCACTCGATCTAATTTTCGGTTGGTCAAAAGTTCTTTGAGAACGCTTATAGGGCCTCGAACGTTCCTATTATAAAGTAACTCAACTGGCGTGAACCGCAAAGTACGATGTGGTATCTCTCTATACGCAAAAAGAGCCACTGGCAGATAACGATGCCATTCTCTTGGCCACTCGGCGCAAATTATCCGCAGAAGGACCTTAAGATTGTCATTCAGCCTCTCGCACGTACCATTTCTAGTGGGTTGAAATGGGCTTGTAAATATGGGCTTTGCATGAGTAATTTTCATATTTGCTCCATCAAATGGGAGTTAAATTGACGGCCACAGGCAGACAATATTCCGTCGGTAATCCAACGCGGAAAAAGATAGAGATAAGAGCTTCAGCACACGAAATGCTGTCGATCTTCTTTAGGGAGACGGCCTTGGGAAACCTAGTTGAATAATCGACCAAAGTGAGGACATAAGTGTGGCCCTCACTAGATGCTGGGTGGATTGGTCCGATCAAGTCGATTACAACTCAGGAGAAGGGTTTGCAGATTATGGGGGCCTTCTGCAAGGGAGTCAGCTTAACTCGCCCCTTAATGGCAGTTTTATCGCATATGTCGCATGATCGAGATAGCGAAGAATTCATCCGATACCTTCAGGTAAATAAAAGTACTTGAAATTCGTAGAGCAGTTTTTGTGTAACTGAAGTGACCGGAAAAAAGGCTGTGATGCTGTAGTGGGCCCAAAATCTATACTCTAACTCCCAATTGATCCAACCTGCTTTCTACACTAAATTGGATGTGTAAACCCGAAGGAGAATGAAAGGATTGGTGTACAGTTCTGTATTAACAAAACATTACAATAATATTTACAAGAGATATGGGGTAAATAAAGTGGAGATGTCGTTACTTGAAAAAAAACAATCCTATCACCAACCAATAATTTATATACACAGAAACAACGATATTAAATAGGCCTAATAAACACACTGGATGTAAACAACAAAGAAAAGGCCTCACGCACTACCTAGTGTGTTTATTAGGCCTATTTAATATCGTTGTTTCTGTGTATATAAATTATTGGTTGGTGATAGGATTGTTTTTTTTAAGTAACGAGATCTCAAATTTATTTACCCCATATCTCTTGTAAATATTATTGTAATGTTTTGTTAATACCGAACTATATATATATATATATATATATATATATATATATATATATATATATATATATATATATATATATATATATATACCTATATATATATATATATATATATACCTATATATATATATATATATATATACCTATATATATATATATATATATATACCTATATATATATATATATATATATATACCTATATATATATATATATATATATACCTATATATATATATATATATATATATATATATATATATATATTATATATATATATATATATATATATATATATATATATATATTTATATATATATATATATATATATATATATTTATATATATATATATATATATATATATATTTATATATATATATATATATATATATATATTTATATATATATATATATATATATATATATATATATTTATATATATATATATATATATATATTTATATATATATATATATATATATATATATATATATATATATATATATATATACAGGAATATGAAGACATATGCGATGGTTTTGAACATTTAATTTTCCGGACGTTTCGGTCATTAATGATGACCATCATCAGTGAATTCTAAATACAAAGAATTATTTTTATAAGAATAACTAAAGACAGCAATAAAAAACATGACAGGAGTCAAAAATGATAACCGAAAGCAAGAAGTTAAAATGAAATATATAATCCTAAACCGTTGAAAGCAAATTGGTGAAAATCTATTAATAAGAAATTGATGTAATATCGTGTAAAATAACTCAATTAAATAATAATACCATGAGTTTAAAATATGCATAATAAACATGAATTGTAAACTATAGCAATAAATTCGAAATCAAGGCATGAATAAATCGATTAATAAGAGAAAAAAATGAAGATTAAATAATCCCATGAGCAGCAAATAGGAATAATAAACATGAATTAAGCATCAAGCGGAATACAAAAAAATTCACTATAAACCACAGCAAGAAAGAATTATAAGGGCAGGGCGAACAATCCAAAATAAGTTAGATCAGGGCGTATGTAATCGAAGCGGATATTAATAAATGGAGCGAAGCAAGTAATTTAATTAAGTAAAATTTTAAGTGATTGAACATTAAATGATACGAGTAGACTAAGGCACGAAATTTTAAATAGTAAATAATCAATGATTGAGGGGTCAAAAGGACGTCTAAAACATTAAATTAAGGAAAAGTCAATCGTTAACCAGATCGTTTAGATATTAATGGGACAAACTAAAATAGAAATAAAAATTTCTCTTGGCAAAGTTTTTTCAACATTCGCTTCAGGGTGCCATTGAATCTCTCCACCAGCCCGTTGCACATGGGGTGGTATGGCGTTGTCGTAAGATGAAGAATACTGAGTAGTCGTGAGACTTTTCTCATGCACGCAGAAACAAACTGGGTCCCCAAGTCACTTAAAATTTCTTCAGGAACTCCAACCCGACTAAAAATGTCAATACGTGCTTCGGCAACGGTTTCTGAGTCGATGTTCTTCAGGGGCACTGCCTCATGTTACCAGCTGCCGTACTTAACGAGGGTTAGTATATATCGTTGTCCAGCTTTAGAAGGAGGATTTATAATCACTATCAAGTCGATGGCTACTCTCTTAAAGGTCGCGTCTATCAAAGGCATTTTTCTTTTTGAGGCTCTCGGTATGCTTCCTCTTGAGACATTTTTCTGGCATGTATCACATGATCTGCAGTAGCGGGAAACATCTTCCCTAATAACAGGCCATTATAAATTTAAGAGTATCCGGTCCAATGTCTTTTTGGTTCCAAGATGTCCCCCAGAGATGGAATCGTGTGACATTTCCATTACCTGCTGCCTCAATTAATCCAGAACACATAATTGATGAATCTCTTTGCCAATGTTCTTACTTCTGGGGAGAGAAATCCTGCATAGAATCCCGTTCCTGATTGTATATGATGCCGTATTTTCACGTTTGGAAGATGAAATTTCATTAAAAAATGTCTTTAATGCTCGTCGGCTTCTTGGTGTTTAATTAATTCTTCTCGGCATACTTCTTTGTGACCTTTGCTCCCAGGTTTAATTAAAGGAGTTTTTTGTGGCTACTTGGGCCTGGGCTCTCGTTGTTACCGCACATGTTTCCTGCCATTTGTGGTCAGGACTATCCACAGGGAGAGCCCCGGGGGCATTTTCAATCACCAGCCCATATATGGAGTTCTCTATGCATACTGCATCTACTTCACCTGTTAAGCAGGGGGTATCAACGTAGATCTTAGCTAGTTGAGCCCTTTGTAACGTGCTATCCACAAACCTCAATGCAGTGATTTTTCCTGTGGCTGGTTGTCTGACACAAGGGATTTCCTCATTATGATACCACTGCAGTCTGTATCGCTTAATGTGTCGATCAGTTGATTTCCAATTCTTCCCATGCTAATAGGCATGGAAAGGCCTCCCCTATTCACGAAACACGTGTCCAAGTATGGCACAAACTTCTCGTTGGGTAGGAGTAGCTTGTTATCTTTCACAAAAAACTCTATCTCCTTTGTGTTGTCTTCCTCAGCTAATTCCTCGTTGTTTGTTATGGCGCATAATGCAGACATTTCTGTGAGATGGCTCTCAGTGTCTTTTTGAACGGTTGTTGCTATATTTACCGTCCATTCCCTGCAATTTTGTATTATGTGTCCAGTCTTGGCACATTTGAAACACTTCCTTGCCGGATGTGGAGGGATAGGATTTGACCAACACTCTTTTGCTACGTGCCTTGGTATACCACATCAAAAACAATTCTGCGCCGCTCTCTGCGAGATGGCGCGGCTGGTCAAGCTCTTTTGGTCGTTCAAGGATCCTTGTGCAGAAGAAGAATCCATGTTCACAAGTGACTTTGGCCGAGATGATGATAGCGTTGTGTGGTGTGCCGTCAAGTACTGCACAGCCATATCTCCAATGGCTTGAATCGTTTTTTGATTTCGTTCTCGCAAATTAATGGCCAGGTCTTGTGATACTGCGTCCATGAACTGCTCCTTGATTAACAAATTTACCAGCGGCTCAAAGCTCTGGTCAGTATTTGTTACTCCTATCCATTACAACAGATAGTTCCGTAGCCAATTGATAAACTGATCCGGACTTTCGCAGGTTTCAGGCTTCTAAAAATAAACCGGGCACGGCTGCTGTCTCAAGGAAACTCCTGGCGCCGAAAGGGTCTGAAAAGATTTACGACTGGCGCCAATTCTGGCCACAAGGCATGAAGTTGACTGGAAGCTCCTGTCTGGTGGGGGATTAATTTCTCTGTGGGTCATGGGGTGGGATGTGGCTGGTTTAGGCAAATGCAGGCAGGATGTCTCATCGGATTCCACATGAAGATCTTCGTTATTGTCCTTCCTAGGCTTTTGTTTAAGACCACGCAGTCTCTGCTCAAAAAGAAGGAGGAGAGTTCATGGTGGTTCTCCAATGTATTCCTCCTACACTTGTTATTATTCTTTGCTTCCGCTAATACTCGGAGGTCAATTGAGTGAATTTGAACCAAATTGATATCCCTCGAAAAGCAATCAGCAACTACATTGTCTTGACTACGCACTTAGGTGATATCGCGATGTATTCCCAAATAGCAGTCCAATGGCGTTGCTGCTTGTCCGTCTTGACACACAATGGCGACAATAATGCCGATACTAGTGGTTAGTGGTCTGTACATAAGGTAACATGGCGACCTTCAATCATATTCCTGAAGTGTATCACAGCAAGATACGACACTAGGAGTTCTTGGTCGTAAATGGAGTATGCTTCCTATGGCCGGCTTAGCTTGCTCTCGAAGAATGCTACCGGTGGCGTCGATCCCTTTACCATATGGTAAAGGGCAGCCTCTGCTGCGTATTGGGAACAATCCGTCACCTGCTGATAGGGCGAATCATTGCGCAGCGAGTGACAGAGCTTAAATGATTTGATCAAAGCCGATTTAGTACTTTCAAATGATACTCGTGCATCATCGTTTTATTGAAGTTAACCTTCCTTGAGTTTCAGGCGTGCAAGCTCGGTCATTGGGGCTGCAATCGTGGCGAAATTTAGAAGCATCCTTCTATGGTATTCCAACATGCCCAAGTATTGTTGTAGTCCCTTGTAGACCTTCGGTAAAGGCATGTCCCTAATTTCTTTCATTTTCTTGGCCGTTGAGCAAAGTCTTTCTTCCGAAAATTAGTGCCCTAAAAATCAATTTCTGCCTTCGCTATTTCTTATTTCTCCAGGAATGTCCTCACACCGTTCTCGCCTAGGAATCTGAAAAAATATCTAAATGATCCAATGCTCGTCCAGATTGTCGGAAAATGTCAGGATGTCGCCTATATTTTCATAAATGAACCCTTTTCTCTAAAAAGTTTACCCAGGCCTCGATGGAATGGGCAGCTTGCATTCCGGAAGCCAAAGGGTAGCTTCTTATAAACCCAACGGCGTCACCACTACAGTCTTCTATATCCACCGGGTTCATAGGGAGTTTTGGTAAGCACGAAGCAGATCCAACCTTGAATTTGCTTTTTCAATAGAGGTGGTTTCCTAGACTTTGTATCGTCAGAAATGGATATCTGTTGGGATTTGTGATCGCATTAATTGCGCGGAGTCGCTGACTACCCTGTTCTGACACGGCGAATTCTTCGGGACTATGTGAATGGGCCAACCCCATGGTGGTTTCGAAGGGCACACGGACACCTCCTTCAATTATGTTTCAAATGTTTCTTTGGTAACTTTCAGCTTTTCCATTGAAACAAGTCTTGGTCGAGGAAATGTGGGTGGTGCACTGACAGTCTCAATTGTTTGCGTCACAGAGTGTGGCACTGGCGGCGAGGGAGAAGTGGGCGCTGGACTATACAAGCTTCATACCTCTCTAACATGGCCTTGTAAGAAGTCGGTAGGTGCTGGAAGTCATTAATGATTAGTGCTACCACACGCTCCCCAGATTGTTTCACCTCTTATATGAGCTATGTTTGGTTGTCTTCAGGATGCCCCAGAAAGTTTATTCGTAATAACGGTGAAGTGGAATCCGCAACCGCAAACGACCACTTTAATGACCGGCGAAGACTAGGGATAACTATATCCGCGTGTACCTCACCGTGCAATTTGATTTTTTCTCCATTAGCTGTCGTATTGTTCACACTAGATTCGCGTATTTCACCCGATCGCACCAATTTATCCGTGCTTATTGACATACTCGCTCCCGTATCAATTAGAAACTCGCACTTTAAATTATTCACTTTAGCGGTGACCTTGAAAAGAGACGGCATGCCAGTGGTCGCAATTGCAATGACATGCCTTGCTAGTTTTCCAATGGGATAGCGATTATTGCCTGAAGGAAGGTTGCATTTGAATGTATTCCCTTCTCTTTTAGCACCTGCAACAGGATTTGCAGAATTTCGCATCTTCACAACAAAAGAAATGGGTACGGCATACGAAAGATCTTTGGTTCCTGCGAAGAGGTGACAACCCTATTGGTATATGTACTATTGGCAATGTATTCATTATTACGCTATAAAAAATTTGAACGGTTTCCATTAGTGTACGCAACTAAGGCACTGATCGCTCACTTGCCGTATAATTTACATTATTTTCATGATTATCACCTCTATTATTAAAATCAGGAATACACATATCGGACAAAGAAGTGGCACTACGTTCTATGGATTCACTGATATCTTTAACATTAAGACACTGCTCTATAAAATGATATTGGTTCATCCGCAAGCTTTCAGAGCTGGGCCAGGGCTAGGTCCTTCTGGCTAGCGATTATGGGCGCGATATTGACTGAGAGGGATTGGATAAATTTATGCCTCACGAGTTCTTCCCCAATTCCTACCAGTAGAGCAGCCGTTCTTAGTTCTTCCAGGCTGGTAGATGGTCGACTGGTGACTATGGAGGCATTGAGCTTCTCAAAGAGTTAAGATTTAGTCCTCTCGAAGAACCCAACAACTCACTCCAGCGAGCTGGTCATTTTGGGTAGACAGGACCACAGCCGGAAGTCGATCCACAGTCTCGGGGATAATGCAGCCAGGACATAATAGAATTTCTTCTCCTCCTTACTCACTCTTGAAATGTGAAACTGGGTTTCTAAATCTTAAACCAACCAGCAACTAATGGCTCATTAAAGATGGGTGTCTTGTTGGTGATGGCGTTCACCATCTCCGTCTTTCCTTGTCCTGCTTATTGGTGGTCCGATGCGTCCATTTTCTTTCTTTTCTTCACTGTCCGGCCGAATGGGTCACTACTTTATAGGTGCTTGTTGTGGTGTGGCAAGTATTGAGGGTTTATAAGGTAGTTTGGGAGTTTGCCGGTAGTATGCCTACTTGTAGTCTACCAGTCGAGTTTGCTCTGACTTCCAAAGTTTCCCACGCAAAATATGCTTCTAGTATGGGTTCCAGAAGGTGCCTTGGTAACCACGGGTTAAAAGAAAAGGACTCGACAGGAAAGCGGCGATAAGTAGTCTTTACTCTTAGCTTTGGCCTAACTAGCAAGCGAAATAGTTCGAGTCCTACGCGACTGTGTGTAAGTTTTCCCTTAGTATTAAGTACTTAGAGATAAGGAGGTAGGACTTAAGGGGGGGAAGGACTCGTGACGAGAGTAATGACAAAATGGCAAGTAAGCATTACTGACAGACGACTTAACTGATTCCTTCTCTCTATCTTAGTCTGATTCCCTTATAATGTTTAATATTTATGAATATATAGGCCCCTTAATTCCATTGGATGTGACCTATTTTCTCTAATCTTGGCGCGGGGCGGAGTTAATGATCAAAAATATGTTCGTTAGTTGCTTTGTTGACTATTGGACGCAGTCACAACAAGTTTGTGCGTTTAATGAAACTACATACATTTTTCCCAAGCTACGCCGACGCTCAATTAAATTAAAACCGTTTGAATTTCCCAACTCTTCGACAATCTTAACCAGTCAAAGCACATGTAACCTATATTTGCTCAGCTTGCACCTGTTATCTATCATTGAGATTGTTTCGTCTTGCAGCTGTTTCCTAGAGTGCGTATGTTTGTGTGATCGCGTGGTATCTCTAGCTATCCGCTTGCATATCTCATGCTTCCTTTAATAAGTGTACAATTGTGATATAAATATTTCTATATATTTTACATTGGTTCATTAGTTACTACAGGGCATATTATATCAGTAATTAATCAGTGTGCCCTATTTCAGCATTTCATAGGTCCAACTGGGCGCTCATTTGTGAGGTCCTCACTGGGCCTACCTTATCTTGCCACTTGGGCGCCACATGCCTATATTACGATGTAATTCGAGTGCTTGAGGTCTATCACTCAAAATAAAGTCACCAAAAGTATATTTCAACCCGATTCTGCCCCCCCCAAAATTATTCCACGACTCCATATGACGCCTTAAGTTAGCCCCGAGCGTTTGTTTTAGTCGCGTGGTAGACTAAGCGCGGGCGACTCTATATCTCACTATGGCGGACGGCCGGGTGGTCAACGTTTTTCCTTTTTTATTGTTTTGATAATAACCTACTAACTATTCGGCCAATTCTAAGGAAATTTGAAACCCTTAGGATGTTTTGCATTCTATTCCGAATAATATAATTGCCAAGGTCCTCCCAAGTTAGCCCGGGAATTATTTTGTTTTGGCAATAACATAACTATTTGGCCGGCTCTAACGAAATTTGAAAACCTTATACCGTTTTACATTATCTTTCGAATTATATAATTGCCAATGTCCTCCCAAGGTTAGCCGGGGAATTAATTAGCAATAACTTCATAAACACTTGGGCGATTCTTACGAAATTTGAAACCCTAATTTTGTTTTGCATTTTCCTTTGCAGATATAATTGCCAAGTTCTCCACAGGTTAGCAGGGGAAATTATTTTCTTTTGGCAATAACACGATAAATACTTGGCCGATTCTAAGGAAATTTGAACCCTTGTTATTTTACATTTTCTTTCGAATGGTATAATTGCCAAAATCCTCCCAAGGCTCCCAAGGTTGGTCGGGGATTTTCTAGAAATAACTTTCTAACTATTCTGCCGGTTCTAACGAAATTTGGAACCCCTATGTTTTTTTTACAATCCCTATCGAATTCTATAATTGCTAAGGTTAGTCCAGGAATTATTATAGGCTTTGCAGGTCGTAAGGTCATACATAAATCGGTATATGTGAAAGCATGCGACCTTTGGTTATCAGACCTTGTTAATGCTAATTTTCGTTCATTTTTATATCTCGAACAACGGTATAGAATGTTATGTCAGAGGGGCGTGGAAGCATGTTTAGTAACAAGATCGATTGGTGATTCTTTTGTAATAATATGTGGAATTATAAAATATAAACATCTTTAGATATCTTGCTTCCACTAATCATATCCAGCGGTTCTCAGAACGACAAAAAAATGATTTTTTTTGTCAGTAACCGAAATAAATCTTAGCTACCACAAACACAAAAAGCTTACTTTATTACACTGATTAGAGTTTCACTAGTTCTATCGGGCACCACACCACAAAGTTCTTTTCGATTCACCTTTGAACCCATGCACCAGCCCACAAGATATTGTCGTGGGAGAGTGGTGCGTCCGAAAAAACGTCCCTAAAACCCCACGAATCTCTAAACCTACACCTCGAGTTAGACTCTTTTATTACGAGTACCTGGGGAAAATAACTTCTAGCTTACGACCAAAATAAAATTGCTGATTAATAATAAATTCCTTCCTGGACTTTAGATAGGCCACCTCTTTCTCTATGTCTATGTTGAAAAAAAGAAATGAATAAACTTCAATTTATCCTCAAACAAAATGATTAGATTGCAAAGTGTGATAGACCTTCTCCGCCATCGAAATGTTACATATATGGCACAATTACATCGATACGAAGACGTATCTTATTAGAAAATTTGGTAGCCTTAATCACGTGTTCTCATCTCATTCTAAATTACTATAGTTTGCACAACAAAAGAGCAACTAAATATTATCAAATTTTAATTTTATTTTAATTTAATGTCCATAAAGATACGACACTTTTGGGCCGAGTCAAAACTACGCGTTTGTAGCTAAGTTTTGTTCTGCGATTCAACAAAGATCATCTTGCAATTATGAGCTCTTTTTGGCTATCGAAATTCGGTTGCTCTATTTAATATAACGCAGTGCGTAAGGTAGCCCCTGCATATAAGGACTTTCTACATTTGACATTAATTATCGAGTTATCTTGAATATATGGTATTTATTGGACATAATATCGTATATAATACTGTATAAAGAGTGCGTAAATTAATAGTACTCTAATTATTAAATAGTTTCAAAGATTTTTGAAATTTTGGCTCTAATATAAATAGAAAAATAAACCCATTTCTTAGCTCAAATTATTCCTATATAGCTATATGTAATATAATGTAATATATCATAAAAGTAAAGTTATTTTCCAAGAATTTAATGTATAGATTGTAAAATGAAGACGTTGATTTAATAAATGATCAATTATTAATTATAGAAGTTTCGTTTATAACAATGAAATTGATATTTCTTAGAAGAGCTCTAAGAAAACTTCATGGCAATAATTAAGAGAATCCTAAAACTAATAAAAAGTGTTACCAAATCTTCCTTACAATAAATGAGCAATTTCAAATATTTTATTAAACATGAATATGTAAATGGAAATTAACTATTTACTTGGTTGTAAAACAAAGACGAAGAGTCTTTTTGATTATGATAAAAACTTTCATCATATTTAAAAAGACTATTAGAATGTGTGGAAGAATAAAGAAAGAGAAAAGGCTTCTTCTTCTTCCCACCTTCTCTTGGTACCTCGGTTATCCGTTTGCCTATTTAATGCAAAAATGAGAACAATAGAAGAGCATTAAGGAGGCATCATGACTTCCCGCTATGAACCCTTCTCACGACCTAAGGCAATTAAGGAAGTCTGTTGGCGATGAATCTCTCTCCCCGTCTAGATAATTTCGGAGTATATATTCGATACTTCGGAATTCACAGGTAGATTGTGCCTGAAGCCACCCTCCAGTACGCTAGCCGTTAACTTCTTCATTAGTCGAGGGGGAATCGACTACATTCTTGTCCACAGAAGAAATTGAGGGGGTTTCGAGGAGCCAAGGAAGAGACACTCGTCACTCTGTGTTGTTCGTGGAGATAGTTTTAGTAGGCACGCTTCAACCCTTCTCACCACGTTTTGGATTTTAAGGATCGGAAAAGCCATCCCCGAAGAATCCTCCCTTTGACTCTTAAAGATAAGAGGCCCCCATTTTCAATTTCCCGAAGTTGGATTGAGCGTTTCGTGAGAAGCCCACAAGTTCAAGGTCGAACTTACCTCCCTGGTCTTACTCGCCCCACATCATGGATAAAGGGATTTAAACCCTGCTTCGTCAAGGCTCCTCCTACTTTTACCGCGTCGAACCTCAAGAATCCCCTTTGCATAATTGTAAGATCATTTCTTAAATAATTATCTATCGGTTCAAACTTAATTGGTAGTGTCAATCATCTTAGCCATGAACCGTCAATATTTTATTGCATTGCAATTTAACCTGCCCTATATGCTTGTGTAATCTTTAATTCTATTAAAGTATATTTTTTTTAGCCGTGTTTGAATATTCCTTGGCCTAGAAACTCTGTATTTAAAGCACTCTTAGAGCCATTTCCAGGTGAAGCTTACTTTCAGTCGGTCAGTAGGCCAGTGTGCGTATAACAGTGTAAATCTCTTCATACCATGACAGAAAGGTTTTAAGAGAACATATCAGTGACTAATGGGATATTTGCACAGCTTCATTGATGCTAATTGCCCCATTGAAATAGGTCTTAAAAATCGGTTTTGTGAAGAGACAAATTTGTTCAGGGTTGAAACATCAATGCGGTTTTTATCTTCCCCACTGAAGAGGAATAACAAGAAGAAATTCATTGTCATTTAAGTATTTCAGCCTTTATCTTTTGGAAAATAAGAGTATCTTTCTAGGAGTCAAGACAAAGTTGTTTCTCTTACGCATAACCAAATCCTGTTGTAAAATAACACAGTTTTGTTATTTATTAATTATTCTAAATGACAATTTATACAAAATTTGAAAAGGAAATGTTTGGAAGATTAGGTATAGAATCTCTAGGAAACTTAATATGAAGAAAAGGTGGCGATAAAAAATCTAAAATCCAAACCTAGACCAAGTTATAAAATGCCAATATCAGCCATACCATACTTTAAGATTTCAGTAAATATAAGGGAAAATGTCAAAAACTGTAGAAATCTCTGGCTACAGTAAAAACACCCATTGTTCAGTCAGAGAGCTCTTTCTCAGCCGTTGGTTCACTAATAACCAAAATTGAATTAAGTCCCTATAATATTACAATTAGACAATTTGTTTTTGTAAAAAATTATTATAAAAATAAAGATTTACTTTTCTTTATGATTGAATCAGGAATAAAATTTAATAAAATGGATAACCACAATATCAAAACAAAACCATAAGTTTTTATTTTCTTTTACATATAATTGTTTTAACTTTTGAAAAATCGATTTACCATTTGATAACCAGATAAGAAATTTTCAGAGAATTATTAACCAGTTATATATTTTCCGATTAGCTTTATGCCCTACTCCATAGCTCAGTATTTCCATATGTTAAGGCCTGGATAACCCATTTATAACTTCGGAGAATAATTGCGCTAAAGCGAACAAGAAAAAAATAAACTTACCCTAGTTACATGTATTGATAAATTTACATTACAAAATAATTCCCATTACCTGGCCATACGCTAATAAGACTTGAGCCACCTTAAATACGAATTATCCTTGAATATGTGCAAAATGCTAGAACCCTAGTTTATGTGAGTTCCCATAAGTACACATAAAAGAGTGGAAGTTTTGAAAAGTACGATAGTCAAATGGGAATATTTGCTACATTGTCATCAATCACATACCGTCCGACGTATTACGACATATGCGAGTCTTACATTCGTATATTCTCTCCCTGTAGTTCTTCTCCTCTGCGTGGTAGTCCATCTTAGTCCCCACTCATCAGGTTGAACGATGGCGGTCTTAAATTGAGTGACGTCATCGCCTCCTACGCTGCTGGGGTCTCGATTGCTCTCACCTGCACCTTCGAAGGAGGTGAGTACCGCCAACTGTTCGTGTGTAATTGCTCCTCACCTACAGGGGTGCATGTGTGAAGGAATATACAATTGTAAGTACGTTGTATGAGTGAACTTGAGATTGTGGAGTCGAGGGGAAGGTGTGTGCGGCATGAATGTACCGGACTTGTTAAGAAGGGAAAAACGAAACAACGTAATCGCGAGTCACATTTAACAGATAATGGAGCAGAATCTTAAAAAAAGACTAAATGTGGTTCTTTGTCGTCGCAGGGTTTCAGTGTTGGTTTATCGCTAGTTTGGATGGAGTCAAGCGATCCAAGGGAGGAAAGGATGCCTTTTTTTAGATGAATTCAGGCCACTCGAGCTTGAAAAGACATGCTATTGGTGCTTGCATTCCTTATTAAATAATAACTGATTCGAGAGAATCTGCGCACCCTTTCCATCCAAAGAGTTCCAAGTTAGCATTTTAAAATATAAAATTAGGAGAAATAGTGGTTGGCATAAAGCATCGGATGATTTTATGTTAAATTCCAAATTGCTCTTAGTATCACCTTAATGGGAACACAATTTCAAATGGCCATGAATCTGTGGACGCCCTTTAAATACATAATTTTCCAGTAAAAGGCGTTCGCTTATTTAAATGGTCATAAGATTTTAAATGTTGAAAATCTAGATTAGTTCGTCTTACAGTCGTCTTATTTTAAATGATAGCAGCTTTTGTGCTTCCTTTTTATGCATTGGATTTGTTTCCCGCCAGGTATCATTTTGAGAGCGCATTTAGCTCCTGTAATGAAAGAAGCGATTTTGTTGTTAGATTAATGATTAGTTTCTGCTAGCGAATCGAAACACTTTACTGATTTAATAATTAGCTTCTACATATGGCTTAGAAAACTTCCACTCTCTCCTAAATATTCAGCTAGAATCCTTCTATGACCTCCATCAATAAACATCGTTCCATTGTAAAATTATATTCTTAATTAATAGCTCCAATGAGTAGAACATTGAAACTGTCTACGTTGAAACTCTCTTCTCATTTAACGGAATCTAGTTTATTAAGATTATCTCGTAGCCTTTCTTCTATCTTCCTATTATTTAATTTTAAACAAGATTTATGTTGTTTGTTAATTTAGGTTTGGTACATAAAACAGTAACGGTGTCATTGACATTTATACTATAGTAGTGAGGTCACAACTTATTGTGGTGGAGAAATACAGCCAATGCAACTAATATTTATTGCAAAACCACTGGTTAATGCAATATGCTTTTGCTCATGCAAACAAAACTAGATCCATTTCAGATGTTTACCCCTGTGTAATTGTGGGTCTTTTTTACATATACGTATCTTCCGAACACTATTTTTTACACTTTCTTTATTAGCCCCATTTCAAAGATTTTAGTTTGATCAATATTTTTTTAATTGTATAATGTTTAATGTAAATATTCAAGGTTCGTAGTATGATAATCTTTAAATGTATATTTTTATTTTTAGATTAGAATTTTTAGGATTTATTTGCTCTCTGTTTTAGAATGACCAGTATATATATATATATATATATATATATATAATATTTAAACTGAGTGGGTGGTCAAGGTCAATTAACTGACCTTCGCTCGTCTCCCAGCAGCGGCAGACGAAGGGGGAGCTAAGTAGGGGGGATCAGGGTTCCCATCGAGTGTGTGGAAGAATTTAACTACAGAATCGAGTGCAAATGGCCGTTAGTATAATTAAGAAGGCTGCGGGACTCTGGGGTTATGAAAAGGAGGGTGCCAAAAAATATTCTTTAATAATTACAATAGATATACGATATATACAAATGGAAAAGATTGCGAACGGATACTTAATGTTTACAGAGATCAGACTACAGAATCACCGGGAACGAATAGATAGACTCAAACGTGAGCCCAGAAGCGGCTGCTGTACACGAACATACTATTTACAGGTTGACTGGTCAAGAATCCACAATTGAGTTGCGGAAGCCTAGCTTTGAGGTTGAGGCTTTATAAGACGACGCGGAAGAATGGTGATTGAACGAGTGAATTCGAGGGAGTACTTGCACAAAACAAGGTTAAGACAGAATCCAAGAATAGCCGATTAACTGAAGTTAAATTCTTTCGGTGAGAATTCTTGCCTTCGAGCTCGAGAAGGGGAAACGGAGCTGAATCGATAAAACGACTTGTCTCGTGCAGAAAGGCGGGTCTATACTGGATTTTCCCTGCTATGTCTAGGGGCCGGCTGGAAGCAAAAATGCCCCAGGCTAAGGAGGGACCTCTCCTTAACCATACACTCTACCGGGGTATAGGGATGAACTCTATCGGGGTTTCTTGATATCGCCCGGAGAAGCGGGCAGTGTCTTCTTGCGAGCGCGCTTGGAACTCTTGCTCCTTCCTTTTCGGGGTTCCATTCTCACTCAATAAATATCTTTCGCCTCCACGTCTACAATATATCTCGCTAAAATCGCAATGAATAACTAATAACAACGACTAAAATCTCATTTGGAAACGTTCCTTAGTTGTATATAGAGGATGGGCCAAAAGTTACTTCACAATTAAAAAATTAAAACCACAAAACATAATTTAGTTATAAAATTAGGCGATATATAAAATGAAGGACGAGATTTTGTTATTTTATTATTTAAATACAATTTCGTTCAAATAATTTCCATTATTCTTAAAACAAAGGCGGATCTTTGCGCCATATTTTCCATGAGATTTTTTAAAACATCAGAAGTGATTTTGGCGATTTCTTGAATGATGTTTTGATTAAATTTTAGAATATTCCCCCCTCCCTCGAATTTTTGGAGAATTCATATATAAATGTGTTTAAAAATATTTATTTTTTAATGTATACAATCTTTTTCATGGGCAAATTCTAAACAAGTGCTCTTTGTTTTTTTCCTAGGTCATTACAATCGTATTCTATTGTATTATATATAATTTTTAAGGGAATTTAGAAATGGGGTGCGTCGCGCTCCATTTCCTCCTTTAATTGTATAGAGTTGAGCCCCCCACACCCTCTCGCTATTTTTAAATAAACTTCTAATATTCCTAATTCGAAAGCCATTAGATTCGAATTCAAAGGTTATTGGCAGCTGTCGTTATGCCTCTTGTTTTTGTACAGCGTTGCTTGACTTCAGACATAAAAGCCTCAACCCCGAATGCTATTTAAATAAATCATATTTTCTTTAAAATTAATTAATATGAAATGTCCATATCATATTTATTTTAGAAAAACAAACACTTCACAATGATATATAATACACTATAATGAGATTCCATAGATGGGGGCCCATCTATTTTTCGTTCTAACATCATAATTAAAGATTTGCCCACATTAAGTAGTAAATGTGCTATTTTTTAAAAAAGAGATAATTATTACAAAGAGCCCACAAAATTCGAGGGCGGGCGTATTTCGAAAATTAACCGATGTTTTGTATCATTCCTTCAAGATTATTAGGTTTATTTACTTATATTTTTTTTAAAGTTATCCCTAGAGGAAAAATCTGGAGGCGTAAAATCACGTGATCGTAGGGGACAAGAAACATACCCTAAACGTGAACTTAACCGACCAGGAAGGCAGCTCTTTTTGTTTCCATGGTTTCTCTCGCTGTGTGTGGTGTTGCCCCATCTTATTCAAAGCACATATTTTGCATATTCAAATCTTCCACTTATGGCAATAAATAATCTTGTATCATTTGTTTGTAAGTGTACCCCCTTAGTGTCACTGTTCTTTCGTCAGTACATTCGAAGAAGTAGGGACCAACAATTCTCGAACTGGTTATGCAGCAAGAGAGCGTAACATTATCTACATAAAGAGGATGCTCGTGAATTATCATGTGGTTTTCAGCACACCAAAATCTGTAATTTTGTTTATTAACGTGATATAAAATTCAGATAATTTCTTAGTCCCAAAAATACGTTTGCAAAGATTCTTCATTTTAATAGTGTGCATTATTTAATTGTTGTTATTCGAAGTTTGTATGGATGAAGTTTCAATTCTTTTGTTAGGGTGCGTTGCAATGATGATCAAGAAATTCCTAATTGACTCAAACCTATCTTAGTCGACATTTTTGGCTATTGTTGAACACTGAATGACACATGCATTTAGCACAGATCTTGTTCTACCAGAGCGTTCTTTATCACCCTTAGACCCGGCTTCACTGAACCTTGACACCACTGCAATAATACATTGCCTCAGGGGACTCTTTCGTTCATTAAATACTCTTCTAAAGTCCCTTTGCCCAGTAACAATTATCCATTGTCGCTGTTCATTCCTGTCTCTTCACATTTTGGTTAATTATAATTAATCAGATATTATATTATTTATATACGTATTATAGATACACAATAAAAATGTGAAGTAAGCTTTGGGCCAGCCTTTACATCATTCACAGTGGACCTATAAGTAAAAATGTGAAGCTTTTCTTGTAGTTATTTTTCATTAATAACGTTCTCCTCCAAGCCTCCCTCCGTTTTAGAGATTTACACACTTTTTCATGGTATTATAAATCTAGTTTAAACTACCTCTTTAAAACCTCCCTAGAAACATTTGCGTCAGAAACACAGATATATTGACCAGCCTTTTAATTTACCCACTGGCACTCAATTATATGCACTTAAACAGTCCCATAAATTAACGGTATCCTTCCTTCCCGATGTTGGCGGAAGAGAGCTGAAGAGCACGTTCAAAAAATGATCTCATCTTTCCTGAGTACTGCGATCTGTGTGTGCTGAAAATTTAGTGCCTTCGCCTTCCGCTACTTCCGCTCGTAAATTCTGATCAGATGTTACAAGTTATTTTCATTCTGAGAGTCTAACATAGTTTGGATCCTGGTGTGTATGCGCGTTTTACTTAAGGTATATGTACGAGAGTGAAATTCTGCGTGCGTGATGTGTAAATAATCTTTTTTGTAAATGTAAATGTGTATTTGTTAGTGTGAAGTTTATGTGTGAAAAGGCAAATAGGCTTTTGTTACACTATCTCTCATAGCGACAGGCCAATAAGCCTCTTATCAGTAACACCAAAATACAAAAATCCTGATCAATAAACCAATACAAATCCTTGACTATCATCAGAAACTAGAACAAACACATTACAAAAATCACCTTTAATGATTTAAAGTAAAGATCAAGCTGAAACTTTCCCGCAGACTGTTTCTAAAGAAAAAAGTGATGATAGAGGTAGTAAAGGTGAACCAATAATATGTAGTCAAATATCTTCCACGGGAATTTGTGCTGGGAGGGCAAACAAACCGCCGCCAGATGTCAGCTATGGCATGCTGAAATATGTTGTACATAAACCCCCGATACCCTCTTTCAGGTAGATGAAAATAGAGGAATTCCAAATGTGTGCAAGATATAAATGTATAGCCGCAAGGAAGCCATTTACTTCTCCAAATGTTCATTGCAAACTGACATAATCGTGTGGGTGGATTCAGAAACATCAATAGTACATGTGATCAATCGCAGAATTCAAAGATCAATTATAGAAAAATAACAGGTAAAAGCTATTTCACTACAAGGCCTTCATAGAGTACGAAAAGCATTCGATTCATTAACACCTAGAGCAGTGTAACAACAAGGAATTAACAAATACTATATTGACCGACTCTCCCTCATAAATACAAACAAAATGGCAGTTTAGGAAATTAATTTGTTTGGAAATATATACAGGCCATATTTAATCCAACACAACCGAAATAGAGCCGAAAAAGTGGGTGCACTATTTACACCTGACATGGTCTTCGTTTTCTCCTTTGCTTTAAATACCTGCCTTCAGTCACTGCTCTTCCTTATACACTTGAATACGAGGAACTCTATTTTTCTATTTTTCTGAGTATATTTCACTGTCACAGGAGGCAAATACCCATAAGGTGCTCGTGAGGCCATTCTCCCTCGCTTTTCTTATGCCATCGTATTATTTGTCTCGAATTCAATAATAACATAATTATTAGAGGTTTCTCCCAGAGTTAGATATAAAATTAACTTTTTTAACACAAAAGCGATGATCAATAGTTTTATACTGATAAATCAATAAGAACCAATGTTTATGTTTAAATCAGGTACAGAGCCGTTCCGCTTTGTAGACTATTACACTTTGTACCCGGACATGCGCCACGTTCTCCCGGCCCGACTGCCAATAAAAAAGACCTGGCTCACTGTGTTGAGTTGAACTCTTTGAAAGAATACGGAGGAGCTGGTGAGTTTCCCCTTTCCCTCGAGGCACCAACTCTTTTCTACGATTACCGCCTCATTACTTCCTCTAGGTTTAAGGACGTAACCAGCTATTTAAACCTCTGTCAGAAGAAGTTTATAAGCCTCTATAAAAAAGGCCCGCAAGGGTCAAGAGACCAGGACATAAGTCGTCATCGTCATTGTGGAGCGATTAATGACTCCTTTCCTGTACTTAATTGGCTACCTCCGTGCAGCCATTCCTTGTAGGTTGCCAGGCCAACTAAACGTCTCTGTTCGCTTCTCTGCCTCGAATACAACAGATTTTCAGATGCTGGGTATCTAGTCAACGATTATTACAACCTAGTAAGGAAATCCAACCTGCCGCCCATCCTCTGTTGCTCTTCATTTGGGATCTGCGGCCTTTGGGGAGCAAACGGTCTATCTAGTCAACTTCTCTTTAGAGTGTATAGCCGTTCATACGTTAACACAACACATTAAAGCGCCGAGGGTTGGAGCTCTGAAAAGAGTGAAAACCCGAGACGGGATATTCTATTACGGCTGGACGCGTGATATTCCGATATTTGGTTTGTTGGTAAGCACATAAATTTCGAGAGAGGTGAGGGGATGCTCAGGAGAGGGACTGATGCCTTGCTGACTAGGCAAAAGACCAGACCAAGGATGGAAAGGCCAGCCCAGTGACGCAATCAGGAGGAGATGCTAAGTCCCAAAAGACTAAAAAAATACGGAGCCTTGATTACGTCAGGGCAATTCAGAGAAGGTTACCTCTCGTTTTAGATCCAATAGGCTTCATAGTCTTCCTAGTATTTAAATTTATAAATGGTAGGATGCATTATAAAAGACACATGTTTCCAGACTTTAACACGTGTTCTATGTAAGCAACTAAATGATGCCCGTTGCTCCGAATGAACCCTTCTACAGGAATCCCCACAAAAAAAACTAATTTTAGATTTATATTAGGTATTTTACACACGCACAAATTGACTAAACCGTCTACGTCTTTGTGCCGATTTAAACAGAAAGAATGTTGAAAACCACGTCTAACATTTTCCTTTTGTTCATGTTTTAACAACTCTTTTCTGTTTTCAACAATAACAAAGAAACTGTACTAAATTTCACGTTTTTTGGTGGGGCACCTTGTAGTAAAAGTGGCTGACCATATCTAGGCGAAAATGGTGAGTGCTGTTCGGAACTTCGATAAATTAGGTGTGCAAGTGGCTCCATATTCTACTATGAATTTGGAATTCTGAGTAGTCTATGCAAGGGAACTCGTTGACAACTTATCAGAATACATCGCAGAAGAGTTGGCCCACAAAAGAGTCTTAGACTTTCAAAGAGTGATAAGAAAAGAGGCAGGATCCTCAAGACACCGTCTCCTTACATTTGCTTACGGTCAATCACCACAGTATCATTGAGTGGTTGAGCACTGATTGTTTTTGCTACCGAGTCAACTCATTCGTGCACTTAGCACGAAAGTGCTTCACCTGTCAACGTTTCTGTTTTACCAATCAAACCTGCATGCAAATATGATCATTCGAGTCAATTCGAAATCAATGAAAACTGTTCTAAGTCATTACATGATAAAGCTGTTATGTATAATACAATCTGTGAATTGCAGCTAGCCATACCACGTTTCCTCCAAGCTTTGTGACTCCTAACTTTTACATAAAATGGTCCTGGTTGTTCAGACTGAGGACCGAGTAACTGTCAGAGAGGCCGCAGAATTAGGCTTGTGGTACCCTAAGCGACATGCAAATTCCTACGCTTTTTAAAGTCAAAAGCCTCTGTCGTAGAATTGACTCTC
Source organism: Ceratothoa steindachneri (assembly GCA_963969495.1). Lineage (NCBI taxonomy): Eukaryota > Metazoa > Arthropoda > Malacostraca > Isopoda > Cymothoidae > Ceratothoa > Ceratothoa steindachneri. The sequence goes on along the minus strand of OZ018329.1, from coordinate 141,005,400 downwards.
GACGATATACCATATATAACTATTCGTTGAGGGAACTATTCAATTATATTTAGAGTGCGTGGTTTCTGGTTGACCAATATTATTTATCTTCAATATGCTTAAGAAGTGCAACTGCGCTCAAGGATAATAATATGGGTATCATTAATAAAATAGAGTTTTATTAATAAAACTATTAACAACACACAAAACGGAAAATATTGACATAAACAGAGAATGGAAAGGGTCGTGGGAATATCTGGCAAAACCGAAGAATTAAGATTTGGGAGAGATTTAAAAAGGTGAAACAAATAAAAATTAAAGGGATGGGATGGTTCGCTCAACCATTTAAAGCACAGGATATGGTTGACAAAAAGGTTAAATACTCAAAGGTAATGTTCAGCTTACGTAATTAAAAGTTGTTGTGCAGAGGAAGGCGACGCGAAGGAATCTTCGGTCCGCTGGTGAGTTCCAGCGGAAGGGGGGGGGATTAAATGATCCTGACGTGACGTCTTGGGAATAAGAACCGTTTCTTGACAAACGGGCTGGAAGAACAATGGCTGTTCTACGTTGTTCTCTTTTGAACAACAGGGGGGGGTGAGAACCGTTTCTTGTCTACGGGCTCAAAGAACAATGGCTGTTCTAACGTTGTTCTCTTTCTGAACAACAGAGTGGGAGTGGGAGAACCATTTCTTGTCAACGGGCTCGAAGAACAATGGCTGTTCTAATGTTATTCTCTTTCTGAACAACAGGGGGGGTGAGGTGAGAGCCGTCTCTTGTCAACGGGCTCAAAGATCAATGGCTGTTCTAACGTTATTCTCTTTCTGAACAACAGGGGAGGCCTTGTGGACTTGGCGTCTTGAAGGCTCGAACCTTGGCACTTAAAGGATATTGTCCTCTTCTGGACAATGATGGTGGATCTTGAGGTAGAGGGCCCTGGTGCACAAGGTGGGACCGGCTCGGCGTAATGTTTCGCGAAGAAAATCTGGATCTGAATCTGCTCTTATTGGTAAAGTTTCCATCTAAATCGTCGAGCCATCCTCTTGGCGTAGAAGACAATGGAGTGGGGGCTTCGAGGGAATGCCCAGCCGCGCCTGAGAACAATACCTTATCTGCCCATGAGCCTAACTCAATCTGGCGAGGTCGGCGCATGGGGCGAAACGGGGAGGGGATAAACCTCCTTGGTTAAATATTGACTCAGGTGGGGGCGATAACGCGCGTGGCTTCAAGGCGAAGATACACGTAAATAGCAATGTGTTTCTAAATAACATGTGATAGCGGAGAAAATTAAGCGGCCTCAAACCGTTCTATCACAGCCTCCTTTTCTCTAATTCTCACCAAGCCTATCTGCAGGGTAGCCTACATACCAATTCCGAACCATTATTCGGGCCTTACCCATCCTGGGAGCTACCCGAATTGGGCCGGATAGCGGAAAAGTTTTTCTTACTTAAGAAGAGCCATACGCAATCTACACCTTCAACTTTGGGAGACGAAATTGATCGCTTTTGCATCGTTGCCAACTCAAGATAGAAGAAACAGAAAAGACCACAACTGCCAGACGAGACGTTTACTGGACTCTTACCAAAAGTTGAAATCTCACTTTCCTATCCACCCTCTTTAGGGCGAGTCGGATAGAGAAGCTTAAAGTCTCCATAGATACCTTCTTGTGCAGGAGCCATATCTGAACCGGGCGGCTAACTCAGCGCAGGTCGAAGCTTAGCTCGGGATGGGTTAGATCCCCTGCGAGCGGCGGACACAAGTTAGGAAGAGCAAAAACTGATAAGGCTAGAAATAAGGTAGGTAGGTAAGGAATACCGACTCGCCAGCTTCATAAGCCGGTGAGCATAAATGGATATAGCAGCACCTATATCTACCTACTCTTTTTATCCTCTTAGCTAAGGGAAAAGAAGAAAAAACTTGGGTAATAAGGAGATGGACACCACTAAACGGGTCCCTTTGCGCGTCTTGAAGGGCGCGCAAACACCCGACAGAACCAGCGACTTCCGAATAATTTACGGGGAACTTGGAGTAGTGCTCGATAGGTTGCTAGACTACACGAATTTATATATTGCAATTTGCCAGAACGACAGGGATGTTGACAAAATCCTGTCGGAAAAAGCCTGCGAGAAATTTACAAGGATTGGACTGAAAGCAAAAGTGCCCCCCCAAATAGGAGCCCAGACGACAGTTTACTGCCGCCAAATTGACCCCTGGATAGGGAAACACAAGGCGGACGAAATCAAAGAAGAGATCGAGAGAGTACCACAATTTGCGAAGGTAAAGCAGATAATAAAGTTTACAAATCAAGCAACCAATACAGAATACTCCCATGTATTTAAGGTAATTTTTCGTGAAACTAGTATGGCTCAAAGGCAAAAGAGTCGGGTATTCCTGCATTTAATTTGGAAATTTCACCTGAGCAAGTAAAAACTGACGACTTCATTAGCATACTAACATGCTTCAATTGCTACGCGCTCGAGAAGCATAATACAAGAGACTGCCTGGTCAGAAATATAAAATGGTGCTCCGAGTGCAGCGAGAAGAACCATACGTGGCGGGAATGAAGTTCACAGTTAAAAAGATGTCTAATCTGCAGTGGGAATCACTGCACTTTGGCAATGGAATGCTCGTAAAAGAGAGAACAAATCGAGAATAAGAGAAAAGAGAAGGCTAGAGCAGAGGAGGAAAGGCAGAACCTCACTTTCGCCAAAGTAGCTAAAGCCACAGCTGAAAAGATCCAGCCGGTGAAAAATGTGATTGAAGTCAAACAGGGGGAGTCCCTGAACATATTAGCTTGCATTCTCCACGTGCATGTGTTAAACGTAGCTAATCCAGGTTCTTACTCTAGGGAACTAAATCTGATGCTGAAGAATAACGGATTAGAAAAGATATGGTTCCCTGAGAACCCACCATTAGCAAATATCTTAAGCCTATAGTATAAACTAACAAAACCAAACCAAACTCAAGCAGAGCAAAAGGTCACTAGCCAAGAAAAAACGTGGAAACCCACAGGGCAGCGAGTAGAGATCCAAGGCTAAGGAAGAAGGCACAGAAAGAACATAAGGAAGAGATGGAAATAGAGGTCGTCACAGGCAACAAAAATAACAAGGAAGAAAAGGTAGCAAGCCAGACCCGAGAAGGACCGAGCCAAGCTCTCCCCCTCCCCTCAAAGCCTGCAAGAGAAGAGGATGAAGAGCAAAAAAGATTCAACTTAAAGATCTACGCCTCCGAGGAAAAACCCTTCCCCGACGACGATGAAGACCTAACACAAGGCATTAAGAAGGGAGTATACAAATACGAATACGAAGGCCCATACTCAGACCGAGAAGTATACACAATGCTAACAACAGGCAAACTAGAAATCCCGCAGGAAATGCGCTGTACGCTGAAGAAGGGGGAATTTTAGAAGAAGAGAAGTTGAAGGACAAAATTGCCCACCCAGCGCGAAGCGCATAAGGCAGAGAGAAGAGGAAGCAGGGAGGAAAGCAAGCACAAGTTATGGCCCACGGAAGAAAATTTAAAATAATATGTCACAACGTGGCTGGTTGGAACGATAAAAGATTCTCTCTCAGCAATGTGTACCTAAGAGAAGATACAGACATAATATTGTTAATCAGCAAGACCACTAACGATATCAATTACGACGGCGTCGCTATGGCAATCCGAAAGGATATAGACCACAAAAAGCTCGAGACCTCAACGAATCATATCTGGCAATAAGTGTAAAAACAACGACAGGCAACCTTATAGTAGCGACAGGCTACCAACGCCCAAGGAGAGATTTTTTACCCCTGCACAATTTTACAGACATATTTGGCCACAGAGACCAAACGATATTCATGGGCGATTTAAATTCCCAGAGTAGAGGCTCCGGGTACACTAAGCACGACAATAGAGCCGGGAGAATCCTCGAGCAACTACTGGAAAGAGGGATAGCAGAGCGCCTGGGACCCGACTTTCCAACATATCTGGGCCAGAACAACGCTACAAAACCGGATATAGTTTTGGCTACCCCGAACCTCCAGTTTAACTATATCATTGAGAGAGAGAGGCCCTCCTTCAACTAGCGACCACGAGATGGTGGTCATGACTTTGTCCATGGACCCCATCCAAGTCAAGTGCCCGCCGAGAAAATCGTATAGACAGGCCGATTGGACCAACTACGAAGAAGAGCTCGCTAATTATGAACAGAGAGTCCTGACTGAGGCCTCGCTGAAGGAAATTGACAAAGAGATCGGCAACATCATGGAGGCGCTTGTCACGGCTGATAAGAAATACGTTCCTAAAACAACGTACAGAACATTGCCACAGCCAATAGGATCAGCCTAAATAATAAATCTTGAGAATGAGTATGATATCACGAGGAACTCAATAGAGCAAAATGGCCTACAGAGAGATGACCGTGCAAAGCTGCGACGAGTAAAGGACAAGCTGTTGAAAGAAATAAAAGTAGAAAGAAAGAGAAGGTGGGACCTTTTCGTGGAAGCCATGGATGAGGATTTGAATCCTACCAAAATATGGGAGAAAATCAACATAGCCAGGGAAAAGAGAAAACAGAGGCCAAAAATCAAACTTCAGAACGAGGATGGAGGAAAGAAGGAACCCAAATAAATTGAAGAGGCGACCCCGGGAACATTGGAGGAAGGTATTCGATATCTACCCCAATGAAAACGGAGATTTTGACGGCGACCACGAAACAAGAGTGATAGAAGAACTGGAGCAAAACCGCCTTGAAGTAGTACCCAATATAGCTGCTTCACCAACGCTATTATTAGAGCTAGGAATCGAGCCGATAACGTTTCAGGAGTTACAAAGAACGTTCAAGACAACCAAACAGAAGGCACCTGGGGCATCAGGTATAACGAAGGAGAAATGTATACGCGCACTAGCCACCTTTTTGTCGCGGCTAACGGCAGTATTTAACGCCTCTCTAAGCGCAGGATACTTCCCGGATACGCTAAAAAAGGGGAAAATTATTTTTCTACCAAAACCCGGCAAGCGACCAAACAACCCCGGGAACTTCAGACCAATAACACTCATGGAAACAGTGTCAAAATTAATGGAGAGAACGATTAATGACAGGTTCGTCAAACACTTGAAAGAGAGGGCGCTGATTCTAAACCATCAACATGAATTCATGTAAAATAGGAATACCGAGACTGCCGTAGCCATTCTGGTGAAATCACTTGCGAAGGCAAAATATGAGAAAAACTATACTGACATCGTACTTAGAGACGTCCAAAAGGTGTTTGATAAGGTATGGAGAGCTTGCCTAAAAGACAAATTCAAAAGACTAGAGCTACCCTCCGCCCTAACAAAATGCCTTTGCGATTATGTAACCGATAGATCAGCGTTTATTTCAGTAGCAGGATACGAGGGCCCGGAATTTGAAGTGCTACAAGGTGTCCCACAAGGATGTTGTATAAGCCTAGCTCTTTACACTGTATATACAATGGATCTGCCAAGGCCAATCGACGAAACCACAACTTACATACAATTCGCCGACGACATCACAATAGTAGCAAACAGCACTTACAGACATCCTTCAGCCATGGCCAGAATTACAGCTGCAGAAATTGCCAACATCAACGAATTCTAGCTTAAATGGAAAATCCACACAGATCCAGAAAAGTTCTCCATCATTCCATTAGGGATACGCCTGACTTCTAGAGTAGAAGTTGAAGAAAAAAGATACCAATATGTGACAGAAGGAAACGTGCTCGGGCTAAAGATCACCCGGAGTGGCTACTGCAAACATATTGAGAATAAAGTAAACCAGGCCAAAGTACATGTAGCAAAACTATTTCAACTGAGAAACCTAAACAGAAACAACCTACGGAAAATATACAATGACATCTGCAAAGCTACATTGCTCTATCCAGCTATACCACTGAACCGCCTCTTAAAACCAAGTGCGATTAAACTACAACAAGTACAAAACTCAGTGGTGTATATAATCACTAATACGAGAAGGCGTGAGTACAGAAAAATGAGAGATCTTCTCAATGAAATAGAGCTCCCAAGTACAAATGTGTCCCTACACAGAAGAGCAGTGAAGGTATGCGACAAACTAAATCGCATGATGTCTGACGACGAAAAAAGAGCAATAGAGATACCAAAAAACCACACAGTGAACAACCGAGGCAGCTTCAGAAGCGGTAGACCCAACTCGAGGCAGGAACCGCCCCCAAGGTACACTGCAAGGTAAGATTGCAGAATCTAGCAAAAAACGCACCAAGGAAATCCGCAAGAGAAAACGAACCAAAGAATGGAAAACATCGACGAACAACAGAGGCGCGAGAGCCCGAACAAAGAACACTGAAGAATAGCAAGGAAGAATAAAATTAAGAATCAAAGAGATGTCTGGTCACCCCACAACTAACTATAACTCTTACTCATTCCTCTTCACCACTATATCCTAACTATCCTATCCACTATACTACGAGTATCCAATTTAAACATTTCTACCTTTTTCAAGACGTAAGACGTACCCGAAATGAGGTGGCGGCCAAACGAGATCCGCCTCACCCAAGCTAAAACTAGGACCTTCTAATAACCATTCCCCCCAAAAACAAAGAGGCTGCATGCCTCCACCGAGTCAAAATAATCAAAGGAAGCAATTACCCAGAAAGTGCTCGTCAAGCCATTCCAGAGTCTTCTCAATTCTTTCCCTCTCAAAAGAGCAGCAACAAAAGAGCTTCAGCTAACTCGTCCTTGTCCGAGGCTGAACGCGCACTTCAGGAAGTTAGTAGAGAGACTCTTGGCTCAAAATCCGTTCCAACTACAAAACTTTTCGAGAGAGAAAGAGGTACGCTCGAGCAAGAAGTCCCTTCAAATGTCCCACTGTCTTCAAAAGCTGTCTAGTCGCAATTGTGCTGAGTAAAGCCTCGCTTACGTCGTTTCCCTTCATTGAGAGACAACCTCTCTTTTCCAAACTTGCTCTCCTTAAACGTTTACTGGTTATTCGCTGAAATTTTGGCCAAGTGCACCATTAACCATCAGAACTCAGCATTATATATCTTGATTGGTAGAGCGCCGAAGATGACCCGCTTTTTGGACGGGAGTCTTCTGGCAAATGCTTAGTATCCCATCGATATGGCCATGATCAGTGCGAGTCGGACACTAAATGGCAGGCAGTTGAGTATGACGCCACATTCTCCCGTAAACATCCTGAAAGGAGTGGTTTATGCGAGGGAACTAGTGAATACTCTATAGAAGACTTCCCCTTAGAGCTCACTGAACATGGTACGGTCAAGGATGAACGTGTGATAGGAAAACAGGAAAGGCCTCGAGATTCACCACTACACTCTTTATCTTGTTCGACCGTGACAGGCTCCTTAAGGCAATGCGTCCGTGTTGGTATCTCTACCTGGTGAAGTCATTTGTGCAACTGCAGTGGAGGTGCTACTACCTCAACCGCTTCAGCCATACAAATTGCTCCTGTAGATGTGCAAAGTCTGCTTTAGGCCGTACACGATAGGTCTCTACATGTATGATCAAGTGTGTCAATTGCTGAGAGCTCCACCCAGCTTCTTCAAAGCAATGTGGCGCGTATTTTTTGTAGAAGAAAAACCTGGCCATTCAGAATGCGGATCGTCTCTTATTTTTGAGAGGCTAAAGATTTTCCTTACCCGCCCTACGCTAAGTGGAACGTCTTATATATGGATTTAAAAAATATGACCCTCTTCTCTTAACCTCCTCCAGGCCTACGAGCAGGGTAGTTTTCGCGCCAATTCGGATTCATTCTGCGGGCTCTACTCATTCCGGACACTCACTACACTGGTAGAGCTGTCAACACAAAGAGTTCACACTCAGCACCGACTAAACCCAGGGTTCCCACACCCCTCCTCCAGCGTGAATCTTTCCCATAAAAAAACTGTCGCAAGCCTTCACCGAATTGTTAGACTCACATTAAGTAACACTACTGAAGGTAATCGGGCGTCTAAACCTACCTTCCAAAAGGAATACAGCACCAATAGAGCTTTGCCTCCTACGCCCCTAACTAAGACTGGAGTGTGTTGCTCGGAGACCGCGGATCTTGCAAAAAAGAGGCTCTCGCCTCCAAATCCACTCAGCCCACCAAAGTTTTCGAAGCGAAGGGAAGAAAAGACTCTCATATCAAACTCAACCCCCCTCCCTACCCCGATAAGTTTTCGAAGGCGACAGCGCCTTTAACGATTTGTTCGGCCAACAGAACCTGGACTTCTACCTCCGGGAAACGTACGGACATTCCTGTGAGGGCCTTTATTTTGAAAAGAGTCCGAAATTAATCTGAGCTTGGCTTTGACGGCATATTTCCTCAATGGAATAACCGTGGACTCTTGGTCAAATGGGTGGAACTGCGGAGACATTTCTCCTCCCGTTACCCCTTAGCTATCTTTTTTCCAGGAGACCATGCTAAGTGCGTTTCCCCCGCCAACTCTCCTGGGGTATAAGGGTTTTACGAATCTACAACTAAGGGATGGGGATCTGGTAGGAGGATTCGATTGACCTCTGGCATTATGCTTCCGTTCTTTTTTTGCTATGAATACCTCGTTTCAGCCATTAGCATTGGAGCTGCACATGGATAGGGGGTATTCTGCTATATCTCCGTACTTTCTACTGTCAGCGACTTTGCTGTGTCGTGAAACGGTTGCAGAGGCAACTTCTATTGCGCGGTGATTTGAGCGGTAGACACATCCTTTGGAAAAACTACTAGATTAATCCCATGGGTCAGGTCCTTGGCGCCATGATCAACAAGCTGGAGATGGGTGTCCTAACTGTGCATACGATTACAAATCAATACCCGAGAACCAATTCTTTTCCTCTGTTGATCTATACCGTTTGTGTGTGGATGTACTTCTTAAATTCTATTGTAATGTGGTAGATGAATCTTCTGGTAGTGATTACTTTCCAACTCAAATACGATTTATAGACCACTGTCACCAACGAGATCCAACCAAGTGTTTTTGGCACGGGGGCGTTGCTCTGCATTTTAGTAAACAAGTCAATTGTTGTCCCATTTTCTACGTTTAGGTCTGTGGATGAGACCGTTCAGTTTTTCTCCGCCAACCTAATCGCTATTAGTCTAAGGAACTATTCCTAGAACGTCTGTCCGTTTTGCACACCTAATTCTACCGTGCTGCTCAGCGAAGTGTGAGATGACCCTCAAACAGAGGCGTTATGCATTCCTGTGCTATAAGTACCACTCAAACGATTTCACTCTCGTTGACTTTCGTCTAGGTAGGACAAGGCTACAGTATTTTTAAAGCACGACCACCACTCTTCCTGTTAAGTATACGCGGCTTTTCCCGATGAAAAGATCCCTCTTTCATAGGTGTTGAAGGGAGTCAAAAGGATTCAAGACATCTTCTTCCTTGGATCCACTCTCGTTCAAGTTAAGAATGTAACTGCAATCTCACACACCACCTTTATGGAGGAGTCCTTCGCGAAAGCTTTCTCGGCATTCTCTTAACGGGATTATTCCTTCTTAGATTCATTGTACGTCGTGTTGTCGCTGAAGGCCACTGACTGGAATTTTCCACTCGAGGCTAAGAACCCTTCAATGACAAATTATCATTGAGTGATTGAGATCCGGCCTCGCGTTGTGCAAATCATACCACCCCTAGTTGTAACGATGTCCAGTATGACATGGTCTGACATGTAGGTAAGTAAGTCATGGCTCAATTGTTAGATTTATTTAACTTCTCTTTACTCTCAGACACCTGGCGAATCGCTACTTTGCTCTGTTATCGAAAACCGGGGCGATATCGTTCTATTCTGACTGATTTCAGCAAAATTTGTCTAGAATCCTGCGTGTTCAAGTGGATGGAGAAATTGGTGAATGTTAGACTAAACCTTTTCTTAGGGAGCGGCTAAGACTCTAAAAGCTTTTAAACCATATTTTTTGCTATTGCCAAGCGCCGAAATTTCGGTTCCTCTTGCCAAGAATAATTTTAGCGTCATCTACTGCTTTACCCCGACCCGGACTCGTTCTTAAACGGGGCTCGCCTGGAAGTGTAGATTCACAACGTTTCCTTGGTCTTGTTTTCGATCCGCACATCACCAAGGGGTCTCATATTCTCAGCTTAATGCTTCTTGTACCCGCATCATAGAAATTATTCGTTGCGTGACGTTCGGCACTTAGGGTGCTGATAGCGATACTATCTTGCTTTTTTACCGATCCTTTGTTCGTTCGTAGCTTTGAATATAGATGCGAGGTTTATGCATCCGCCGCTGAGGGTGTATTGCGAAGCTAGACTCTATCCACCACAAAAATTGCCACCTGGCGCCTAACCGCTTTCACGCGTGTCACATTCAGAGCTCACTTGTAGATGTTAGGGAGATGCCCCTTGAACTGCGCTGTACTTAGTGAAATAATCGCCTGTATACGCGTGCTCTTCGCCTCTCTTAATTGCTAACGGTACTCACTGCATTCACAGCAGGGCTCACTTTTTGATTATACCACCCAAATGCTTATGTCACACACTAATCTCTTTGGGTTTTGGGCTACAAAACTACATCCAGAGCTCGGTGTAGCTCTCGGGCCAGTGTTGCCTCTGGTTTTACCCAGGACGCCACCCTGAGCGGTAGTATTGCGTTTGACCATTTTGAAGTACAATTCGTGTCACTCTGGATCAGTACAGGTGTATACTGATGGCTGAAGCCCCAGTAAACTATCAATTTCTATGGCGTAACCCAGTTTTTTTTCAAGTCCGGGTGTTAACAAGTCATTAAATACATCTGTGTTTACGGACGCGCTTTTGGAAATACACCGCTTGGTTTGTGAAACGCATCCTGCCTGGTTCTGAGAATTGTTTGTGATATTTAGCGTTGCACAAAGCGATCTGAGTCAACGTGGACTGGGCGACCATGCTAGCGTTTGGCTCCTACTCACACTAACTACATAGTAGAAACCATGGTAGTCCTTCTGGCTTCTTGGCAAAGAAGATGGGAGTAAACTGAGGGTAATTTAAAGTCGCGTGCTATTGCGCCTCGATTGTTGCCAATGACTTATCCCCCAATGCTGCGACGGCTTTAAGTTACTTTCTGTCGTCGTGGGGACACTTGAGGGACTTACCGCCATTAAATAAATCAATAACCTGCACTTTTTTGAGCCGACTGCGTTGTCTCTGGGACTGTTCTGCTAATTCTTGTTGAATGTTCTAGTCTGTGTCATCTTCGCGCACGTTACCTTTTCCGGTATCGTGATGAACGTGGTAGCTACTGCTTATCCCTTGTACTCAGGATGGGTTCGTGTACACAGACCTTGTCTGTTATCTGGCTTTTTGGAGGAGGTTGGCCTACTCCATTCTATTTGACTATATTTTTGTAGGTTGCATGTTGCTGCGGCGGGGGAGTTGGACCACCCCGCAATCACGGAGCATGTACCCTTGTTATTGTTTTTCTTTTGTTTGTTGCTTTCATTTGTCTTAGGTTTGTTTTAAGATTTGTATTTGAGTTATTTTATATTTTAATATAGCTAAGTATTATGCTTATAATTAATTATTATAATGACTTATACCCTTGAAAGTAGTAAACAGATTGGCGCCATAATAATGTTGCTTGCATGTTCTGTCGCGTAGGAATAGCAGGCTCCTTCCGCGACTGAGCAGCCCTTTCTTATTTTTGTATTTGTTTTTGTTATTGTTCTCCTTGCTTTTGTTTTGTTATTTTTGGGGGGGAAGTATTTTAAAGATAGACTTGATGATGATTTTGGTGTCTTTGTCCTTTCCTACAGCCGTTGGTAGTATTGATTATTGGGTATTAATAATATTGAAGAAGAGTTAGAATTTATATAAGCACTTGTAATTAATATATATAGGTTGTGTAACTTTAGATTTCAGTACGAAAGTTTCACTCTTTTTAATTAATTTGATAGATGCTATGAAATCAATCACTCTTCAAAGTTTTTCTAGAAGAGAGCTGACATTTAGAGAGCAGCTTCCCTTCTTCTAGAAGTGTGAACGCGGGTTCACTGTCGCTTTGAGACCACAATATGCGTTAGCTCTATTTGACGTAGCCATGACCCTATTAGAAATCAAGCTGGCTCCCAGCACGGACCATACCGTTTATGGGTGAATAGCGAAGGATGGGGGCTTCCTTATCACTTTTGGAGACTAACAAAGACTCGCGACCGAGATAGGCTCGCACTAAAGGCACATACTGGTACTCCTAGAAAATGCAGGAGACCAAGCATCACGTTGGTAATGATTTTATTAAGGAACCCATGGTAATATACTATAATGGACGACTTTGTTGATCTGACTCAGTTTTGCAATGTTGATTCGAGGATTTGTCCGTTTATTCCAGCCACTGTCGATATTCGAAATTAGTTCACGGAGATGATGTTCTTCTGATATGTTTTCTAATCGTTGATTTTTTAACTTAAATCAAACTTTTCTTCTCGAGAGCCGATGTGCATTATTTTGCGTGTATTAAGATTAAAACTTTTCTACTATGTAATCGAGCAATTAAATATCTCCTTTAAATCTAATAGTATTTCCTCTCAATCTGAATCTTATTTCGGTATATCAGCGAGTTTTCTATCATCCTCGTTTACAAGGATAACGAATAATACATGACCCTAATCTAAGCTCTAAGGTAAGCCATAGTGACTTAGGCACCTTCAGACGCTTCTTCATTTTATCCCTTGTGCTCCAAGCTTTCCCAAAGTGTCCAATGTGGAACCAAATCGAATGCCTTTCTAAAATCAGACCAAATGATATTTATGGCTTTAAGACGATCATATTTCACCATCATATCGTGTAAATCTCTGAATGTGCGTTGGCTTTCTTTAATTATTTTTATGCAATTGATCCACGAATTTGTCTTACACGAATGACTCCAAATGTTTACCCACAACTACGTTTGTTGTGGTTGTCGTCTCGTTCTTCTGATATAGCATTTGCTAACTTAAAGTCTTCATAGGCACCACATTCTTTTTGATATTTGCTAACTATATTAGTGAGTAGTGCTTGGATATCGTTTTATAACTTCTATCTATGCATTGGATGAATTCTCTCTGAGCCCTGAGATTTCCTATTTTTTAATTTGGTCATGTAGTTTGCGAGTTTGATCTGTGAGCAGTAAATATTGGCAACTACGTTTTCTTCCTTAAAATTAATTTTAGCGGGAGAAACAGGATAAACGCTTACGGAAATATACAATTTAAAAATTGTACAGTTAGTAGTACCTCCTGTGTTATTAATGATCTTTTCCGCTCATTTTCAATTGACTAAATAGAATCTACCATCAGTTTTCTATTATTTTCATAGGTATCAAAAGGGTTGAGTGGTTTTTGACACGAGTAAGAAACAATTTTGGCGGTTTAAATTGTTGCTATTTTATTTTAACAAGTGATAATGACGGTTTCTTTATATTATAGTAGATTTTACGTTATTCTCGATCCATGGCGAACATCACATCTATTTTGGGTTGGGGGTCCGCTCCCCTTTGTGAGAACGTATTCATTATCGTATTTAATAACAACGCAGCGATACTGTTCATATTTGGCGCTTTTATCTACCCGCCTGATAACATTTTAATGCAAAAAGCATCGGAATTTTCTTTACCAAATTTGCGATATTATTTCTTCGACGTTTAATTTGCAAAGCTGCTTTTAAGTTAAATCGAATTATTTGCTTGCGCATTGGATCATTAAAATATCAAGCGGCTGCTTTCCTTCATTAACGGCTCTTTCCATATTAAAATCTACATTAGGAAAATTAAATTTGCCACATATGACTATCAAACGCTTCCTAACGTCCCAAAGAATTTCAAATATTTCCTAGTCATATTGTTAGTTTTGCGTAAGGAGTCTATATACTACACCAAAGTAAAAAAAAATCGACAGCTATAGCGACTACTAAACTAACCGTATTGAGAATACTAATAAATCGATAAATCTAAAATTATAATACAATATTGATTATTAATATATGTAGCGTTATTTTATAATACAATAGTAAAAATATTTGAATACTGTTTCTTAGTTTCTTACCTGGTGAGGCTCTCCTTCATCTTGTAATAGGTTTTGAGGATCTTCCTTACAGCTCGGACCTACATATTTCTGCCTCCAAGGCACGCGCGGCTTGCCCCTGTACTAAACTGGAACCAAAAACTGAAATGAAATTATCGATTATCGATAGTTTGGAATCAAACGTATCGGCGATACCGATTAATCGATAACGCGGAAAAAATATCGGATAACCCGATATCGTTATCGCGATAACGCCCACCTATGCCAATGGTACCAAAAACTATTGCACTTAGATTGCTCGTCACATACAAGAGGACCCACCCACTCTAATCGTATGTCTATCTTTAATATACAGTATGTAACCACTGAAATTAAATTAACCTATGAAATTTGTCCAATATCCACGAGACACTCGAGATGATTGAATTAATGTTTAATACTGCGTGTGTTAAAAGAAAGACGCCTTACTTTTCCGATTTCGAGTAAATGCCAATAAAGATTCATTGGCATTGCAGCTGGCACTGCCCTGTCAGAAAAGCATTTGGTGTTAGTTAAAGCTCCCCCACCCCCACACACACACCGCAACCACGCAGATCGAAATCCGCTTAGATGCATTCTATCTGGCATAAACAGGTCGTAACTTTGGCAATACTGATGGATGGAGCTCTCACAAGGAAGCTGTTATGAGAACCTACTCACAGTAGTACACCGCTTATCCTTCAGATTTTCCAGTTGGTTTCATTATGCGTTCGTCGTTCTCCACCAAAAGAGAAGAAACGGGTGCCCTCAGGATTATCTGCGATTATCACTCTAGTTGTTATGTAGGTTTAATCCGGTCGCGGCTACCACCTAAATAAAACTGGACTGATGGTGCTAATAAATAAAGAAGAAATAACCTGGCGGCGGAATTAAGAAGGCAAATCAGTACGAAACAGGTTCAATCGCCCTTAAAGATAAAATAAATACACAAGGGAAATTTACTTGATTAAGCATCTCAAGTTGATCTGGACGTAACAACTCATTTTGTTTAGGGGCCAAATGGATTTTTTGATGGGTGGAGGCAGATACTTTGAGGATGTATGAGTGAAAACTTAAAAATCAGGAAAATATGAAGATCCCTTCAGTTAAATAAGGAGTGTAGGTGTAGAGGATGGTTTTGTTAAGAGATCCTTTTAACGGATTCTGCGAAACGGGTCGTTTGGGCACTAGGGGTTGGGGGGGATATGTAAACCTGTTTGGAGGTTCGGGAAGGGAAGAGTAATGTATTGTATGTTCAAAGAGAGCGCTATTGTGATGAGCTATACATATGTATTGACGAAGCTGCTTACAATCAGGTCCGAGGCTCAGCGCCTCCGATTACGCAGGCCTGCGTTTGAAAGCAGATTTTCTGTTCCTGCGGTTTTCTTTGGTGATTCCTAACGAAATTGTTCTCCTAAATTGAAATATGACATTTATTTTGCTCAATCAGGTCTTGTTTTTGAGATACAGCGCACTACTCTTTTTAGAAAAGGGCCATTTTTGAAAAAATCCCTTATTTATATAAAAGTTATTTAATAAATTACAATTACTTGTAATAAAAAAAATACCGACTCAATTCAAATTTCTTTTAATTAATTTTAAACTTACAGACTACTTATGAGCTTACTCAGGAGTGAAAAGAAACTATTTTCCAAGAAAAGAAGTCCTTGATGACTTCCGCTTGTGAAGCGATCTTGGTTCGTCGCGTTTAAGACACCAGCAATAGTCAGCTAACATGTTGATGTCCCAGCGTCCTTGATATCTTGTCTCCATCGTCTTTATGTCTTGGTGAAATCTTTCTCCTTGTTCCTCGCTATAATCTCCACAGTTTGCCGGAAAATAGTCAAGATGTGACTGGATAAAATGCATTTTTATCGACATGCGAGCTCCCATTTTTTCGAAGCTTTTCATAAGCTCATTTACATGTGAGATATTTTCTGAGCTTCCTTTATTTCCCAGAAAACCGTCGATTACTTTACTAAACGCTCGCTATGCTTCTTGTTCACTGGCTTCCATATTGGTGTAAAAATGCTTGTCCTTTAACAGAGTTCTAATTTGGGGACCATCAAATATGCCTGCATGGAGCTTAGCATCACTGATCTGTGGGAATTTTCGCAGTAGATACTTAAAAGCTTGGCCTTCTTTATTCAGTGCTTTGACAAAGTTCTTCATCAGGCCAAGCTTTATATGAAGAGGAGGCAGTAAAACATTTTTAGGAGGGACTAGAGGTTGAGCTACCACATTGTGGCAGCCAATTTGGAATGCCTCTCGAGATAGCCAGTCTTTTTGCTTATAGTGAAGACTATCCACCCGGCTATCCCATAAGCACATGAAGCATGGATATTTTGTGTAGCCTCCTTGCATCCCAAGAAGAAGGCACACAACCTGAAAGAAAACATATTGATGCATATTTATGTACATAGTTTCTAAGAACTTCTATTTTTTGCATAGGCAATTTTCACTAAGTTTTTTTTAGGGGTAAGGAGAAACTAATTTGTGTATAATATCCTTCTGTCATTGGTATTTAGAAACAAACATTCCTTGAAATATTTAACGAGTTCAATGAAGTAAAATATATCTTACCTTGAGATCATCACATATTAACCAGTTCTGGTTAGAGTACTTGATTGTATTAATCAATATTTTCATATTTTCGTAGCTTTTTGTTAACTGAACTGAATGGCCAATAGGTACAGATGAACATTTTATTGCCAATATTTAAGAGTACTGCCTTCAAACTTCTGCTAGAAGAATCAATAAAGAGCCGCCATTCACTTGGTTGGTAAGGAACGCCAAGTGCCTCAATTAAACGTTTTACATCATTGCAATACACCAAAGAGCTGCAAGAATCAACTGCAAAGAACTTTCGAAACTATTCGTCTCTATTTCTGAACCAAAAGTATGTCGTTTCTTGAGAGAGGAGGTTGCTCTCACTAAGACGGGATGCAAGAAGTTGTGCGTTCTCTTTAGAAAGACCAAGATCTCTAGTCAAGTCATTTAATTGACCTTGAGTGAGTGGTCTTGGCAAAGTGATTGTAGACGTAGGCTGATATGTCACTGAAATGTCAGTGTCATCCACTTCTATATCTTCTATATTGTCTTGTAGCTCAGTATTTTTAGGTGGAGAAGGAACTGGAACTCCTGGACCATGTGGTTGTGGTTTAATGGCAGAAGGAACATCAGGATAGACTACAGTGTGTTTGTTTTTCTTATTGACACCGGAAAAAAAGTTTCGCATACTTAATTTACATACTTTTAATTCACTTGACCCTCGTTTCCACATTTTCATACACATTTTTCATACCAGGTAAATTTACAACTTTTAAATACAATCAATTTTTATATACAATTTAACCACAATTTTTCTACCAGCATAATACACTATTTTTATACACAATTCCAATTTTAATAGGCTACCAAAAGATTTGTATAAACATTTCTAGATTTGTCAAGGACTATATTGTTAAAGTAATTATCTTACCTTTAAGATTTGTCATGCAAAAATAGCAGCCTGTAATGTGGTCCTTGCCTTCTCTCCACACCATAGGTACACCAAATGACAAACAGTTCGTTTTGCCCTCACTCCAGCGTCTTAAGGCTATGACACAGGATTTGCAGCACATATGTGGAGCAAAGTTTTTGTCTTGATCACCTAGCTTTATTCCAAAATATGCATTGTAAAGGAACTTTACTAACGGCGTTATAGTGCATTGCTGGTCACTAAAAGTTACCTTTCCACAAACAAAACAAAATCTTTCAGGACTGTTTTTACACTTTCTATTCATTTTTATGAAATATAAGGAGTTTTGCTAATGTATTTGCCTGCAAAAAAATTCACAAAGATAAATAAAGTTTTAGAAATACACTTTAAACACTGTTCATAGATGAGAAAAGTCATGGATTAAAAAACCAACACTTAGTTGGAGAGTGAGCAAGCAACACACAACCACTCGCGCTCGCGGCCAGCTTGAGACTGAGCTCTCTAACGCCATCTAGGGAGCTTGGTCTGTATCTTAAGAACTAGACTTGACTGAGCAATATGAATGCTTGATTTGGATTAAGGAGACAAAGTTCATTAAGAATCACCTATGAAACCCTCAGGAACATTTTTGACGCAGACCAGTGTTATTTAGGGAAAGCTTCCTAGGTACGTTCGAATTTGGTGTCCACTCTCCCTAGGATCAAACCCACACCTTTGTGATAGAAGTCCAACGCCTAAGCATCTTGGCTAGCGAGGGTTCTGGGTTAGGAAGGAGAAAGAGACAAGTGTGAGGATGAACAAAATCGGGCTCTTTGTGGAGAGGTAGGTGTTTGAACGCTTTATAGCACAATGTTGCCCTTTATCGGGTCTATTTCAACTTGGTTTATTTATTTCTCTTTGATGTTTGATAGATTTGATGAGTTATAGAAAATTAAATTCTTGATTTACAAACGATTAATAGATGGCGGGTTAGAGTGTAATTGATGCTGAAATGACTATGTAAAGAGGATTAGACTGGATTGTTTAGGGTGATGATAAGGCGATAGATTAAGGTGATTGGTGACTCCAAATAGAGAAAAAATGGAATGGATGGTGTAATGAATTTGCGAGGATGATTCAAATAGTTTAAAAGAATTTTAGTTTTAATATATGATCAAAATATTGATTTGTTTTAAGTATTTGATTAGGTTATTTATCATTAGAGAGTTGCGTGATAGAATGTTTGGTAGCGTTGGTCTTGATCCGCTGGCTATTGTATAGTAGGTAATGTATTAGCATGTGTCTGATGGTTATTCTTTTATTAATGTTCTCACATTGGTGGGGCTGGGGTGCTTTTGAGAAACGGTGAATGTGGGTGACAAAAGTGTGTCCCAGACGTATCGTCCAATCACTACCGACCCCTCTTCGATTTTTGGTTTCCGATGTCGTCCACTTGTTTGTTCCTCTTTTAATGTTCTTGATGTGTGGGTGGCCATTTGTCTTTATTCCATTTGGAAATTATTAATTTCTTACCTTGATTAATATAGTCTTTGTGTAGAATGCAATGGGGTGATTGCTTATGGAGAAGCTGAGTTTTGTTTTTTAAATTAAAGAAAAAAAGTTTAGGTTATGTAATTTGGTTGGTTCTCAGAGAACTTGCGTAAATAAGGAAAATATTCACAAGAATAATATTAATTATGTACTAAATTTTGTCCCCAAAAGACAACTACCCAATTCTGTGAACCATGAGCGAGTGTGTTTTTGAGTGATAAGACGGGGTGTTTGTTTTTGTACGTTGAGCTGTGAATGTGTTTATGTTTGAAAGCTGCACAGCCAGAACGTTCTTGTGCACCTGTTTCTAGCAACTCATTTTAAATACAGTCATGTCCAAATGGGTGACGGTTGTTTATTTGCGCTCAGGACTCGGTGCAGTAAACCCATCATATTTTATGCCCTGACCTACTTTTATGCTTTTACTCAACAACTAGATTGAACCTACTGTTTATGTGCATCAATCGAATAAAAGAAATATACATGTAGACAAATAGGGCTTGTCAACTGAGTCCACGCAGAAGGGTACCCTGTGTGGCCTGTTACAATTGGTATTCGGAGTTGTACGTCTTTCCGGCCTCAGTGCAAATTAGGAAGGCCCCGTTACTGGGTTGAATTGAACCCTCTGATTAGGGCCTGAGGAAGTTGGTGCCCTTTCCCCTCGCGCCCTCTCAGCACTACTTTATATTTTATTATTATTTTTATCAGCATTAATATTATTGTTATTATCATCTATTCAAATTATTGTCTTCTTCCTATTATTATTATTACGGCTATCTTCTCAGAGTTTTCTAACCCTCACTCTGTACCAAAAGGTCCCCGTAAGGGGCGCGGCGATTTGCCATCCTGACAGCCGTGCTGACGGGACTCAGCACCCCGTCCGGCCCCAGCTTAACCTCTCTTCCTTCCTTCAAAACACTTGTTTCCTCTCTTTTCATACAACCTCTCCCACAACTTTCTCTGGTTAGCCTCTAATTTCACAGGGTAGATGCTGACCTTCTTCTCGGCCAACCGTCCTGGATCGGGGCTGAGGGGGGAGGGGTCAAATGTTCCCTCACCCCTGAGCTCTGGTATGGGGTGGTTGGTTTTTAACAACCTGCTTCATCCCCGACCATACCGTCCTCACATCCCTTTTCCTCTCCTCTTCACATTCTATCTGTTTTACGCCGTGTCTAAGGTGGAGCCGCCATGCCGATGGACTGCTAGGCCCCCAGACGGGAGGGGCGGTCCCAAATGGCGGCGCCTGGCTAGTTCGGGCTTGTAAGCACCTCTCGCAGTAGCCCACACTGCGAGAGGTGATGTGCGATTGCGTTTCGTATAAAAAATAGGGTCACCATGCCCATGTATGTACAACAAAAAAAAAACTAGCCCTCAACTTCCCCTGAAACAGCGACAGAGCCGCCCTCGGGCAGCTCCAGCAAAAAAATGGAGGTCCCCCGCCCCTGTGCTTGCGCAGGGGACTCTCCATATTTCTCTAACCGGAAAGGAGGCTTACTCCTCTCCTTCGCCTACGGGTGCAGGGGACTCACCCTCACCCCCTTCTCTGGAGGTGCTTTCGGGCGCCTTCCTTTTTCCAGCGGCAGTCCCCTCTTTTCTTTCCAAGGGGACTGCCAAGAAAGCCAGCAGGCAGCCCTTAGCCAGCCGCTCCCCTTTGAAGCGGCTCGGCAGGGCAAACCCCCTTAGGGGGGAGAGGGAAGCCAGGCCTCTTCCGTCGCTTTCTTCAAAGGACCTGCTGGCAAGGATATTAAACCTTGCCGGGGTTAAGGCCTGTGCCTCCCCACAAAAGACTAGTGACAATACTGCCAACGGAACCTGCAATGTCTCGGGAGGGGATGGCCAACTGGAGGCCCCTCCTGTGACACACATGGTCCTTGAGGAGCCCCAGCCTCAGATAGTAGGGCCTTCCATGGGGAAGAATCCGGGCTCGGCGCCAAGCACCGAACCCGAATCCGCCCCTATGCAAGGTCCTCCTCAAACGGCTGAGGGCTCCGAGGCAGTACAAGGAGGAAAGGTATCTCCTCCAACAGGTGCCCCTACGACTACCAGGGCCTTCTGCATTTCGGAGAGGAACCAGGCTGAGGCCGGTCCATCTGGCATGGGGGCTTCTGCCGGTGGAGGTGAGAAGCAAGTTCATTCTCCTCCCTCCTCTCCAAAAAAGAAAAAAAAAGACACGAAAGACAAAGAAGACTTGGGGCTCCTCTCCATCCGCGGGGGCTGCGGGGACGAATAGGTCTGCTGCCACTTTGGTAGGCGACCAAGCCAAGATCGGCACATCCGGGCCCTCTACACCCCCGTGTGCGGAGCCCCTGACTAAGACCAAGTGTGCACTACCGAAGCCTCGATGACATCGGGGCCCCTTATTCAGAGGTTACCTGGCTTTTTCGAGCCCACTGGCTTCAAGGGCTTCCTCGTTATTCGCTCCACTGATGGCACCATGTTGTCCAAGGGCAACATGATCCATCAGAGGAGAGGATTAGCTAATGCAATTGGTAGAGAGCCGAAGATAACCCGTTTCTCGGACGGCAGCCTTCTGGCGAATGCGGCGAATCCCGCCGAGGCGGCCAAGATAATTGCTCTTCGGACACTTCATGGCACCCCGGTGAGTGTGACGTCGCACTCTACCATGAACTTTGTAAAAGGAGTAGTTTATGCGAGGGAAATCGTTGACTACTCCATTGAGGACATCACCCTAGAGCTGGCCGACCATGGGGCGGTCAAGGTCAGACGTGTGATGAGAAAACAGGGATGGGCCTCGAGACGCACCCCTACACTCTTCGTCACGTCCGACTGTGACAAGCTCCCTGAGTCGGTGGGTGACGGTTGGTACCACTACCGCGTGAAGGCATTTGTGCCACTTTAGCGGTGGTGATATTATTGTCACTGCTTCGGCCATACGAATCACTCATGTAGACGTGCAAAGTCGGGGTCACCCGAAGTCTGTGTAAATTGCTCCAAGGTCGCACACGATAGGTCCAAATCGTGTGTGGCCAAGTGTGTCAATTGCAGAGAGCCGCAGCCTACTTCTTCGAAGCAATGTGGTGCATAACTTCTTGAGAAAGAAATCCTGGCCGTTCAGGCCCAGGATTGACTCTCATTCCACGAGTCTAAGCACTTGGTCCAGGCGCGCCTGGCTCTGCCTGGGACGTCATAGGCCTTAATAGTTAGAAAGGCGTCCTCTGCTCCTGGCCCATCCAGGCCAACGAGCACGGTTGTTTCCGCACCCATTCGGAGCTCTTCTGCAGGCTCTACCCAACCCGGGCGCTCCCCTGGTAAAGCTGGCGGCAAAAAGGGCTCATACCCAGCCCCGGCTAAAATCAGGGCTTCCCCCTCTTCCCTTAGCGTTACCGTTTCCCGCAAGGCGAAACGGCAACGTGCCTCACCGAGTCGTTAGACTCACAGAAGGCAACACCCCTGAAGATGGTCGCTAGGCCATCTGCCGGGGTTGCTAAAGCTGTCCCCCGAAAGGAGGACAGCAACAAAGAAGCTTAGGCTCCTTCGCCTACGCCCCGAGGTGGACCGAGTGGCTCGGAGACGGTGGTTCCACAAAAAGGGGGCCCCCCCCGCCTCCGAAGCTGCAACGCCTGCCTAAGGTTTTGAGGTGGAGGGAGAAAAAGACTCGCATGGCGAGCCCAACCTTCCCCAAGAAGTCCTGAAAGGCAAAGACCCTTCAGCGCTTTGTCCGGCCAACAGCGCCCGGGGTTCTGCCCCCGGCAAGCGTACAGCTATTCCTGTGAGGGTCTCTAGTTCGAGGAGGGTTCAGGCGTCTCCTCCGAGCTAGGCCTGTAGGGCATATTCCTTCAATGGAATTTCCGTGGACCCTGGGCCAACTGGGAGGAGCTGCGGAGGCTCACCTCGTCCCGTTCCCCGTTAGTTATCATTTTGCAAAAAACCATGCTAGGCGCGTGCCCCCTTCCTGCCCTCCCGGGGTATAAGGGTCTGGCGACCCCACCACCGCAAGATGGCGTGGCTTGGGGATGCGCGGTTTACACCCGGCATGATGTCTCCGTTCTTCCTTTCTCTTTAGACACCTCCTTTCAGGCAGTGGCTGTGCAGCTGCACCTGGATAAACGGTACACTATCATTTCTGCGTACATTCCACCGTCAGCTGACTTCGACGCGGGGGACTTCCGCCACGTCGTGGCACGGTTGCCGAGGCCCTATCTCTTGCTTGGAGATCATAACGGCAGGCATCCTCTCTGGTCGATGACCTTCATGGTAGTGATCACTTTCCCATTCAAATTTCATTTTGAGGGCAACTGCTGCCTGAGAGACCACCTCGGTGGTGCTTGGCGCGGGCGCGGTGGCCTGCATTTCAGGAAATGATTAAATTCTCTATCTCTCATTGCCATAGGCCTGACTACTATTCCTAGGACGTCTGGCCATTTTTCACGCCGACCACTCCCATGTTGGTCGGCCGAGTGTGAGACGGCCCTCAAACAGACGCGTTATGCCTATATGCGCTATAAGTGCTGTCCGAACGATCTCACCTTCGCTGAATTTCGTCGGGCTAGGGCTAGGTTCCGGTATATTTTCGAAGCACGCCCACCGCTCTTCTTGTCGGGCATACATGTCTTCACTTAACGGGAAGACCCCTTAAGCTGAGGTGTGGAAGTGAGTCAAAAGGCTTTAAGGCAAGTTCTCGCAGGACCCTCCTCCCGTTCTTAAGGAGAATGGGAACACAATCTCGGACCCCGCGTCCGTGGCGGAATCCTTAGCGACCGCTTTTTCCGCATTCTCTAGCCGTGATGCTGCTCTGCCAGCATTCAATGCACGTCGTGATGTTGAGGAAGGCCGCCAGCTTGACTTTACCTCCAGAGGCGGAGAACCCTTCAACGACAAGTTAACTGTAAGTGAGTTGCGTTCCGCTCTCGCTTCGTGCGCGGACACCGCCCATGGTCTGGATGATGTCTTGTACGCCATGCTTTGACACCTGGGTGAGCGAGGCATGCCCTTTCTGTTAGATTTGTTCAACAGGATCTGGGTGGAAGGTCTTCTCCCAGACTCCTGGCGAATCGCTACTGTGCTCGCCTTTCGCAAACCGGGGAGAGATCACTTTACTCCGACCGGTTTCCACCCGATCTCCCTAACCCCTTGCGTAAGCACGTTGTTGGAAAAATTAGTAAATGTTAGATTATACTTTTTCCTGGACAGCGGAGGCCATTTGTCTTCTGCAAAGTGCAGCTTCCGCCATTTCTACTCCACTTCGGATGCTCTACTGACTTTGAAATGCCGTCTGCGAGGCTTTCCTTCGTACACAGCACTACGCCACGGTGTTTTTTGATCTGGAGAAGGCCTATGATACCGCATGGCGATACGGTATCATGGAACCTCTCGACGCGATGATGGCGAAGGGACGCCTCCCAATGTTTATATCTAAATTTTTGCTAGATCATCGATTCCGCGTATGGGTAGGGGAGCCCTCTCCGGCCCATAGGAGCAGAAAGAGGGTGTCCCGCAGGGAAGTGTCCTTAGTGTCACACTCTTTGCCTTGAGCATCAACGGCATCACTTGTGTGCTGATGGAAGATGTTCTCGCTACGCTCTACGTGGATAACCTTTCGATCTCTTTTAGCGCGGCCCAGATGCCAACTATGGAGCGTCGACTCCAACAGGCATTGAACCGCGTCTCTCGCTATGCCAAAGTGCACAGGTTTCGGTTTTCTTTGGCCAAGACTAAGGTGGTGCACTTCTGCCGCCATCCACGGCTTCACCCCAACCCAGATTTGTTTCTTAATAGGTTGCGCCTGGATGTGGTTGAGTCGCACCGTTTCCTTGGTCTTGTATTTCACCGACGCCTCACCTGGGAGGCTTATATTCGCAGCCTTAGGGTCTCTTGTATCGGCGCCATGGACATTCTGCGTTCCGTGACGTTCAGCGATGGGGGCGCTCATAGGGCTACTGCACAATTTTTTTATCGATCCTTTGTGCATTCAAAGCTCGACTACGGATGCGAGTTTTATGCATCTGCAGCTTAGCGTTTATTACGGAAGGTGGATTCGAACCACCACACCGGCCTTTGTCTTGCGACCGGTGCCTTCCGCAATTTTCCCATTGAGAGCCTGTTGGTCGATGCTGAGGAGATGCCACTTGCTCTGCGCCACGTGTGCTGCATCGCTAGCCGGTACGCGCAAGCTCGGCACCTCCCTTGATTCGCCTACAGCTCTCATTGCATCCGCAGCTGATCTCGATAGTGCCTATGCGGCCGAGAGACGCCAGTCATACCCTAAGCCCTTTGAGTTTAGGGCTAGGAAACTCCTTCGAGAGCTCTCGGGCCGGTGGCGCCCCTAGTTGTGCCTAGGAAGCCACCCTGGAGGGGACCACATTTGGCTATTTGTCGCCACGCCTCTGCTCCCAAAGCTTGTACTGCGCCGGGAGTATTGCGTTCGACCTTTTTGGAGCATACATCGTGTCACGCTGGAACCGTGCCAGTGTATACAGATGGCTCCAAGTCCCAAGAAGGGGTCGGCTTTGACGCCGTATCCCCTCTGTTTGAAGTAAGCGGGGCTCTACCAGGTTCTGCGTCTGTCTTCACGGCGAGGCTGGTGGCGATACACCACTCGGTATGGGAGATTACGCGACGTGCCCGGTTTGGAGGCCGGATTGTGATCTATAGCGACTCACAAAGCCCCCTCCGTGCTCTCGGGGCATTGGAATCTCCGCATCCCCTGGTTCGCGATATCCGTTACGCCACGGTTATGGCGAGCCGGCTGGATGTCGAGATTATCTTCTGCTGGGTTCCTGGACATGTAGGAATTGCGGGGAATGAGCGCGCCGATTAGGGCGCCAAAGATTCCGCGAGAAGTCTGCGACCAGACCAGCGTTTCGCTCTTCCTCACACCGACTACATGGCAGGAATACGGGCAGCTCTTTGGACTGCTTGACAAAAAAGATGGGAGATGGTCGAAGGGAACTTAAACTTACGTGCCATTGCGCCGCGAAGGTTTCCATGGACCTATCCCCCAATGCCGCGGCGGCTTCAGGTTGCTTTCTTTCGTCTCCGAATCAGGCACACTCGTGTGACGCATCGCTATTTGATGGAGCGCTCGCCTGCGCCCTATTGCAAAGACTGCGTCGTCCCCCAGACTGTTCGCCACATTCTTGTTCAATGTCCCAGTCTGAGCGATCTTCGCGCACAATATCTGCCCTGGTACCGGGATGGGCGGGATTGCTACCGCCTTTTCCTTGTACTCGGGACGGATTCGTGCACATTGACTTCTGGACTTGTCGACTTTTGGGGGGAGGCCGGGCTTTTCCCCTTTATTTAAGGTTCTTTTTTCTGTTTTTCTGATGCTGTTGTTTTGTAGGTTGCCCTCTTCTGCACTAGGATGAGGGGGACCTCCCCCCACTGCCGGAGATTGCTTTTTGGTTGTTAAGTTTTTCGAATTTATATCATTGTTACGTTTTCATATTTTATTTTAAAGTAGCCTAGTTCTAGGCTGTCGTGTTTTTCTGCGACTTATGCCCAAGTGGGCAGTTGCCAGATGGGCTCTGTAAAAAAAAAAAAAAAAAAGGTGCCAAAAGGTCATTTCCCGCCTTGACATTTCGGTCTAGTATCGATAGTGCCATGGTCGACTGCATTTCATCCTGGGATCAGCTAACGCCTGGGTATGAGAATAATAGGTAATCACCGACCCTACTCGTTACTACACCCACCTATCTCTACTTTTCTTCATTACAAGCCCCCACTCCCGACCCATTTCCAAACTTGCTCTTATATCAACAGAGTTTCAGGTTGCACGATGACCTTTCGTATACGAGGGTCGTTTAGTAAGTTTTGCGAATCGGTAGGGCAAAACAGAGAAAGGGGGATGGCTGTTTGTGGGGGTGTTAGGACAAGTTATGACAAATCAGGACCTGCAGCCGCACGCTCCTGCCTCGTCTATTTAAGAAGCAGTTGCTGATCGCAGATCGTCAGTCACAAATTTTTCGACAATGGAGAAGGTTGAGTAACGCGCAGTGATCAAATTTTTGACCAATGAAGGCAAGGATGCAAAAGAGATCCATGAACGCATGGTTCCAGTGTAAACTGACACCGCCCATTCCTATGCAACCATTGCTCGCTGGAATAGGGAGTTCCTCCATGGTCGTGAATCCCTTGCAGATTACCCTCGTCCAGGACGCCCGTAAGACGTGACCAACGAGGATAATGTGGCCCATGTGGAGAGGAGGATCCTCGAAAATCGACAGGTGAAGGTCGAAGAAATCGAGCGAGAACTTGGAATATCACATGGAAGTGTTATGAACATCATCCACGACAATTTGGTCATGAAACCTCACGGCCCATGATCGACTTCAACGTCGTCAAAGTTCGGAGGAGCTGCTGCTCCTGTACAACTAAGAACCGGCGGGATTCAAGTCACGCATAGTGACAGTTAATGAAACGTGGGTCCATCATTTGGATCCCGAGAACAAGCTCAAGAGCATGGCCTGGAAGCACAGGGGCTCTCCGACCCCCATCTACTTCCGGACTCAACTCTCAGCCGGGAAGATCATGGCTACCATCTTTTGGGATTCTGAGGGAGTGTTGATGGTGGACTATGCGATTCGTAGAAGGATCATCACTGGCCAATATTCCGCCGAGGATCTGGCTGGGTTGAAGAAGTGCATCCGTCAGAAGCGGTGCAGCAAGTTGACACGCGGTGTCCTGCTCCTCCCCAAAACGCCCCTGTCCATAAGGCCAGAGTTGCACAAGCTTCCCTAAAAGTGTGGATTCGAGAAGCTCAACCATCCCCCCTACAGTCCAGATCTGGCCCCTAGCGACTACATTTCATTCCGCCAGCTCAAGGCTGCACTGCGTGGACGCCGGTTTGGGGACGATGAAGATGTCCAGCTCGCTGTCGAGGAGTAGATCGAACAGCAGTCGGGAGATTTCAGGTTGTCGGGAATCCGAAGCCTCAGGGACAAGTGGCGCAAGTGCATTGAAGTCGTGGGTAGTTGTATTGAAAAATGATAAAACACTTTTCCTCATATCTAGTTTCCTTATATCCGAATTGCATAACTTATTTCCCGCTCTCGTACTGTGAGGTCCTCACTTGCTGCGAGGACCAAAAGCACGCTGGCTATGGCAAGTACTTAGTACTGGGGGTGTTGTTTCGTCTACTTCTACTCACCTTCCTCCATTACACATGTAAGGTGGCTAGGCTGGCACCATCATTTACATAGATCAAAGGTCCTGGACAATTTTGCCTAAATGGCGGGCGGAGTTGACAAAGCCCTTCTATACAGGACTGGGACCGATTATGTGTAAATGATCATATACTGGATTTCCTGATCTTATGAGGAATTTTCTCTTATCTTATTTCTTTGATTATGGTGGCTATAGAAAGCAATAGTCGGAGACGGCAGGCGCATGGAGTTCCATACTTCAAGCGTGGACTCGTCCTCCCTAGGTGTCGATAAGTATGAGGAAAATCGAGGTAACTATTTGACCGTTGGAGGAATTCTGCTCTTCCCATGGCCATGAAGAAAAAGTGTTTACCTTTTCCCATCTTTGGAGCCGCTCTCGGGGAGCTACACCTCAGAAAAGGAGGTGGACTCAAGTGTTTTCTCATGGACCCCTCCAACCATCTTGTACTGGTGATGAGCCTCACTCCTCTCCTAAGTCTACGGGAGCGAGAGTTTCCCCCTCCCCACTTCTGTTTTGTCTTCCATGCACGAGTCTATGCTCGACAAATTGCAGTGCCCTTATTCTATTGCAGGGACTTCCAAGAGAGTAGGCATGCCGTCCAGAAGAGACTGCTCCCGTTGAGAGTGACCCCAGAAAGCCAACCTTCCTTGTGGACGCAAGAAAAAGCCGTACCCGTCAAACCGTACCCCTCTGCAGTCCTGCAATTATTTTTCCTGGTTAAGGGGTCTAAGCGTGACTGCCCCACACTCTCTTTCGATGAAGTTCGTTTCGCTAGGCAGCGACATGAATGTGACGGACGGTAACTCTGAGCACCTCTGAGATGTACATGGTCTCGAGGGTGACCCGGCCACATACTGTAGGATCTTACATAGGATCGAACCAGGGTTCCTTGGCAAGCAATGAGCCTATGTTCTCCACTGTGAAAGCGTCTCCACTTCTTCTCAAACCACTCGGGCGCCCGAGGACTAAAAAGGATATGAGGGAAATGCTTCCCGGGTGGTGCTCCCCCGACAGCAAATACCTTCTCAATCTCGGATAAGAATATTGCTGAGGCCGGTCAATCTGACGTAGTGGCTCATTCCCGCGCTGAAGAGGAGTGAGTTCATTCCCAACCTTTGCCTTCCATGAAGAAAAAAAAGTGGAGCTCCGGGCAAGGACGGGCCCCCTAGTTTTAGCAAGCAACGAGGCCAAGATCGGCACATCCAGCCGCGAGGCGCCACAAGATGTGGGTTCCCATTCCAAGACCAAACAGGCAAGTGTGCGAAGGCAGAGCGTAGATTGTTCCCCCCTATCCCCATTGAGCTACTAGCTAGCGATTTTGAGCTCACTCGCTTCAACCCATTCTGATTTTATGCTCCATTGATAGGAACATATTGACCAATGGGAACATGATCCATTACCTAGCTTGATTGGTAGAGAGTCGAATATTACCCTTTACTGCGACGGGAGCCTTCGGGCAAATGCATCAGATTCCGCCGAACGGACATTATTTGTGCCCTTTGGACACTTAATGACACGCCGGTGAATGAGACGTTGCACACTAGAATGAATATGGTGAAAGGAGAGGTATAAACGAAGGAACTTATGAACTACTCCATAGATGTTATCATGTAAGAGCTGGCCAACCATGAAATCGTCAAAGTCCAACGTGTAATGAGAAATCACGGAGAGGCCTCAAAACCAACCTCTACCTACTTGGTTACGTTCGACCGTTTCCAGGCTCCCTGAGTTGGTGCGTTCCCTTTTATATCGTTACCGCGTGAAACCATTCGTGCCATGCCGGAGAGGTGCAACTACTGCCACCGCTTCGGCCATACGATTTGTACCTATAGATGCGCAAGTTTGCGTTTAAACGGAGTCTGTAATGTTTGCTCAAAAACCAATACACGATAAAACACTATCTTGTAAAGCAAACTGTCCAATGCGGCGAGCCACAACCAGTTTCTTCGAAGTAAATCCTGGGAAGTCAGGGTACGGATCAAATTTCGTTTCGTGAGGCTAAGACTTGGTCTGGCACACCTGGCGCTGACAGGGACATCTTATGCTTAATTTTAAATAGATAACCATCTACGTCTAGCTCCTCCATACAAACGAATACGGAACCATTCTGCGGGTTTTACTCACCCCTGGCCTTTGCACTCTTAGAACTGCCAGCACAAATGGCTCACACCCCGTAAGGCGAAACAGACGCAGTCCTTCACTTAGTTATTAGACTCACCGCAGGCATCAGCCCGGAAGATTGTCGTGAGGATGTCTTACAGGGCTCCTAATTATGCCTTCCGAAAGAAAGACAGCACCAAGGAGCTTCGCCTCCTACGCCCACAAACAAGTGTGACCTTGGGTGCTCTGAGACGGTGGATACTCTAAAAGAATCCATCACTGTTCTCGAAGCGGCCCCGCCTGCCTAAGGTTTTGAGGCGAAGGGGTAGGAAATGAGTCTTATTGAGACGCTTAACTTCGCTCATAGCGATTATTTTGTAAATGACAGGTTGAACGCTAGCTCATTTCCCACCTTTTCTGAGGATAATGATTTTGTAATCCTACCACAACGAGTTGTGAGCCGGCCAGAAGGATATGCCATTTACACCAGGTATTATGTCTCTGTTCTTCTCTTTGCTTTACATTCTTTTTTTTCCGAAAAAGCATTGCACCTGAGGATAGATAGGAGGTATACTGACATTTTTGTGCACATTTTAACGTCAGACGACTGCAATCAGGGGTAATTCCGCCACGTCGTGGCACCGTTGCCAGGGCCCTTTCTACTACTCGGGAATTTGAACCGTATACACCATTACTAGAAAGATTACTCGAACAATCTTTGGGGTATGGTCCTTGCCAACCAGACAAGGTGGTGCTCGGCGCACTACCTTAATATAGTAACCAGCAAGGAACTTCTCAGGAATCTTATTCTGAGCAAGAAAATAAATACTTATGCGATTCTAGAAATCATGCTTTATTATGCCAGACGTTTCGAAACAAACCTTGTTAAATCTTCAGTGACGACAGACAATACATAAATGAAACGTATCAAGTGTATGAGAAAACATTCTACAACTTATCAGCCGGAAAAATGAGCTCAATTTGAGATAGTAAATATCTCAAAGTAAAATAATATGACTAAAACTGAACCAATAAGAATAAAGCTTAAACCAAAGGAAATAAACATATTTAACTTACAACGATAGGATACTAAAACTAAAAAAATATAGATAATATCTAGAAATAGAACATTGTTTGACCAACTAATATAAAGGGGGAAATAGTGAACTAGCATAGAAAAGATATTAAAATAACTACACACGTAAAATGAAATAAAATGGTTAACATTGACCTTAATTTATGAGAATAATAAAAATCTGAATTAAAAGCAACAAAACAATAACTAACCTTGACTCTCGAGTTTGTAGGGTGCAACAAATTGTATTAAAAAGAATAATGACGGAAGTTGTCTTTATGTAGTGAGATAGGAGAGAATTAGTTGTTTGGAATATATTTACTGGGTTATTAATTTGATTGATAAGGCGTAGTCATTTAATTAGGGGTTCATGGTGCAGCATGAATCAGAGAAAAATGATTTGTATCACTGGAATGGCCACTTTTGATGATATGTGAACAAATATGGGTCTGCTCAGGTTTGCAAATAGTTCGACCTGTTTTATATGAAATCCCAAAGAGCTTAGAGATCCTCAGTTGTAGCTGTAGAGTGGTGAAACACTTCCATCACGTCGTGACATGGTTGCCCATTCAGTCTTTTTCTCTTGCCGGGGATCTGAAAGGTAGATACCCCCTCTTGGGAGACTACCAATCAATCCGAGGGGTCAGATCCTTGCCAACCTAATCTACGATCTGGATGATTTTACGCATTGCTACTGGAGAACTGGTTACGTTATCTGTCTCGATCTATATTTGAGCTCGCCGGATGCATAGCCTGATTTCGGGTGGGCGTAGTCGATGACATCCATGGTAGTGATCACTGTTCCATTTGAATATCATTTTATGGGCCACTGCCGACTGAGAGGTCGCCCCGGCGGTGCTTGGCGCGAGTGCTGGGTCTGCATTTCAGGAAATGACTTTTATTTATCAGTCGAGGAGTTTAGGTCGGTGGATGAGGCCGTAAGCTTCTTCTTCGGCACCCTCATTGCCGAAAGCCTAACTAATATTCTTAGATCATCAGGTTGTATTTCATGCTGACCTCTTCTGTGGTGGTCAGTTGAGTTTGAGACGACCCTCAAAATTAAGAGTTATGCGTATATGTGCTATAAACGCCGCCCAGACGATTCCACTGTCGATGGATTTCGTTGAATTAGGGTTAGGTTACTGTAAATTTCGAATCACGCCTACTGCTCTTCCTTCCTGGTGGACATACGAACCTTCACATAGCGGGAAAGACCCCTATAATAGCAGTATCGAGAGAGTCAATGAGATTCGGAGCAAAATCTCGCAAACCCCCCTACTGTTCTCCAGGAGAATGAAACCGCAATCTCGGACCGTGCATCCGTGGTGGAGTCCTTCTCGAGTGCTTTCTCCGCATTCTCTAGCCAGGATAAACATCCACCAGAATTGAATGTTCGTCTTGATGTTATTGAAGGCAGCCAACTGGATATTACCTCCAGAGTAGTAGAACCTTTAAACGACAGGTTTACATTTAGTGGGTTGCGTCCCACTCTCTTCTTTGTGAGCGGACTCCGTCCCTCGTCTGGAAGATGTTGCGTACCTTGTGCCCTTACCCATGGGTCAGTGAGCATGGCATTTATGTTAGATTTCTACTTAGGGGTCTGGGCAGATTGTAACCTCCCGGACTCCTGGTAAATGGCTACTATGTTTGCTTTTCGCAAACCGGAAAGAGATCACTTTATCCTCTTCTGCTTCCTCCCAATCTCTCTAATCACCTGTGTGTGCAAGTTTATAGAGCAATTGGTAAACGTTAGAATAGCCTTTTCTGGAAAGCGGATGCCACCTATTTTTCGCACAATGCAGCTTCAGCAAGTTCCATTCCACGTAGGATGCTCTATTCTGATTGGAAAATACATATATACAATACCTTTCTTCATACACAGAAATACGATATGTTTTTGTCAATCTGTAGAAGGCCCATGATACTGCATGGCGATGAGTGTTCTTCAGTCGCCAACAGCTTTCACTCCATCTACAACCGATCATGACGGTTCTAATGGCACCCAGAGACGCCAGTCATACCCTAAGCCGTTTTGCAATAAGGCTAAGAAACTTTTTCCAGAGCTCGAAGCAGCTCTCTGGCCGGTGGCACCACTTATTCTGCCCACGACGCCACCATAGAGGGTACTAATTTTAAATAATTTTGGCTACACCTCTGCTCTTAAAGCTTATACAGAATCGGGAGTATTGCGTTAGGCCTTTTAGAAGCATACTTCGAGTTAGGCAAGATACGTGCCAGTGTATACGGATGGCTCCAAGTCCCCAGAGGAGGTCAGTTTCCACGCCGTATCCAATCTGTTTAAGTCAGCGGGTCACTGCCAGTCGA
This sequence comes from Ceratothoa steindachneri, assembly GCA_963969495.1. Classification (NCBI taxonomy): domain Eukaryota; kingdom Metazoa; phylum Arthropoda; class Malacostraca; order Isopoda; family Cymothoidae; genus Ceratothoa; species Ceratothoa steindachneri. The sequence goes on along the minus strand of OZ018329.1, from coordinate 140,971,809 downwards.
TGTTTCTGTCTTCACAACCGAGTTGTTTGGTCGGTACGGGAGATCACGCGTCGTGCCCGTTTGAGAGACCAGATTCACAATGCGCCATGAGTGCCCTCGTAGCATTGGAATCAATTTAACAACTACTCTTTTTTGTAGAGAACAACTAAAAATATCCCGCATGACTATTACGAACTGGAACAACTATATCCATGAAGTGTGCACAAATTATTTAATGCAAAATCATAAATGAATTCTTGTTCTCAAGAAGAAAGAATAATTTCTGGAGGGGTGGAACAGTGCAGTTGGTTTCCAAAAGAATTTGCAGGGAAATGCACGAGTGTTTTATGTATGCTGTTCCTAATAGATCCGCAGAAACATTATTATCCATAATTAAATAATGTGTATTGCCTGACACGACCATTATATCTATTAAATTCCGTGCGTACAATGGAATTAAATCTTTGCCAGAGATGCAGATAAGCCTTTGACTGTTAACCACTCGCACTACTTAAAAGATCCAGAAGCAGGTGCCTACACAAACTAAATAGAGGTCGCTTTGGGCCAATATGAAAATGGCTGGATAGCGGAAAAACTTTCTTACCCAAGAAGAAACTCACGCAATCTATACCTTCAACTTTGGAATACAAATTTGATCGTTTTTTGCTTCGCTAATTCAAGATTGAAGAATCAGAAGAGACCACAACTATCAGACGAGACGATTACTGGACTCTTACAAAAAGACGAACACACTCTTTCCCATCCACCCTCTTTAGGGCGAGTCGGGTGAGGGAGCTCGAAGTCTCCTTAGATACCTTCATGTGCAGGAGCCATATCTGAACCAGGCGGTTAACTCGTCGCAGGCCAAAGCTTAGCCCGGGACGGATTAGATCCCGTGTGAGCGGCGGACACAAGTTGGTGGAGCAAAAACTGTTAGGGCTAGGGTTTAGGTCGGTAGGTAGGGAATACCAACTCGTCAGCTGAATAAGCCGGTGTCATAAACGGATATAGCAGCAACTATATTTACCTATTCTTTTTCATCCTCTTAGCTAATGGAAAAGGAAAAAGAACTCTGAGAATTAAAAGATGGATACCACTAAACGGGTCCCTTTGCGCGTCTTGAAGGGCGCGCAAAAACCCTATAGAACCAGCGTCTTCAGAATAATTTACGGGGAACTTGGTTTAGTGCTAGTTAGGTTACTAGACTACACCAACTCGTAGATAGCAATCTGCCAAAACGACAGAGATGTTGACAAGATCCTTTCGGAAAAAGCGAGTGAGGAGTTAACAAGGATTGGGCTGGAAGCAAAAGTGCCCCCCCAAATAGAAGCCCAGAAGACAGTCTACTGCCGTCAAATTGACCCTTAGATAGGAGAACACAACGCAGATGAGATAAAGGAAGAAATTGAAAAAGCACAACAGTGGGCGAGGGTAAAACAATTAATCAAGTTTACCAATCAAGCAACCAGTACAGAATACTCTCACGTATTCAAGGTTATTTCCCGGGAAACCAGCATAGCTGCAAAGGCAAGAGAGTCGGGTATTCTCGCATTCAATTTAAAAATTACACCTGAACAAGTTAAAACTGACGAGTTCATTAGCGTACTAACTTGCTTCAATTGTTACGCGATAGAGAAGCACAATACGAGGGACTGCCCGGTCAAAGATATTAAATGGTGTTCCGAATGCAGCGAGAAAAACCATACATGGCGAGAATGCAGGTCACAGCAAAAGAGATGTCTGACCTGCAGTGGGAATCAAGACACCCTGGCCAATGGCATGCCCGCTAAAAGAGAACATATTGAGAATGAGAGAAGAGAGAAGGCTAGAGCAGAGGAAGAAAAACAGAACTTCACATTCGCCAAGGTAGCTAAAGCTACAGCTGAAAAAATCCAGCCGCTGAAGAATGTAATTGAAGTTAAACAGGGTGAGTCACTAAACATACTAGCTTGCATACTTCATGCACACGTATTAAACGTGGCTAATTCAGGCTCCTACTCCAAAGAACTGATCTGATGATAAAAAATAAAGGCTTAGAAGAGATGTAGTTTCCGGAGAACCCACCATCAGCGGATATCCTAAGCAATAAGTACAAGCCTACGAACCCTAACTAGACGCAAGCACAGCAAAAGGCCACTGGCCAGGATAAAACCACGAAAGACAACAGGGCAGCGAGTAGAGACCCGAGATAAGGAGGAATACGCAGAAAAAGCAAGAGGACGCAATAGAAATAGAGGTAGCCACTGGCAACCAAAAAAACAAAGAGGGAAAAGCAGCAAGCCAGCCTCGAGAAGGACCAAGTCAAGCCCCATCCCCCCCAAAGCCTGCAAGAGAAGAGGATGAAGAGCAACAAAGATTTAACTTGAAGATCTACGCCTCCGAAGAAAGACCATTTCCCGACGACAACGAAGAACTAACACAAGGCATTAAGAAGGGAGCATACGAATACAAAGGCCCAAACTCCGAACGGGAAGTATTCACAATGTTGACAACAGGCAAACTAGAAATCCCACAGGAAATGCGCAGTACGTTAAAGAAGGAGAAATTTAAGAAGAGAAGTGGAAGCGTATAAGGCAGAGAGAAGAGGAAGCAGGGAGGAAAGGAAACATAAGTAATGGCCCACGGAAGAAAATTTAAGATAATATGTCACAACGTGGCTGGTTGAAACGATAAAAGATTCTCTCTGAGCAATACGTACCTAAAATAAGATCCAGACATCATATTGCAAAACGAGATAAATATCGACGCGGCAAGAAGAAAAATTAATATCTTCAATTGCACCATAATTAGTAAGACCAATAAAGATATCAATTACGACGGCGTCGCTATGGCAATCTGCAACGATATAGTCTACAAAAAGCTAAAGGACCTAGACGAATCATATCTGGCAATAAGCGTAAAAACAGCGACAGGCAAGCTTATAGTAGCGACAGGCTACCAACCCCCAAGGAGAGATTTTTTTACCCCTGCACAATTTTACTGATATATTTGGCCACAGAGACCAAACGGTATTCATGGACGATTTAAATGCCAGGAGTAGAGCCTTAAGCTACACTCGTCACCACAATAGAGCCGGGAGAAACCTCGACCAACTACTGGAAAGAGGGATAGCAGAGCGCCTGGGACCTGACTTTCCAACATTTCTGGACCAGAACACCGCTACAAAACCGGATATAGTTTTGGCTACCCCGAACCACCAGTTCAATTATATTATCGAGAGAGGTCCTTTTTCCACTAGAAAAAACAAGATGGTGGTCATGACTTTGTCCATGGATCCGATCCAAGTCAAGTGCCCGCCAAGAAAATCGTATAGAAAATCCGATTGGACCAACTACGAAGATGATCTCGCTAATTACGAACAGAGAGACCTGACCGAGGCCACGCTGGAGGAAATTGACGAAAAGATCGGCGACATCATGGAAGCGCTTGTCAGGGCTGATAAAAAAACGTTCCTACAACAGAATATAGAACATTGCCGCATCCAATAAGATCAGCCCAGATAATAAATCTCGAGAATAACTATATAAACACGAGAAACTCAATCGAGTAAAATGGCCTACCAAGAGGTGACCGTGCAAAGCTGTGACGAGTGAAAAACGAGCTGTTAGATGAAATAAGAGTAGAAAGGAACAGAAGATGGGACCTTTTGGTGGAAGCCATGGGCAAGGATTTGAACCCAACTAAGATATGGGAAAAAATCAACATAACCAGAAGAAAGAGAAAACAGAGGCCAAAAATCAAACTCCAGAACGAGGATGGAGGTGAGAAAGAACCCCAGGAAGTTGAAGAGGCGTTCCGGGAACATTGGAGGAGGATATTTGATATATCCCCCAATGAGAACGAAGATTTTGACGACGACCAAGAGTGGTAGAAGAACTCGAGCTAAACCGCCTAGAAATAGTACCCAACGTAGCTGCTTCACCAACGCTATTGGTAGAGCAAGGAAACTTCAGGCCAATTACGCTCCTCGAAACAGTGGCAAAACTAATGGAGAGGGCGATTAATGACAGGCTCGTCAAACACTTGGAAGAGAGGGCGCTGATCCCAAACCACCAACACGGGTTCAGGAAAAATAGGAACACCGAGACTGCTCTAGCCATTCTGCTGGAAGCACTTGCGAAGGCAAAGTACGAGAAAAACTATACTGACATCGTACTTAAAGACGTCCAAAAAGCGTTTGATAAGGTATGGAGAGCTGGTCTAAAGTACAAGATCAAAGTACTAGAGCTAACCTCCGCCCTAACAAAATGCCTTTGCGATTCTTATTGCTACAAGGTGTCCCCCAAGGGGGATGTATAGGCCCAACTCTCTATAGTGTATATACTATGGATCTGCCAAGACCAGTCCACGAAACCACAACCTATATACAATTCGCCGAAGACATCACAATAGTAGCGAACAGCACTTACAGACACCCCCCAACCATAGCCAGAATTACAGCTGCAGAAATTGCCAACTTCAATGAATTCAAGCGCAAATGGAAAATCCGAACAAACTCGGGGAAGTTTTCTATCATTCCAGTAGGGAGACGCCTGACTTAGAGGGTAGAGATAAAAGAAAAAAGATATCAATATGTGAAAGAAGGAACAGTGCTCGGGCTAAAAATCACCCGGAGTGGCTACTGAAAACATATTGCAAATAGGATAAGCCAGGCTAAGGTACAAGTAGCAAAGCTATTTCAACTGAGAAGTCTAAGTAGTAGCAACCTGAAGAAAATATATAACTCCATCTGCAAAGCAACATTACTCTACCCAGCTATACCACTGAATGGCCTCTCAAAATCAAGTGCAATCAAACTACAACAGGTACAAAACTCAGCGGTGTATATTATTACTAATACGAGAAGGAGTGAACTCAGAAGAATAAGAGATCTGCACAATGAAATAGAGCTCCCAAGTACAAATGTGTCCGTACACAGAAAAGCAGTGAAGGTGTGGGACAAACTAGATCACAATGTCCGACGATGAAAAAGGAGCCATAGAAATTTCACAAAACCACAAAGAGAACAACCGCGGCAGTTTCAGAAGTGGTAGACCAGACTCGAGGGAGGAACCGCCCCCAAGGTACACTGCAAGGTAAGATTGCAGAATCAAGAAAAAATAGCACCAAAGGAAATCCGGATGAAAAAATGACACAAAAAAGGAAGATCAACGACGATAAACAGAGGCGCGAGAGCCCCCCAAAAGAACTGAAAAATAACAGGAAAAAATAAAGATTAAGAATCAAAGAGATGGCTGGTCACCCAGAAACTAACTAACTCTTACTCATTCCTCTTCACCACTATATCCTAACTATCCTTTCCACTATACTACGACTCTTCACTTTAAAATTTTCTATCTTTTTTAAGACCTAAGGCGTAAGACGTAAGACGTAATATGAAAATGAGGAATAAATTCACAAAGACTAAAAGTTTAATCTATTAAATAATGATTAGCTTCTACCTTTTTTCTTTCTTCAACTTTTTTATTTTCTTTCTATTCGCCTCCCAAATCATCCTAAGTAAATATTACATACGAATGATATCCCTCGATTCCCGCACATGAGAAAGGCAGTTCACTGTCCTCAGCCGGCCGTGCAGCGTTCTGGCTGAGAAGACGAGGTTGTGCCATAATAAGACGAAATATTCCTGTCATGGTATAGCCGACTATCCAATACAATATCTATTATTAGTATTAATGGGGAGAATTCAGGCTATTAAAGCGAACCATCCAAAGACTGAACGCTACGTTGATACGCAGATTATAAAGGTTAGGTTAAGACGTAGGGTTAATTCAATTAACTAATCAGGTCGAGTACGAGGTTGGGGAGATGGCAATAAAGAGGCCGAGAGTGACGTTCAGGTTGATTAAAGATAAACATAAGAAAATGTAAAACCTATTTACAAATTAAATTAATTATAATGATAAAAGGCAAATTAATGATTAGCTAATGATGTAGCGTTACCGGTGTGAAAATTTAAATTCAATTAATTAGTTTAGAGATACCTGCTCATATCCAAATGGGCTCACTAAGAAAGAGGGAAAAAGGGGCTTACGGGTCGGAGGGCAACGGTGACATCACAGAAGACTTCAGAGAAAAGTAGGGGCTCGGCGAGACCATCTTGTTCACGAATTCAAACGAGGGATCTTCGTCAGGAGAAGAGTAGGAAGGAAGGGTATGGTCGGCACTTTGCTTCCTGGGCTGTGAAGGAGTAAGTTATAACCTTAGCTGGTGCTGAAGTGGTGAGCTGGAATCCTTGGTGATTCTAGGGAGAGGAATGGCTACCTCAGAGCAACTTCCTCGGGCCTGGGTGGTTCGAGGACTTGAACCAGTAATCCGACGCACCTGCTTCGGAAGACGGCGTGGATGCCTTACCGGGGAGAGGGTGTCCCTACTTCGACTGGGTGCACACCGACTTGGGACGAGTGATGTATTCTGCGAGCGAACCTGGTCTTTGCTGCTCTTCCTAGGCGAGAAAAGGCTTAAATATGCAGAGTCCCTTCAAGCGGGAGATGGGGAATAACCCCCACTTTGGTGAATTCCCAGCGATCAGCTCGAGGCGCCAACTGTCGTCAACAAACAGTTCTTTAACCCCCTCTCATTATCTCCACGGGGTGAACTGCCGGAATTTTTGTCCGCTTGGGAGATGTTCTCCATACTCGCTTGTATGGTACAATGGGGGAAAGGGGGAGAGCGGTGTTCATCTGCGTTTGCTTCGGCATGTGACTCACGGACAAGTGGGGTTTGTCTACCCACGTGGCTTACTGCAACGTGATAAGCGTTGCGAAGCAGGGGAAAAAAGGGGTATCCTTCTACAATCTCAAACAAGTTTTAAACTCCTTTCTTGCAACGACACTTCAAGAAAAATATTGAAGTCGTTGAATTTTATTGATCTCGTCGCTTAATTGTAAATTTCAGAAAGAGGCTAGGTAACTTTGTTCCAATGCCCCAATGAACCCAATCTAAACTAATTAACCGGAAAACATAAATTACCCAAAATCACAAAGATGGACAAAATCCTTAAAAGTCTTTTGATCTCAAATATTTGACGACTTTTCTGCCTCTTTGCCTTGATGGCTTTGCTCGAGATTTTTTTAATTAAATTGCGACGACAAAAGTCAAATATTTTAACATGGCTTTGCGTCAAAGATCGTTCATATTCAATAGATTGTGTTATAACAAGGCGTTCTTTACCATATATAAATATACAGAATTAAACAGAATCGCACTTACATGGACGAGGTCATCATTCACACACATGCATTTAATCAGGAACATGAATCGACTTATTAATATGAATCACAGTAGTGTTGAGTGATATTTTGGGGTGAATGGCGGTGGGGGAGCACCAAGAGTGGTGGAGGGAGGGAACACGCATCTCTCTTATAGCTTCTCGGTTAATCAAGGAAAGTGGGTTACTCTTATATAGAGAGTGGGAATGTGTGGGCGAGGATTAGGGACTTAAAGTAGGAGGGTGGAGCAAGTGAAAGGCAAGAGTGAATAAATGGGGTCAGGAACCATTTGTAATCCGAAGGCGCATTCTAATTCACCTCAAGTTTGGCATATCCTATCACTGTAAATATACCCTCATACATCCTATTCAACCTATGTGTGAATATAAGGTACACATTAATAAGGAGAGGATAAACCACGATAATGAATGGAAAACATGAAAAAATCGAGCTCGAATGAGTCAATTTGAATAAACAAACCGAAAAATATAAATGTAAATATGATGATGTAAATTTGCATAACAGACGTCCGTAGAATCACAATTTACATGCCCTCATTCATACGCACATGAACATATGTACATATGAAACTATTAAAATTGAAATGTACACGTTCAAATACACAATCCATGAACTAGACAAGGTACAATCAGTAAAGTCTGGATTTCTTTCAAATAATTATATGATACTCTGTAGATGTGTAGGTAGGTTTTCCCCCAACAATGCAATATCCGTCATATTACTACCTTCTTTACATATTCGAACTTTACTTCATCTAACTTTCCTCCTGCTCCCAACAAACACACTTGATTTTGACGTTTACTCATTTTGAATTCATGGCATCACCATAACAGACCACTCAACGGCACTTTCTTAGCACGTTCTCATCCAGTTTTGTTGCCATCATCCTTCGCTTACCCCCTGTCATCCAATTTCTTCACCGTGGGCTTTCCTTCAATGACCAAGGACAAATAACCCTGATCGGTGGCTGCCTCGCTTCTAAAATGCATCCACTACTACTCCTAATGTTAAACTCAATAGCTCCTTCCACTATTTCTACCAGACCCAGCCTCTTGCTCACTGTCTATTGCACCTTCCTCTCCTCTCCGGCATACCGCTTCGTTCTTCCATTCTGTTTCATGAGCAGAGTAGAGCAGGCGAGTCATGAGATACATCTAAGATAGCCCGAGCTAATGGTACTAGACGATTGCTGCCCACCACGCCTTTGACTACACTTTTGTCCTTCGAGAGCACCCTCTTGAAGTTTGTTTGTGTTGACAACACCATCCATAAGCTCTCTGCTGAGAAAGAACTTTACACACACAGGATGTCTTTAAGTTTCTTACACAGTTATCTTTCTCTGTGACGGCTTAGTCTTCTCCCACCATCAATCTCATTAATTTATTTGATTGATTGAATGAATGATTGAATAGGTAAGGAACGGCAATTTAGGTAAAATGAGGGTAAAAAATATAAGGTTACTTTGCCCTGATGAAGCGAACATCTCTTGATTTCTTCTTTTCTTTTTTCTTTTGTTTAATTCCATTCAGTGCCACCAGTGGTGTCCACTAGTGGCTGAGTTGAACGCATTGGCGACCATTTGTTGCCTTTTTAGTTTTATTAAATTTATATATATATATATATATATATATATATATATATATACTATTTCTACCGTCTTGCCATTCAAGCCTTTCGATTTTGGGGGGTCTAATTCGTTAGCTTTCTTTTTATTTTGGGTTTATTTTTATTTTAACGGTTTAGGGCACCTCGGCTTTGTTTTTTTTATTTTGGTTCTTTTATGGATTTTTTTTTCTTCTCTTCATTTTTTTTATTAAGAGGGTTTGCCAAATATGATCCATCCTGAGTGGGCCAGAAATAAGCTTGGCAGCTGTATTCTGCACTTGCTACGTTTGATTGAAAAAAGGGAAAGCTCGCGCGCCTGCATTTCTATTAGCGGATACACCAATGCTTAGCAAACAAGAGCAGTCATTGCTGTTTGATGTTATTGGCGCTGAATTTTTTTAACCCATCGAATCTCCCAAGCTCTTTTATGGCTAGGGAGATTCTCTTATTTATGTGCCTCTTGTAACATGTTGGGGTGATAATGCAAACCTAGGACATTACCCTCGTTGGTATATGGCTAAATTTTGTCATTGCTAATGAATTCTTCAAGTTTCCGGTGGTTTACTGGAAGTATTCGTAATTTTCAGCGGTTGGTTTTGATCTTCCAATTCTCGTATCTGTTAATGTTGTCGATTTCGTTAGGTGTCTCCCTTGCTTGAACTTCAGGTTTCTGATAGGAACTGAGGACGATTTGAGTGATGTTGTCTACAAACTGCAGATAACTCATATCCCCCCGTACAGGAAAACGTAGTTCCAGTGTCTACACTACATAGGTACAGCAATGGAATCAGACAGCTACCTTGTGGAAAACACACCTTGAGTTCGAACTCGGTTCCTCTCTAGCCCTCGATCATAATTCCTGCTCTCTTTTTCATGATATAATGACAAGGGTCCCTTTCCAGGATCGGGTTTAGCTGGAGGCCTAGGATCTTCTATTGTAGACCTTCCAACCAGACCCTATAGAAGGCCTTCTTTACTTCTTGCATTACCACGTCTACATATATACCTTAACCCTTGCCATCCGCAAGTTTTTTCGTTAGAAGGGCGACGCCTGGATCTGTCCCTGATTTCTTACGGAATTCTTGCTGCTGGGAGTTGTGAGCTTTCATCAAAATCAGCTGATCTCATAGCTTGTTAGCTATAAGCTTTACGTAGACTTTTCCGACGAATTCTAATTGGCATATAATACACGAATCAATCGGAGGGGGGTGAGGGCTCTTGCCTTTAGGTTTTTATAGGATCTTTGCCATTTTTAGACTGTCGGAAAAGTAGCCAGTGATCAGTGAAGCGTTGTAGATGTTGGTGATAACCTGAATGATCTGCAGGGTGTATGCAATGAGTTCTTTGGGTGACACCCGTCCAGCCTGGTGCCTTTTGATTAAAGGATTTCACAGTTGCCATGACTTCCTCAGTTGTTATCGGGAGACCATGGCCAGCCCCATTTTATTGCAGAGGTGTTGTGGGTGCGTTCGATGTATCTTTCGATTAAGCTCTCCAATCGGTTAGCCCTCAAATTCCTAGTCAAACTCCGTATCGTTTTCTGATGTTATTGAAAAGATTTCCTTCCAGAACAGCCTGGTTTTCCAAATAGCTATCGCCCTACATAATGCGGATATTTTCTCTACTTGTAAGTCTTTTAGATTTTAGTGTAGTGCGCGGGAGAGTTTTTCCGAGTTAACTTCGCGGTCTATCAGCCTGTTGATGCGGATATCGTAAGATTAATCTCATTTGCATCGAGCAGCCTTTTGGGCTCTAGCTTCCCTTTAAAACAAAGCCGTCCTTGGCAGTGTCATTGAGTCCGAGGAATCTGAGCTGTACTTTGTTTACGCCTTATTCCTTATCGTCTTCTTACCTTTAGGTGTGTTTGCCGTTTTAGTAGCAGCTTTTCTTAACTTTTTTGCCTCAATCCACTGCTCAGATCTCCTACCTTCCTCTTTCGGCTTTGATTCTTGCTTTCTTGGCTTCCGATTTTCCTCTCCTCTCTGAGTAAAGGTCCTCTAGTTCGGAATCTGTGATAATGGGTTCGCCTTCGGATCGCTGGCAAAATATCTTTTCCTATATCCACCTCAATTGCTCCGAGTTTCTTCTTCATACTTCACTAAATAACTGGGCGTCAGTTTGATAGTAAACTTTCTCTATCTCTCATTTTTTCTGCCTCAAAGGCGTTTGCAAGTTTTTTCCGTAACGATATCTGTATCCGCTCCCACTTTGCCCACGATACCATGCTCTCTAGACTAACGCCTATCTATGCTCTGTTGACTAACCATTTTGATTACTAAAACTACTTTTCCGTGGAAGGCGATGCTGACACTCACTCAACTTGTTCTTACTTATGGAATGCCCTGATCTTCTCCCCTGGTAATGATTCCCCTATCAAATCCTCTTCCTTGGGATCTTTCTTTTAATTTTGACAGCCCATCTGGCAAACCCCCACTAGGGCAAAGGTTGCCGTAATCGCAACAGAGCCTACTACTAGGCTGGATTAAAAAACAAATAACAATGAGTAGAAAACAAATAGAAAGCATAAAAATGAAAGATGGGAGCTAAGGACAGGCTACAAAACAACAACAACAAATCAATAAAGAAAATAAAGCAAAAAGGCAACAGGAAGGAATTTCGCTCCGGCGTGAGGAGTAGGCTGGCCTTTCCCCGAAGCAGAAAGATGCGACCTTCAAAAAACAGTCAGATAAAGCAAGGGAGGCCAGCCTCGTTCAAGCAGCTGTTTATTTCACAAGTCTAGCTGTTCGAACCAGGCCTCAAATTTCCACGGACAAGCCGTAGCGATCCCGCTCATTCCGGTACCAGGAAATGCAGCGTGCGCGAAGAATACCCAGACTGAGACATTCAACAAGAATGTGCCGAACAGTGTAGAGAACAAAGCATTCTTTATAATAATGCAGAGGCGCGCGCTCTATTAAATAGCGTTGCGTCACGCGAGTGTATACAATTAAGAGGTGACGGAAAGTAACCTGAAGCCGTCGCGGCATTTGGCTATAGGTACATGGAACAGTCGCGGCGCAAGGGCACGCAACTTTATGTTTCCCTTGGTTGTGGCCCCATCTTCTTCGCCTATGAGCCCAGAGAGCTGACCGTAGTCGGGGCGAGGAAGGGCGAACGCTTGTCTGGTCGCCCAGTCCTCGCGGATTTTTAGGCGTTCAAATAGATGCGCTTATTCACTGTAATTTCTAAATATCCAGTAAACCAGAAAAAGATAATCTCGACATCCGCCGTTTCGCCAAAACTGTGGCCGCAAGGATATCGTGAACCAAGGGATGCAAAGATTCATATTTTCCAAGAGCACTCAGGGTGCTTTGCTAGTCAGTATGTATCACAATCTGGTCTCGAAACCGGGCACGTGACGTTATCTCCCGTAGCAAACAATGTATTGCAACTAGTTCGGCCGTAAAAAAAGAGGCAGCGCCGTAGAAAGCCCCGTTGACTTCAAAAAGAGAGGATACGGCGTGGAAACCGACCCCTCTTGTGACTTTAAGCCAAACGTATATACTGGCACGGTTACAGCGTGACACAAACTGTGCTCCCAAAAAGCCGAACGCAATACTTCCGGCGCTGTAGAAGCTTTGGGAACAGAGGCGTGGCGAGAAATAGTCTTAGATGTCACCCGCCATGCCGGCGTCCTGGGCAGAACCAGGGACACAACGGCCAGACACCTATATCGAGCACTTATAAGTGTTTCCTAGCCCTATAGGTCTAGGATGTCTCTTGGTGGTATAGGCACCGTCGAGATCAGATACAGATGTAGTGAGAACTTTTTGGCGACAGCGGGAGGCGCCTGCACGCGTGTACAGGAAAATAATGCACTGTGCACGGCACAGAGTGCGTGGTACCTCCCAAGCTTCCACAAGTAGGCTGTCAATGGGGGATGTGCGGAAGGCAACGTTCGACAGGCAAAGGCCGATGTGTAAAATCAAGTCACCTTTTCGCAATGCATACTCGGCTACGGATGCATAACACTCGCATCCATAGTCGAGCTTCGAACGAACAAAGGATCGATAAAAAGTTTGGCAGTAGCACTATCAATATCCTAGGCACTGAACACCCTATAATGAAGAATATCCATGGCACGGATACAAAGAACCCTAAGGCCTCGAATGTGAGCCCCCCAGGTGCAGCGTCAGTCAAATACAAGACCAAGGAAACTGTACGATTCTACCACTTTGTGGCGAACCCTATTTAGAAAAAAGTCTGGGTCAAGGTGTAGCCGTGGATGGTGGCAGAAGTGCGTCTCATTAGTTTTGGCACAGAAAAACCAAAGCATATGCTCTTTGGTATAGCAAAACATGCAGTTCAATGCCTGTTATGGTCGACGCTCCAGAGTTAGCATCTTGGCCTCGCCATAAGAGATCGAAATGTCATCAAGCCTCTCGAGACCATCATCCCGCAGTACCGAGGTAATGCCGTTGATGCTCATAGCAAAGGGTGTGACACTTAGGACACTTCCCTGCGGGAAGCCATCTTCTTGCTCCATTGGGCCGGAGAGGCCTGGAACCCGTACGCGGAATTGACGATCTCTCAAAAATTCAGATAAGAATATTGGGAGGCGTTCCCTCGCACCCATCGTGTGGAGAGTCTCCATGATGTCGTATCACCATACGGTATCATAGACTTCCAGATCTAAAAACACCATGGCGTAGTGATGTCTACGAAGGAAGGCCACGCAGACTGAAAAATCTAGTAGGAGCTGAGCATTATACAGCGAGTGGAAAGTGCGAAAGCCGCACTGTACAGAATACAGGTGACCCGCGCTGTCCATAAAAAAGGATAATATAACATTTGCCAATTGTGCCACCAAGCTAATCACCCAGGAGGTAAGAGAGATTAGGTGGAAACGGGCAGGGCTAGAGGAAACTCTCTGCGGTTTGCGAAAAGCAAGCACAGTACCAATTCACCAGGAGTCTGAGAGAATACTATCTGCCCAGATAATCTTGAACAAATCTAACAGAGAAGCTATGCCTCGCTTACCCAGGTTTAGAAGCATGGCGTACGGGAGCGGTGCCCGCGCACGCAACGAGAGCGGAACGCAACTCACTCAATGTAAAACCGTGGAGTATGGTTCTCCGCCTCTGGGAGTAAAGTCCAGTCGGTGGCCTTCCGCGACATCGAAACGCGCATTAAATGATGGCGGAGAAGCATCTCGGCTAGAGAATGCGAAGAAAGCGGTCGAGAAGGCCTTGGACGCGTGTTCTGAGGTTTTGGTCCCATTTTCCTAGAGAACGTGAGTGGGGTCCTGCGAGGACTTGCTACAAATCCTTTGGACTCGCTTTTACAACTCTGCTAGAGGGGACTTCCCGTTAAGTGAAGAAACTTATGCACGTCAGGAAGAGCAGCGGGCGTGCTTCAAAATATACCGTAACTTATCCCTAGCTCAACAAAATTTACCGACAGTCAAATCGTTCGGTTCTAGATTATAGAACATGTAGGCATAACGCTTTTTTGAGGACCGCCTCATATTCTGCTGAAAACCACAGAAGTTGTCGGCATGCAAAACGGCCAAACGTCCTAGGAATAGTAGTTAGACCCACGGCAATGAGGTTGCCGGAGACTCAACGGCGTCATCCACCGACCTAAACTCCTCGACCGAGACATAGAAACGCAGACCACCGCGCATTTCCTAAGCACCGCTGGGGTGGGCTCTCATGCAGCAGTGGACCAGAAAATTATATTCGAAAGGGATAGTGATCAATACCTTAGGGGGCATCTGGAGAGGACAAAAATTGATCAAAACCTGAAAATGAAGCGGTTCTCTGGCAGGGATGCGTAAACTCGTCCACATTTAGGACACCTATCTCCACCTCGTCAATCAGGTTTGCAAGGAACTGACCCTTCGAATTGACCCAGTATTATCTTCAGAAGGGATGTCTACCGTTCAGATACACAAGAAAGAGAAAGGGCATCGGTGACACTGCCACGACGCCCAGAAGTCTCCTCATCGATGTCGGCTTACGGTTGAGTGTACGCAGAAATGACTATACCTCTATCCAAGTGCAACTGCACAGCTACTGCCTGAAAGGTGATATATAAACTAAAGAGAAGAATGAAGACAACTATGCCGGGTGTAAATGGCACATCCTCCTTCTCGTCGCTAATACTTTGGTGTTGAGGTCGCAAAATCATTATACCACGGGTGGGTGGGCAGGGGCCACGCGCCCAGTAGTTTCTCCTGTAAAAATAGAAAACGGGATGAGACGAGCCTCTAAAACTCCTCCCACTTGCCCGGTGTCCTCGGTAATTCAATTGAAGGGATAGCTTCTATTCCAAGTTAGGAGGAGATGCCAAGGCCTTCTTCGAAGAGAAACCCCTCAGGAGAAGAGCCGTACCCTTCCCTGAGGCAGAAATTTGGGCGCTGTTACTGAACAACCCCCTGAAGTGCTATCGCCTTCGAGGATTTATCGGGGGAGTTTGGGCTCGCGATGTGAGTTTTTTCGAACCTTTTCCTGAAAACTTTAGGCAATGGGGTTAGCTTAGGTGTAGAGGGTCCTTCATTTGGAGGATCTATCAACTTAGAGTCCCCCAGCCTAGCTTTCTGCATGTGTGTAGGATTCGCATAAGATGGCCTCAGGACCAACTTCATGGGTATTACCTCTTATAGGTCTAATGACTAGGTGGATGGGCGAGGCCGTTTCGTCTTACAGAAAACGGTCACACTGGTGGAAGTGGACGGGAGCTCTAGTTTTGCCATGGTTAGATGAGAGCACTTTGCGCCGTCAGCTTTACCAGAAGATTGCCCAGGGTGGGCAGAACAAGCAGAAGGATTACGAAATGTGCTCGGAAATGACCATGCTCGGAGGCCTTGAGGGGCCAAGAGAAGAAGCTGTCTTTTATAACATTGAGGCATAGGAAGTACCATGCAGCGTCTGGCGCACCAGATTCAAGTCCTTAGCCTCGTGAAATGAGAGAGGATCCGGGCCTGAACGGCCAGGAATTGCTTCTCAAGAAGATAAGCACCACATTGCTTTGTAGAAGCGGGATGCGGCTCTTCGAAATTGACACAGTTGTCCAAACAAGATTTAGACTTATCGTCTGTCAGCTTGTAGCATTAGTAGCAACTCTGCTTTAGTTTCATACATACCTTAACGTGGTAGCGATACCAACCAGTACGCACCGACTCAGCGGGATTTTCGAAGTCTAACGTGACGAAGAGCGTAGCGGTGGGTCTCGATGTCCAACCATGTTTCCTCATCACTAGTCCGATCTTGAACGCTCCATGGTTGGCCAGCTCTAAGGTTATGTAATCTATGGAGTAGTCAACGAGTACCCTCGAATAAACCATTCCTTTAACGAAGTTCATAGCAGAGTGTGGTGTCACACTTGCCTACGTGCTATCTTGTGTCCGAAGGGTAATAATCATGGGCACCTCAGAGGGATTCGACCTCTTCGCAAGAAGGCCCCCGTCCGAGAACCTGGTCACCTTCGGTTTTCTACCAATAACGCTAGCTAGTGCTCTATTTTGATGGATCATGTTGCCTTTAGACAACATGCTACCATCACTGGAACGAATTACAAGAAGCATTTGTAGCAGGTATGCTCGCCAAAAACGGGGCTCATCTGAATGGGTGGAAGAGGGTAGGGAATGCACTCGCTTTTTCCTCCCGCTGGAAGGAGTCCTTAAGCCAGATGGACTGCCCTGAGCAAGAACTTCTCTAAAATAGAGAAGGTCTTGCTTGTCACAGAGGCACCAGGCTAGCAAGAAGATCCCTCTTCTCCTTTTGAGGACTCGGTATCCGATCCATCTGAGGAGGAGCTTGCACAGAGGCAGACTCGGCTTCTGTGCTTGGCATCGATCCCCGGTTCGCCTAAGATAATCTGATCTGCAAGGTTTGAGCCACTGGATCAGCGTTTCCGTCTTCTCCACTTTGCCTACATAGCAGAACTCAGGTCACCTTCCAGATTGCGTGGCAAAGCACATGAAAGAGGACCGATAGGAAGTAAAGTTGCGTGCTATCGCAATGCGACATTTCCGGCGACCTACCTACACCTCGTGCACACCTAATGACTCCTTCCTAACATTTAATTATTTTAATTGTTGGCTTTAGGCTTAAGATATCCCAAAAGGAGACGGGGGTTGCTCTGACACCTTTGAAAAGTAGATATATTTTTGTTATATGTTGTCGCTACTGTTTTTCTTACGTGTTACTTTTGATTTTTTCTAGTTTCGACGACTGTATCCTCTTTGGCGTCTGGCATAAGCAAACTTGAAAAGAAAAAACACACCATCAACCTCTATGCCACGGACCAATTTGTTGCGTCAGTTTAAATTTTGAAATGAGCAAACGTTAGCTTTCCCTGTGTGCATTATTTCATGCCATAAATTCTCATATCTTTCATCGTTTCTTTGTGTGTCTTCATACACTTCCTCCACTAAAATGGCTATTACCACCGTTACAGCATTTGAATGACCTATATCTTGAAAACGACCCCCAAATTATTATTCTCCTCTCACAAGATAAATTAAACCTCACGAACCCTTCAGTGAGATTTCTTCCTCAATAGCCCATCCGAACATGTCATCAAATATTTCACTCTTTACGAAAGTCACATCACATCAATAACGACCAAGCTATGGAAATTTTACGCACGCCAACTTAGACCAGCATATTCCATCTTCATCTTTAAGATTGGCTTGTCTTCCGAAAGAGTGGCAAATATGGAGTGTATAAGATTCGAAACGCCCTTATATGAAACTCTATCACCTGCGAATATAT
This sequence comes from Ceratothoa steindachneri, assembly GCA_963969495.1. Lineage (NCBI taxonomy): Eukaryota > Metazoa > Arthropoda > Malacostraca > Isopoda > Cymothoidae > Ceratothoa > Ceratothoa steindachneri. The sequence continues at coordinate 140,954,273 of OZ018329.1, read as the reverse complement.
TTCAAAGCCCTTAGTATTGAAATTCAGCTCCAAACTCATTGGACTCTGACATATATAAAGGGCCTGGTAGGTTAAAGTAGCTTCTGCTGTTGGGGCCGTCATGGACGACTCTAACAGCGAGAAGAGAGTCCCGCTCCATGTCAGAGAGCACTGCCAAAAGCCTTCGCGCGAGAAGGTCTTTGAAACCGTCTTCTCATCGCTTGGGATTGCTCTCTGCTGACTCAAGGACCAATATCATGGTTACTTGGCCTTTTGCAAAACACGAATCAAGACTTAAACAACTTTTTGAGTGCAAATTCAAGGGAGAAATTAGAAGAGATCGGCCTCATACCACAAGTTTCCCCACATGTATCAGCCAAGAGATCGATCGTTTGCGGACGTATCGACCCTTACGTTGGTACTCACTCGGCTGAAGAGATAAAATCGACGACGCTATAAAATTCAAGAACCGCGAAGGAGAGGAACACTCCCATGTGTTCAATTAATTTTTCAAGCCACGGAGATGGCGACGAAGGCAGCGGAAAATGGACTGGTCCTTTTTAATACAAAAATCTCCACCAGCTGCATTGAGCGAGAGGTTTTCGTGCCGGTGCAGATCTGCTTCTCCTGCTATGCCCTCGAAGAGCATGCCACTAAGGACTGTCAGGCTACAGTCAAGATCTGTTTTGAGTGCTTAGAATCTAGCCGCACGTGAAGAGAGTGTACTAGCTCCAATAAGAAATGTATCAATTGTGGCAATTTACATCGTACACTATCAATGGCTTGCCTAATAAAGAAGGCCTTGATAACGGATAAGAAGAAAACCATTATCGAGGAGATAAACCAAAGAAGAACTACTTCATATGCACAGGCGACGAAAGTCTCCGAGCAGAAAACCACGATACAGATACACCCGAACATGAGCCTAGACCTTAATATGTGCATATTAAACGCGCATTTCGTGAACATAACAAACCCTGGCAGTTATGCAACTGAATAGAACAAGATGCTGGTGCAGAATGGACTAAAGCCAATGTGGTTCCCGGATAACTCACCATCAGGAGAACTATTTCAAGCCAAATTATTAAATCTAAAGCAACCAGAGACAAGACCCTGCTCTGCTTCTCGCGATCCGCGCTTGCGCAAGAAAAAACGTGCCATGAAAGAGGGCTCCCAGATGGAAATCAGTGACTAACTGAAAGAGACCCTGCCAGAAAACGATGAGGTTGTACTTGTGGCTTCGACATCTGCCTCCGTTGCACCAATTTATCGGACGACCCAAGATCTGTGCATGAAAATCTACGGCTCCTCATCTGCTCCCATTCTAAAGAAAGCTAATGTCAACGAGCTCATAGAAGGAGTCACTAAAGGCAGATATAAATGGGACTATGATGCCGACGTTACTGAAGAATAGCTCCTGGACGCCTTCAGAAAGGGAAAAATAGAAATATGCCCCGATTCCTGCTTTAACCTTAAACAGGAACAATACAGGAAGAAAAGATCTGGTAGGGTAAGGTCACCAGCCAAAGAAAAGGGGACTAAAAAAATAAAGTAAGGTTAAGTATCCTGATATCAATTAACTATTGCTATCTCTACCAAGCTCATCAGGAACCTTAAGATCTTCTCGCTGAACGTTAACGGATGTAAAAACAAAAGCGGTGTATACAATGAAATCATCAGAAACGCTGATCCCGATATCGTGCTTATTTCTAAGCATGGATTAGATGATAGAATAGAACGTATAAAGATTTATAACTATGAAGTTGTAATGGCTAGCCACTCAAAGAAAAGGTACGACGGGGCTGCAATTGCAATCAGAAAAGGCATCAGATTTAAAGAAATACAGGACCTAGAGGAATCGTATTTGGCGGTAAAGATCCCTATGACATATGATGACCTGGTGATTGCAGTCGGGTATCAACCGCCCAGGCGCCCGTATTTACCGATCCCCAACTTTATGCGGCTGTTTAGGAGAGTGGCCTCAACGATACTTGTCGGAGATCTGAATGCCCAGTGCAGGTAGGCCGGCTATACGAGGTACTTTAATGGAGCTGGTAACTCACTGAACCTCCTAATAGACAGAGAAGTTGTGCAAAGAGAAGGGCCAAACTTCTCCACATTCCATACGGCAAGATCATCGACCACACCGGACATTGTGCAAAGAAATCGTAACTTTTCTCTTAATCATGTTACTCTCCCTGGCCCTTTCATACCGTCAGATCATATAGGTATGATTACCCACGTCTCTACTTCTGCAATATAAGTGCAGATTCCCAAACGAAGATGCCTAGCAAGAGCTAACTGGGAATTATACCGTGAAGACCTGCGCCAAGTGCATATCTAACATCTCGAGGTGGAAAACTTAGAAGAGATCGACGAGAAACTCGATTTTCTCACCTCGAAAATCTTGGAAGTTGACCGCCTGGCTATCTCCTGGACGGAGCAAAAAATTCTCCCTTCTCCAAGATGGGACGAAAATATACAGCAGAAAATGGATCAGCTGGAGGCAGTCGTCTTCTTCATAGATATGCATGGTAACACGGCACAACGGTACCAAGAGCTGCGCGAGTTGAGAAACAAGATCAGGCAAATCATACTTGAGAAGACGAGAGGCCAGTGGGATGAAATCAGTGCTAAAATCGACGCAGAAGGGGACCTCAAAAAGTTTTGGTGTCAAATAAAGAAACTGAGAGGCACTCCTCCTAGAAACAACATCATCATTAGAGTCAACGGCATAGAATATACTGAAGACCTTGATATTGAGACAGAATTTAGACAATATTGGCAAAACTGCTTCCGCATTAGCGATGAGGACAATGAGTTATTTGATGAGAGGTATGAAAAAGATGTTCTACTTAGATTGCAGAACCTAGGTGCCGACCTCACTCCACATCACTTCGTGGAAGATCCCGCGTTGCACAAGATGAAAGTAGACCGTTCACGCATAAATAATACGAGTGGGCCCTCAAAAGCTTTAGGCAAAAAGCGTCCGGCATAACAGGCATCACTAAAATTCACATGCTGAATGCCCCCAATAACATCAACGAAGGTCCAGTGGAGATATTGAATGCCTGCCTCAATGTTGGATATTTCCCGGAACAATTAAAAAAAGCCCGTATGATCTTTATTTTTAAACCTGGCAAACCGAAGAAAGGAATCAGCAGCTATAGGCCTATCTCTTTGTTGGAGTTTATGGGCAAATTACTCGAAAAACTTCTCAACACCAGACTTAGGACCTTCATAGAAAAACATAACTTATACAACTCCCGACAACAAGGGTTCAGGAAGAAATTAGGTACGGAAATGGCTCTGGAATTAATTACGGAGAGAATAGCGATTAGAAAAGCGACGAATGGTAATGTCGATGTCGTACTTCGCGACGTGACCTCGGCATTCGACAAGGTATGGCTACCGGGTCTTAAAGGCAAACTGAGTGAACTAGCTATGGATGGAAACTTAACCAGGATTGTATGCGACTATCTGGAGGAAAGAGAAACAGTGATGAAGATAAATGGTACAGAAGAGATATCCTTTAGTTTCGAGGCTGGGGTACCTCAAGGGGGCTGTCTCAGTCCCACCCTGTATGATCTTTATTTTTAAACCTGGCAAACCGAAGAAAGGAATCAGCAGCTATAGGCCTATCTCTTTGTTGAAGTTTATGGGCAAATTACTCGAAAAACTTCTCAACACCAGACTTAGGACCTTCATGGAAAAACATAACTTATACAACTCCCGTACAACAAGGGTTCAGGAAGAAATTAGGTACGGAAATGGCTCTGGAATTAATTACGGAGAGAATAGCGATTAGAAAAGCGACGAATGGTAATGTCGATGTCGTACTTCGCGACGTGACCTCGGCATTCGACAAGGTATGGCTACCGGGTCTTAAAGGCAAACTGAGTGAACTAGCTATGGATGGAAACTTAACCAGGATTGTATGCGACTATCTGGAGGAAAGAGAAACAGTGATGAAGATAAATGGTACAGAAGAGATATCCTTTAGTTTCGAGGCTGGGGTACCTCAAGGGGGCTGCCTCAGTCCCACCCTGTATTCAGTGTATACTGGGGATTTACAATATCCTGTTCAAGACCTTACCCAGTATGTACAACTAGCAGATGATATCACTCAAATCGTTACCAGCGTTTACAAAAATCCTAATAACATCGCTAACAGGACAGGAAGGGAAATTGTTAATGTTAACAACTTCGAAAGAAGAAATAAGATAAAAACAAATGTCCAAAAGTTCAGAGTGATACCAGTTGGCCGTCGGAAAACATCGGACGTGCTAGGGCAGGACGAGCTTTATGAGTACTCTAGAGAAGGCCGAGTTCTAGGCTTGAAATTAACATCGAATGGGTACAGGACCCATTACCTACAAAAGATCGCTGTTGCTGCGAAAACGCTACAGAGTCGTTATCGCTTTCGACATCTCTCGGCGAGCAACAAAAGGAAACTCTATCTGTTGAAGGTGAGACAACTTCTCTTGTACCCGGCTATACCCCTTAATACCCTGAACAAAACAGTTATCAAGAAAGCTCAAAATATCCAAAATAAGGCCAAAATATTTATTACTAACGTGTCACTGCTTGACTACATTCCTACTAGATTATTACATGAAGCGACGGACATCTAGCCATTAAACATTTCCCTAAATAGACGAGCACAAAACATTTGGCAAAAATCTATGATAATATGTCAGAAGAGATGCTGAACCCGAATAGACTACCTGATTTAGACATACAGAACTTAAGGTTCAGGCAAGCTTTTAAAAGCAGCCAAATAATAGCTCGACAAGTAATCTAACCCATTTATTGAGAAACTACCAGAAGATTAATCCTATTTCAATTCAAATTGACAATACAAAATTAAGCGATAAATAAAGAAAACCAAACTGATTTATTTCATGTAAATAAAGGTAACAAATTGATCATGAATGATCCTAAGTGGACAGTTAAATAAGAGGAATAAATAAAATAAACAAAAGTATAATATTAACTAAAAAATCCAAAGCGGACAACATAATTAAAAAAAAGAATAAATAAATAAATAAAATAAAAGATTCGAAGTAGACAATACATAGGTAAATATAACGAAATAACAATAAATGAATAAATATGACAAAAGATCCGAAGCGGAAACATATTAATATAAGTAAAGTCATCCCACCATCAAGAGGCCTACAAGAATTTAAAGGCTTGAATGCTACAAAAATAAACTAGTGATAATAACTTCAGCTAATTAAGATAAAAACGACTGAGGTAGCCAGATAACCTGGCACAACTACTCTCTCACTATTATAAACCTCTTCTACCTATCCTCTCTAATATTACACATTTTCTACCTTTTTTCATCGTTGATCGTTGATCAAACTATTGCAGATGCCCCTATTCCTACTAATGTGACGTAGTTAAAGTCACACTTAGGTTTGCTTAACTTTTATAGGAGGCTTATTCCTAAGGCAGCTTCTATCGTTGAGCCTCTTAACAACCTATTAAGAGCTAATGTACCTTGGTCTTGGGGAAAAGCACAAACAAATGCTTTTGTTACCTCCAAACAGCTTCTACTATCTTCTGAAATGCTAGTTCATTTTGACCAACAGAAACCTATTGTACGTGTTGCAGACAACAGTGCTTATGGAATCGGAGCTGTTATATGCCACCTGATAGATTGTATAGAGTGGCCTGTTTACTTTGTTTCTCGTACTCTGTCAGTTACAGAATGTACTTATTCTCAGTTGGAAAAGGAAGCGTTGACAATGATATTTGCTCTAAGGAAATTCCATTTTTATTTGTAGGGTCAGCACAATTTTACATTGGTGACAAATTATAAACCTCTTCTTGGTTTTTTTCTTCTTCTAAATGTATCCCTCCTATGGCTTCTGGTAGAATAAAACGTTGGGCTCTTCTTCTGCAGGCTTATAATTTCACTCTTCTTCATCGTTTTGGAACCTGACTGGATGGACTATGCTGGCGATTTTTCTAGATTTTATACCAGTCACTAGTGTCGCTGTCAGGGATTGCACACGTGCAGAACCTGTTCTTTCTAAAGTACATAAGTCCTGTGAGATTGGGTAGCCAGCCTTAAATATAGGGGGGTTTGGCCTTGCTCCTTATGTTCGGAGGAGGGATGAGTTATACATTCAGTCAAGTACAGTCTTGTGGGGCAGTAGAATAGTTATTCCTCCTAAATTAAGGAATGCTCTATTGCATGTACTACATGCTAATCATGTGGTTGCTTCTCACATGAAAGAATTTGCTAGAGGTTACTTTTGACGGCTCAGTTTGGACAAGGATCTCGAAGAACTATGAAGGTCGTGTCCCCAGTGCTTAGCTCTACACGCTACACCTTCTAAGGAGGAATTACATACTTCGGAGTGACCACAGTCGCCATGGCACATGTTGCATGTCGGTTATGCTGAGCCAGTAGATAGAAAGAAGTTTCTCATCATAGTGGATGCTCACTCTAAATGGGTTGATGTTTACCCTATATCAGGTCCAAATGCTAGAGAAACTATTAAGTTTCTTAAGACATTATTTTGCTCAGTTTGGTTTGCCAGTTTCACTTGTTTCTGGCAATGATCATTGTTTAAATTCTTCTGAGTTTAAGAAATTTGTCACAAGTTTTGGTATTCCTAACATTACTACAGCAGTATATGAACCTTCTACTAATAGTTAGCTGAGCAAATGGTTCAGACCTTCAAGAAAGCTCTCCGAACATCTTTTGAGCCTCTTAGGAAAACTATAGATAGGTTCTTATTTAACTATCGACTGACACTACACGCTACTACTGGAGTTTCCTCAGCTGATTTGATGTTTGGTCGACGCTTGAGGTCTAGATTAGATTTGTGATGGCCTACATAACTAGTATTTGCTAGAGTTGTCTATAGGCAGATGTGTCAGAAAGCTAACCACTCTAAGTCTAGTAGAAACTTATCCCTGCCACCATTATCTTAAGGGATGAACAGGAATTTTACTCCTGGTGGTTCTAAGTGGATACCTGCTAAGGTACAAGTGCAGACTGGTGCTTTATCTTATAGGCGTAGTGTACCAACAGGAGATGTTGTAAAGAGGCACCAAGATCAGGATATTCCTAGAACGACAGGGGTTCCTATGTTACAACCTATTTCTCCTACTTCTCCAGTTCGTCTTAATTTGCCTCCTACTCCTGTCTCTCCTGTGGTGACTCTTCACTGTAGGTTATTGGTTCTACTTCAGCTAATGTGCGCAGGTCTTTTAGAGTGAAGAAACTTGTAGATAGGCTAAATCTATAATTTTTGTTCTATGTTCTAACTAAGGGTAGAGGGATGTAATGGCCTGATCTATTATTGCGGTTCCCTATAGTCCTGTTGTCGATACTTCAATACTAGGTGACCTTAAGGTTGTATATAAATAACCAGTCAGTCCACGCCTGTCACCGACTCTATCAAGATAACGACCTACTTAAGAAAAAGCTAGAGACACAAGAGCTCTAGTCTACTGTTTCCTATCATAGCCTAAATTACATATCACATTATTCTATTTACTAACCCCTACTAATAACTTATTGTTTCAATTACTACCACATTTGATGCACCACGTCAACCTTGGGGAGTGTTCTAAATAATAGTTGTTATAACCCAAATGATAATAGATATACTACACTTTTGGAAAATAATAAGTCGTATACTGCCAAAAATAGATGAAAAGTTTGGGTGCTATGGATACACGAAGGCAGCACTACCTGCACACTCCTGCCCCTCTCTTCCCGGAGAGTTGTGGGGTCTTCTTATCTTCATCACCCCTTCAAGTTTCCCGTTCTTTCGAGACTGCCCCGCAAGGGGTTCGGCGATTTTCCTTGCTGGCTGCTGAACTGACGGGACTCAGCGCCCCGTCCGGTTCCAGGTTAGCCTCTTCTCCTTCCTTCATACAGCCTGTTTCTCCCCTACTTCCTCACTTCACCTAAAACATCTTCAACAAAATTCTATGTTTGGCGTCTATTGGGGCTGAGGAAGAAGGGGACAATATTCCCTAACGCTTGAGCTCCGGTTGAAATGGTGAGATTTTAACAACCTGCTTCATCTCCACCCATAGCTTCCTCACATCCCCTTTCCTTTTCACTTCACACTATATCAATTTCGAAGTATAGCCGCCATGCTGAAGGGCTGCCAGGTCAGTAGGCGGGAGAGATGGCTTTAAATGGCGGCAACTGGCACTGCCAGCCCCGTACGCACCCCTTGCAGAGCGGGCTACTGCGAGGGGTGATTAGAGTTTGCTCCGCGCAGAAAAAATTGAGTCTCTATGTTGTATGATGTAAAACCCCCAAATAAAACTCCTCCACTTTCCCCCTCACCAAAAAGGAGCCGCCTTCGGGCAGCTCCACAGAAAAAATAGAGCTCCTCCCTGTGCTCTCCTAGGGGAAGGTGCAAATCTCCTTCGCCTACGGGTTTCGGGGACTCTCCTAAACCGCCTAGTGTGGAGGTGCTTCCGGCGCCTCTCTCTTTCCAGCGGCAGTCCCCCCTTTACTTTCCAAGGAGACTGCCAAAAAAGCCAACCGCTGCTGATTGAAGCAGCTCGAAAGGGCAAACACCCTTAGGGGGGAAAGGGATGACAGGCCCCATCAGTCTCTTCCCGCAAAATACCCCTTGGATCGAATCTTAAACCTTGCGGGGGTCAAGGTCTGTGCCTCCCCATATTGACAAGTGAAACAGCTGCCAATGAGAGCTGTGATTCCTGGGGAGGGGGGAAAGGGAAACACTCCCCGAGATATACATGATCCTTGAGGCAACCGAACTCGAGTCCGCCCTTATGCAAGGGCCTCCTCAAACGACTCGGTTTTCCAAGGTATTAGAAGGAGGGGATGGATCTCTTCCTACAGTTGGTGCCCCTGCGACAGCCAGGACCTTCTCTATCTCGGAAAAGAACCTTGCTGAGGCTGGTCCATCCGGCCTGGGGGCTCTTGCCAGCGCAGGAGATAAGCGGGTTAATTCTCCGCCCTTCTTTCCTAAAAAGAAAAAATAAGAAAACGAATCGGGGCTCCTCTCCATCCGCGTTGGCTGCGACGACGGATAGGTCTGCTGCCACTTCTGTAAGCGACCAAGCCAAGGTCGGCACATCCGGCCCCTCTGTCCACTTGGGTGCGTAGCCACTGACTACGACCAAACGTGCTAATGCGCAGAGTGGACACGCGATTACATAGGGGCCCCTCATTCAGAGACTAACCGGCTTTTTCCAGCCCGCTCGCTTCAAACCATTCCTGGTTATTTGCTCCACTGATGGCAGCATTAAAGCTTAGGTAAACATGATCTATCAGAGGAGATCTTTCGCTAGTGTGATTGGTAGAGAGCTGAAGGTGACCCGTTTCTCACGCGGGAGCCTTTTGGTGAATGCGGCGAATTAGTGCCCTTCGGACACTTGATGGCACGCCTGCGAGTGTGACGTCGCATTCTACCATGAAATTGATGAAAGGAGTAATTTATGCGAGGGAACTCGTGGACTACTCCATAGAAAACATCACATTGGAGCTAGCTGACCATGGGGCCGTCAAGTTTGAACGTGTGATGCGAAAACAGAGAGGAGCCTCGAGACCCACCCTACACTCTTCGTCACTTTCGACTGTGACAAGCTCCCTGAGTTGGTACGTGTCGGTTGGTATTACTACCGCGTGAAGGAATTGGTGCCAGTGTCGCAGAGGTGCTATTACTGCCACTACTTCGACCATACTAATCGCTCCTGTCGACTTGTAAAGTCGGGGTTACCCGAAACCTGTGTAAATTGCTCTAAGGCCGCAAGCGATAAGTTCCAATTGTCTGGCTAAGTGTATCAATTAGGGAGGTCTGCACCCCGTTTCTTCGAAGGAATGTAGTGCTTATCTCCTCGCGAAGGAAATCATGGCCGTTCAGACTCAGGATTATCTCTCATTTTGCGAGGCTAAGGACTTGGTCCTGTTGCGCCAGGCGATACCGCGAAAAGATACCATCTGCTCCTGGCCCCTGCAGACCTACGAGTACGGTCGTTTCCGCGCCCATTCGGAACCCTTATGTGCGTTCTACCCACCCCGTGCGCTCCCTTGGTAAAGCTTGCCGAACAGGGGTCCACACCCACTACCAGGTAAAACCAGGGCTCCCCCCCCCTTCCCGCTGCGTCATCGTTGCCCATAAAGGGAAACTGCCGCGCACCTCCACCGAGTCTCTAGACTCGCACAAGGCACCACCCTTGAATTTGGTCACACGGCCATCTTCCGTGGTCCCTAAAGCTACCCTTCGAAAGGAGGACATCACTATTGGATATTTGTTTCCTTCGTTCACACCAAGTGGTGTGCTGGGTGGCTCATTGACGGTGGATCATCAAACAAAGAGCACTTCGCTCACCTAGGGTTTCAAGGGCGAGGGAGGAATAATTCTTCAAAGGCAACAGCGCCTTCCTTTCATTGTCCGCCCAACGGCGCCCAGAGTTGTGACTCCTGGAAGCGTACTGCCATTTCCGTGAGGGTTTTCTCTTCGTGGAGGGTCTCCGCATCTTCTCCAAGCTAGGCCTGGAGGGTATATTCCTTCAATGGAATTGCAATGGACTACCCACAAATTGGAGGAGCTGCGGAGGCTCGTCTGCTCCCATTCCCCGTTAGCTAACTTTTTGCAGGAGTTCGGGCTGGGCGCATTCTTCTGCCCACACTGCCGGGGTATAAGGGTTTTGCGACCCTACAACCACGGGATGGGTGACGGGCGGGAGGATCTACGATTTACACCCGGCATGATAAGTTTGTTCTTCTTTTCGCTTTAGATACCTCCTTTCAGGCAGTAGCTGTGCAACTGCACCTTGAGAGGAGGTATACTGTTATTTCCCAGTACATTCCAACGTTAGCACTCGTAGACGCAAGGACATCTGACGCGTTGTGGCACGGTTGCCAAGGCCCTTCCTCTTGATCGGAGAAAAAAAACAGTTGACACCCCTTTCTGGGGCTACTACTCTTACTCCTCAGGGTCAATTCCTTGCCGACCTGATCGAAAAGCTTGAGAGGGGTGTCCTAAATGGGGATGAGTTTATGCATCATTGCACGAGAACCGCTTCATTTTCCTTCCTCCATCTATTTTGTGCTATCCGGATGCAGAGGCTGAGTTGGATTAGGGGGTGGTCGCTGACTTCCATGGTAGTAATCAATTTCCCAATAAAATATCATTTTCTGGGCCACAGTCGCCAGAGAGCCCGCCTCGATGGCACTTAGCGCGGGCACGGTGGTCTGAATTTCAAGAAATGACCAAATTCTCTATCTCAGTCAAAGAGTTTAGGTCGGTAGATAAGGTCGTTGAGTTCTTCTCTGGCAACCTCAGCTGCGGGCCTAACTACTATTCCTAGGAACTATATCCGTTTTTTACGCCTTTTACTCTCGTGGTAGTCAGTAGAGAGTGTGAAGGCCCTCAAGCAGAAACATTATGCCTACAGGCGCTATAAGAGCTGCCCCAACGATTTCACTGTCTGTAAACTTCGTCGGGCCAACGCTAGGTTTCGGTATATTTCGAAGCACGCCCGCCACTCTTCTTGGCAAGCATACGTGTCTTCACCCTAACGGGAAGACCCCTCTAGCAGAGGTATGAAAGTGAGTTAAAAGTATTAGGGCTAGTTCTAGCAGGACCCCCCTCCCATTCTCCAGGAGATGGAAACGCAATCTCGGACCTCGCATCAGTGGCGGAATCCTTCGCGGCCGCTATCTCTGCATTCTCTAGTGGGGACACTGCTCCGCCAGCATTCAATGCACGTTGTTATGTCATGGAAGGCCGCGGCCTGGACCTTATCTCAAGAGGCGGAGAAACCTTCATCGACAGGTTTCTTCCGAGAGAGTTGCATTCCGCTCTTGCTTCGTGCACGGACACCGCCCATGGTCCGGTCGATGTCCCGTACGCCATGATTCGACACCTGGGGGAAGATCGAGGCATGGCGTTTCTATTAGATTTGTTCAACAGTATCTAGGTGGGCGGTCTCCTCCCTGATTACTGGCGAATTGCTACTGTGCTCGCCTTTCGCACACTGGAAAGGGATCAGTCTCCTCCGACCGCTTTCCACCCAATCTCTCTAACCTCTATATCGAGAAATTAGTAAATGTTAGATTCGCATTTATTTTGGACATCAGAGGCTATCTGTCTTCTGCACATTGCGGCTTCCACCTGTTCCACTCCACGTTGAATGCTCTGCTCCGACTGGTAAATGCATTCTGCGAGGCCCTCCTTCTTAGACATCAATACGCCACGGTGTTTTCTGATATGGAGAAGGCCTATGATGCCGCATGGTGATACGGTATCATGGAGACTCTCCACGTGATGGCGGCGAGGGAACGGCTCTCAATGTTTATATCTGAATTTTTACGAGATCGTCAATTCCGCCTACGGTAGGAGGGAGCCCTCTCCGGCCCAATGGAACAGGAAGAGGGTATCCCGCAGAGAAGTGTACTTAGTCTCACAATCTTGGCCCTGAGCATCAATGGCATCACCTGGGTGCTGCTGGAAGATGTTCTCGCCTGGCGATCGGTTTATTCTGCACTTCCCCCATTAAAGCCTACTAGTCGATGCTGAAGAGGTGCCACTCGCTCTACGCCGTGCAGACTGCATTACTCACCTGTACGCGCAAGCCCGGGGCCTCCTTCAGGCGACAACAGCTTTCACTTCATCCGCAGCTAATTTGAATGGTGCTTATGCCACTGAGAGACGCCAGTCATACCTTAAGCTCTTTGGCTTTAGGGCTAGAAAACTCTTTAAAGAGATAGGTAAGGCTCTCGGGCCGGTGGTGACCCTGGTTCTGCTTAGGACGCCACCCTGGAGGGTACCACTTTTTGCTATTTGTCACCACACCTCTGCTCCCAAAGCTTCTACAAAGCCAGTAGTATTTCGTTAGACCTTTTTGGAACACACCTCGTGTCACACTGGAACCGTGCCAGTGTATACAGATGGCTCCAAGTCCGAAGAGGGAGTCGGCTTCCACGCTGTATCACCTCTGTTTGAAGTCAGCGGGGCTCTGCCAGTGGCTGCCTCAGTCCTCACGACCAAGCTATTACAAAAATATACCACTCAGTATGGGAGATTACGCGACGTGCACGGTTCGGATATCTGATTGTAATCAATAGCGACTCACAAAGCGATCTGAGTGGTCTCGGGGCATTGGAAACTCCGCTTTCCCTGGTTCGCGATATCCTTTACGGTACGGTTTTGGCGAGCCGGGCGGATATCGAGATTATATTCTGTTGTGTTCCTGGACATGTAGGAATTGCGAGTGAATGAGCATGCCGATGAGGGCACTGTAAGTGTCCACGAGGACTCGGCTACCGGACCATCGTTTCACTCTTCCTCACACCGACTACATATCAGGAATCTAGGCAGCTCTTCGTCGTACTTGGCAAAGAAGATGTGAGATTGTCTAAGGGAACCTAAAGTTGCCTGCCATTTAGACACGATTGTTCCTATGGACCTACCCCACAATGCCGCGATGGCTTCCGGTTGCTTTTTCTTGTCTCTGCATTGGACACACTCGCAGGACGCATCGCCATTTGATAGGGCGCTCTCCAGCGCCCTACTGTCAAGACTGCTTTGTCCCCCAGACTGTTCAAGCTTAGCAAACCCCGCGCACGTACCTGTCCCAGTATGTGGATGGGCGGGGTCACTACCGCCTGTCTCTTGTACTCGGGACGAGTTCGGGCACATTAACTAGTGGACTTATAGAATTTTAGGGGGAGGGTCGCCTTCTCCCCTTTATTTAACTAGGTTTATTTATTGTTTTCTTTGTAGGTCGCACGTATTTGCGCCAGGGGGTAGGAGGACTTGCCCCTCCCCCCGAAGCCGGAGCTTTCTAACTCCTTGTTGCCATATTCCTTTCTTTAGGTTTGTTGTTGTTGTTTGCATATTCTTATTTTAAAGTAGCCTAGTGCTAGGCTATCGTGAGTGCCGCGACTTGTGCTCAAATATGTAGTCGCCAGAGAGGCCCCTAAATTTAAAAAAAACAATCTTTCAATGCTGAGTCTCCCTGCCGATGTGCGAATCGTCTAGAGTTGTGATTACGTCTCTCTGCAACAGAGAACTCATTCTTCATCATGTACTAATCAAACCCCATATCTGATTCCTCTTCGTCAGGACTCGCCGAAGTATCTTCTTGGAGACCTGCGCCTTGGCTTCTACCCAAATTACCTGGTTAATCTTAACTTAATTCATTTAACTACCATAAATAATTTGTCCACCCCTTTTGTGTATATATATATATATATATATATATATATATATATATATATATATATATATATATATATATTAACGTAATAGTTATTGATTCAATTCGAAAACATTTTAACTGGTTTGTTTTTATCAGCTTTCTTAGACAAGTTATTCCAGGTTTATTTTGTTTTAAAGGAAAATAGTTATTTTTTGCTTGTGAAAAGTTGAAGCATTTGTTTACTATCTTGAAACTATTATTAATAGCAGCTATTCGGTTACTTGGCTCAAACATTAAATCACGATTTATAATACCCAGTATTTTAAAACACCAATAAATTCGTTACATAAACATCGATTATTCAGAAAAAGTAAATTGAATTGTCTCCGTCTTTCTTTATTCGATTTATTTCGATATTCAGTAATTAATTTCGTTACTCGACGCTTAACGCTTTCCAATATTCAAATCACCTATCGCAAATACAGAGTCATGAACTGCACCGTCTACTGCAAATGAGGTTTACAATCGCTTTATTCAGGGGAAGAATACTATTCTTTGAATATAACCAAAATATGTGGCTATGTAGCAGAAAACCTAATTCTCTTTTTGTCATGTTACATTGCATTATTTTTCGTCCCTATGTCGGTCGGTCAGTCGGTCCCCATTTTGCTTCTTTGTTTTGTAATGACATTGTAAATATTTGGCCGATTGTAGGGAAATTTTCAACCTTCTGTTGTTTTACATTCTTTTTCGAATCACCCCCTATACCACTACCACCTACACCAACAAGACTACCTATACCATCATTACATACAACCTTCCTGCACTACCTACACTACATACACCATCACCAGCTATACCAACACCACCTAAGCCACCTCTACCTACACCACCACCTGAAGAACCTACATCAACTACACTACCACCAGCTACAACAATAACACCACCACCTATACAGCCACCACCTACACCACAAACACAACCGCCACCTACACCACCATCGCCACCCACACAACTAACACCTACACCACCACCACCTGAACCACCATCACTTACACCAACTCCACAACCACCAACTACACCTCCATAACCTACATCAACACCACCGCCACACCACCTACATCAACACCACCGCCACCACCAGTACCACCTACATCACCATCATCAGCTACACCGCCAGCACTTTACCACCTACGACACCTACATCCACACCACCTACATACAGCACTTACAACACTTACACCACCTACGACACTTATACCTCCACTACTTACACCACAACCTACACCAACACCACCTACACCACCGCCACCTACACAACCTTTACCACCAGTACCACTTTCACCACCGGCACACTTTCACTACGGGCACCACTTTTACCACAACGACTTACACCTCCACCACCTACACGGCCACGACCACGACCACCACGACCACGACCACCACCTACACCATCACCACCTACACGGCCACGACCACGACCACCACCTACAACATCACCACCTACACCATCACCACCTACACCACCACCTACATCACCACTTAAGTTTATCCCGGGATTTTTTTTCTTTTTGCAATAACATCATAACTATTCGGAAGATACTACAGAAATTTGAGAACCTTGGGTTGTTTCAATTCTTTTTAAACTGATATTTTTGCCGAAGTACTTTCAAGTTTAGCTGGAAATTATTTCAATTTGACATCATAACAACTTGGCCAATTCTAACGAAATCTGAATCCCTTATGTTGTTTTATATTCTCTTTCAAATGATATAATTGCCAAGGTCCTCCAAAGAGTAGTCCGTAAGTATTGGAAATTTTGAAGGTCGTAAGAGGATAAATCAATATAATTGGGAGCCCGCGAAGTTGAGCTCAAGACATCTAATGTTATTTACTTGTTGACTCTATTTAGAATTTGGCCACCCATACTGTAAGTTCTTGGCAAATTATCTTGACAGGAGCATTAGCTTACATTTGTGCACAATGATTGCATGCACAACATAATTCATCCAAGTCTTTTTTTTAATTTTCATAGTACCCTCTAGATTTGGAATTGCTGTCCCACTGGTTCACAAAATGCGTGACGCCACAGCTGCTACGACCCCAGTACATGCCAATTTTGTCTGATGCTCTGTTCCTGGACATTTAAGGATTGCGTTAAATGAACGTGCTGATGAAGGCCCCAGACAATCTACAAGTTTGAGCAACCTGATCAGCGTTTTATTCTTCACCACTTTGACTACATGGTAGACCTCGGGTCACCCTCTGGATTACGTGGCAAAGAGATGAGAGACGGCCGTTAGGAAGTAAAGTTGCATGCCATCGCACTGCGAACTTTCCCGGTGACCTATCTACACCCCGCTTTCTCATAATGAAACCTCCCTAACATTTAATTATTTTAATTGTTGGCTGTACGCTT
The DNA here is from genome assembly GCA_963969495.1 of Ceratothoa steindachneri. NCBI lineage: Eukaryota > Metazoa > Arthropoda > Malacostraca > Isopoda > Cymothoidae > Ceratothoa > Ceratothoa steindachneri. Next base: position 140,937,712 of record OZ018329.1, on the reverse strand, counting down.
AAGATGTACCAGAGGGAGGCAGGCGTTGCTCTGACACCTTAAAAAAGTAGATATGTTTTTGTTCTATGTTGTCGCTGCTGTTTTTTTCTACGTGTTACTTTTTATTTTTCTAGTTTGGACGGCTGTGTCAGTCCGGACGTCCAAAATAAGCTATCTTAAGACCCAAAACACATAACATCGACTTCTCTGCCATGGACCAATTTTGTTGCGTCAGTTTAAATTTTAAAGTGAGCAAACGTTAGCTTTTCCTGTGTGCATTATTTCATGCCGTAAATTCCTATATCTTTCATCATTTTCTTGTGTGCCCTCATACACTTCTTCCACTGAAATGCCTATTATCACCGTTGCAGCATTTGAATGAACTCCATTTTGAAAATGACCCTAAAATTATTATTCCCCTCTCGCAAGCTTAAATTGAACCTAAGAAACCCTTAAGTGAGATTTCTTCCTCAATAGCCCATTCAAACATGCCATAAAATATTACACTCTTCACGAAAGTTACATCATCCCAATGACGACCAAGCTATGGAAATTTTGCGCGCGCCAACTTAGATCAGCATACTCCATCTTCATCTGTAAGATTGGCTTGTCTTCCGGAAGAGTCGAAAATATGGAGTGTATAATATACGAAACGCCATTATATGAAACTTCATTACCTGCAGATATATTTCAAACCCCTCAGTATTGAATTTCAGCTCCAAACTCGTTGGGCTCTGACATATATAAAGAGTCTATTTACTAGTCTTTAATAACGAAGACTGCATTATTTGATGAGATGAACAAAAAGAAATAAAATCTTCCTGAGCTCATAAGGAATGAATCATTCATTGTCGCAAGACGTGCCAAAAAACTTCATGCGAAGGTTCAACGTCTTTCAAATGGGTAAATACACAGGATCATTGATTTTGAAAGAGAAAAATGGAAAAATGATTAATTTTTGATATTTTTGAGATTTAAATTCGAGAGGAAATGTTTAACAGGGAAGGTGGCTGTAAGAAACCAATTTAGAGATTAAGAAATTTTAAACTTAATTTTGGGACCGAAATTTTGTCTCGAAATAAATTTTCTATTCATAGGAGTTAGTATTTTTGAAGTCGTGAGGGTGCTCTTAAATCATAATTATGACAAACATAAGTTACATAGGTTAAATATAATAAAGACAATGGGTTACAAATAATTTTGTACAGTTAATAACAAGTCGGAATATGAATTCCTGTGGTGATGGTTTATTGAAATAATTTTATTTATTAATCATAATAATCATCAGGTCTCAACATTTAAAATATTTGAGAGGAAGATCGTTAAGAAATTGACGACCTTAGACAAATGATAAGGTCTATACTGCGAAAAATAGATGAAAAGTTTGGGTGCTATGGATACACGAAGGCAGCACTACCTGCACAATCCCGCAGGTATCTTTGCGAGGATTAAATTAGGAATAGAAATAAGCAAAAAACCCAAACCTAATCGATACTCACTGTTACAATAAATTCCTATACTAATTTATATTGTATTAATGATTGTATCCGAATCTACTACTAGATTTGTTACTTCTTGATTAATAAGTATACAATTAATTTATTTTTCTCCTCATTGAATACCCTTCCAGAAGATGTTCTCGCAAAGCTCTACGTAGATGACTATTATCTCTTTTTTGTGACTCAGATAGTAATATTGTAGCATCGGATTCAAGAGGCTTTGAAACGCGTTTTTTATTAGATCGATAAGCACAGGTTTTGGTTTGACTTGGTCATCAAAAGGTTAGTTGCCTTATGACGACATCAACAGCTTTCGGCTGATCGGTATGTCTCCTGAAACGCCAAAATGGGTAACGTAAATTTTCTTGTACCCTAACCATGGACATTATTTCCTTCGTGAAGTTCGATACTCATGTTACTTAAGGGGGCTAATATTTTATTTTTCTATCATTTTTCGCGTTCGTTCGAAACTAAAATCTGGATTTACTTTTTATGTATCCGCAGCAAAATATCAATTGCGAAAGGCGAGAACTTGATCCACGATACCGATCTTCGTTTGGCTAATGATGCTTTCCGCACGTTCTTTATTCAGATATTTCTGGTTCGATTGGAGGAGCTGCTACGTACATGCTTGTTCGCGGAGGCTCAGATTCTTACTCAGTCGCCAATGGCTTTCATTGGATCAGTATCCGATTACAACGGTGCCTATGCTATCCAAAACGGTAATCATACCCAAAGACTTTTAGGTTTTAGGTCGGGAACCTCTGGTATCGCCCAGGATGCTACTCTGGAGATTTGTCGACACTTATCTTTTTCATAAGCTTTTACAAGGCCGAGAATTTTGCGTTGAACCTTTTTTTAGCACACTTAGTGTTAAACTGAAGACGTTCTTGTGTAAACGGATGGCTCAAAATCCAAAAGAGTGTTGGCTAGCCCTCCATATCCCCCCTATTGAACTGAGTTGGTCTCTATCAGGAGTTGTGTCGATCTTAATGGGCTAGCTGGTTGCAATAACCACTCTGTATGGAAATATCGGATTGTGCTCAGTTCAGAGACCGTATTGATATTTCTAGAGATTCATTCAACTACCACTAATGTTCTCCTTGCATTTGAATCTCTGCACCCACTAGTTCTTGGTAGCCGTGATGCCACGGTCTCCGCGAGCCTGGCCAATGTCTAGATTATTTTCTGGTGAATTCCTGAAAATAAAAAGATTGCCGGAGATTGATGCGCTGATGAAGATGTTATTTTTTTTATTATCTTACGTGTCGACGGACTTCTAGGACATAAGTCGCCGTACTCAAGCTAACCTAAATCTAGGCTATATTAGAAGCCAAATTTAAAAAAAAAAATAAGCAAGATACAACAAGAAGCAAAAGTAAAACAAACGAATTGACAAAATATAGAGCGAGCTCCATCGACAGGGAAAGGCCCGCCCTCCCCCACCGAATAAGGCCGTGATCCATATTTGAATATTAAACAACTGGAAGAAGGCCGGCCTCCTCGAAAGGGTCTAAAAGTCCACAGGTCGGTGTGCACAAACTCGTCCCGAATACAAGGGATAGGGGGTAGCAAACCCGTCCATCACGGTACTGGGACATGTTTCGTAAGCGAAGATCACCCAGACTGGGACATTCAAAGGGAATGTGCCAACAGTCTTGGGGGACGAGGCAGTCGTTACAATAGCGCGCAGGTGAGCGCTCCATCAAATGGCGATTTGTCACAGGAGTGTGCCCAATTCGGAGACAACAGAAACCGACCTGAAGCCGTCGCGGCATTGGGGGATAGGCCCATGGGAACAGTCGCGGCGCAATGGCACGCAACATTAAGTTCGCCTGGAGAGTCTCCCATTTTCTTTGACAAGCAGTCCAAAGGGCTGCCCTTATTTCTGGCATATATTCGTGTAGGAAAGAGCGAAATACTGGCCCGGTCCTAGCGGACTCTTTGGTGTCCTCATCGGTGTGCTCATTCCCCGCAATTCCTACATGTCCAGGAACCCAGCAGAAGATAATCTCGACATTCGCCTAGCCTGCAAAAACCGTAGCATCACGAATATCGCGAACCGGGGGATGTTGAGATTTCAATGCTCCAAGAGCACTTGGGGCGCTTTGTGAGTCGCTATAGATCACAATCCGGTCTTCGAACTGTGCACCTCGCGTAATCTTTCGTACCGAGTAGTGTATTGCCACTAGCTCGGCCGTAAAGACAGACGCAGCGCCTGGCAAAGTCCTGTTAACTTCAAACAGAGGGGATACGGCGTGGAAGCAGACCCCAACTTAAGAGTTGAAGCCATCCGTATACACTAGCACGGTTCCAGCGTAACACGAGGTGTGATCCAAAAATGTCAAATGCAATACTCCCGGCGCTGTACAAGATTTGGGAGCAGAGGCATGGTGACAAATAGCCAAATGTAGTACCGTCTAGGGTGGCGTCCTGGGCAGAACCAAGGGCTATACCTAGCTCTCAAAGGAGTTTATTAGCCCTAAATCCAAAGGGATTAGGGTGTTACTGGCGTCTCTCGGCAGCATAGGCACCGTGGATATCAGCTGCGGATGCAATGAGATTTGTTGGCGACTGAGGTTGGCCCCGGGCTCAGGGGAACAGGAGAATAATGCACTGTAAATGGGATAGAGCGAGTGGCATCTCCCCAGTATCGAGAATTGGTCTCTCAATGGGCGAAGTGCGGAAGGCACAGGTTGCTAGGCGAAGGCCGGTGTGGTAGATTGAGGACACCTTGCGCAATACACGCTCGGGTGCGGATGCATAAAACTTGGACACGTACTCTAGTTTCGAACGCACAAACGATCGGTAAAAAAGTTAGGCAGTAGCCCTATCAGTACCCTAAGCACTAGACGTCACAGAGCAAAGAATATCCATGGCGCGGTTACAATAGTCCCTAAGGCTGCGAATATGAGCCCCCCAGGTGAGGCGTCGGTCAAATACAAGATCAATGAAACTTTCCGATTCAACAATATCCAGGCGCACCTCCTTAAAAAATAAATCTGGTTCGGAGGAAGCCGTGGATGGCGGCATAAGTTTACCACCTTAGTCTTGGCCAAAGAAAACCGAAACCTGCGCTCCTCGACAAAGCGAGAGACGCAGTTCAATGCTTTTTAGACTCGACGCTCCAGAGTTGGCACCTAGGCCCTGCCAAAAGAGATCGAAAGGTCGTCCAGCTAGAGCGTAGCGATAACATCTTTCGGCAGCACTGAGGTGATGCCGTTGATGCTCAGGGCAAAGAGTGCGACACTGATGAAACTAACCTGCGCGAAACCTTCTTCCTGCTCCATTGAGCCGGAGACGGCTCCCCCCACCTGTACGCAGAATCGACGATCTCGCAAAAGTTCAAATATAATTATTGGGAGGCATCGCCTCGCCCCTATCGTGTGGAGAGTCTCTATTATACCGTATAATCTGGCGATAGCATAGGCCTTCTCCAGATCGAAAAACACCGTGGCGTAGTGCTGTCTACGAAGGAACTCCTCGCAGACGGCATTTGCCAGTCGGAGCAGAGCATCCGACGTGGAGTGGAACTTGCGGAAGCCGCACTGTGCAAAAGAGAGATGACTTCCGCTATTCAGGAATATGGCTAATCTAACATTTACCCATTTCTCCATCAACTTGCACACGCAAGAGATTAGAGAGATTAGGCGGAAACCGGCCGGAGTTGAGTGATCTCTCCCCGGTTTACGAAAGGCGGGCACAGTAGCGATTCGCCAGGATTCTGGAAGGAGATCCTCCACCCACATCCTGGTAAACCAATCTAAAAGAAAGGCCATCCCTCTCTCACTAAGGTGTAGGAGCATGGCGTACGGGACATCGTCTGGACCATGGGCAGTGTCTGCGCACGAAGCAAGAGCGGAGTGCAACTCACTCACAGTAAACCTCTCTTGAAGGGTTCTCCGCCTCTGGAGGTAAAGTCCAGTCGGCGTCCTTCCGCGACATCCTGACGTACATTTAATGCTGGCGGAGCAGTATCCTGGCTAGAGAATGCGGAGAAAGCTGTCATGAAGCATTCCGCTACGGACGCGGGTTCCGAGATTGCGGTCCCATTCTCCTACAGAACGGGAGGGGGTGTGGAATCCTGCAAGAACTTGCCCCGAATCCTTTTGACTTGGTTTCACACCTCTGCTAGAGGGAAATTCCTATTAAGTGAAGACACGTATGCCCACCAAGAAGAGCTGCGGGCGTGCTTCGAAGTATAACGGAACCAAGCCCTAGCGTGTCGAAATTCACCGAGAGTGAAATCGTTCGGGGGTCACTAAAAGCGCATGTAGGCATAACGCTCCTGTTTGAGGGTCCTCTTATACTCGGTCGACCACCAGGGAAGTGGTCGGTGTGCAAAACGGCCAGACGTTCTGAGAATAGTAGTCAGGCCCGCGGTGATGAGGTTGCCGGAGAAGATCTCAACGACCTCATCTACCGACCTAAACACCTCAACTGAGATAGGAAATTCAATAATTTCCTGAAAGCAGGCCACCCGACCCTCGCTAAGCACCATCGGGGTGAGCTCTCAGGCGGCAGTTGCCGTAAAATTGATATTTGAATGAGAAAGTAATCACTACCATGGATCTCATCGACCATCCCCAATCACAATCAGGCTGTGCATCCGGAGAGCACAGAGTTAGATCAAGGCAAGAAAATGAAGCGGTTTTGGGGCAGTGATGCGTAAACTCATACACATTTAGGACACCTATCTCAAACTCTTCCCTCAGATCGGCAAGGTCTTCTCCCCTGAGATTTATTGTGTAATCTCCCCAGAGAGGATGTCTGCCGTTCAAATCTCAAAGCAAAAGAAAGTGCCTCGGCAATCCTGCAACGACGTGGCGGAAGTCCCCCGCGTCGAAGCTAGCTGACCTTGGGATGTACGCAGAAATAACATTATACCTCGTATCCAAGTAAAGGTGTACAGCAACTGCCGAAAAGGAGGTATCGAAGGTGAAAAGAAGTACGGAGACATTATGCCGGGTGTAAACCCCGCATCCCCCAGCCCGGCCCACATCTCTTGGTCTCCTGCAGAAAAATAGCTAACGGGGAACGGGACAAGACGAGCCTCCGCAGCTCCTCCTATTTGGCCCAGAGTCCACGGCACACCATTGAAGGAATATGCCCTCCAGGCCCAGCTCGGAGGAGACGCAGGGGCCCTCTTCAAACAGAAGACCCACAGAGAAATGGCCGTACGCTTCGCGGAGGCAGAACTCCGGGCGCTGTTGGCCGAACAAGGCGTTGAAGGTGCTGTCGCCTTCGAAGACTTATTGGAGGAGGTTGGGCTCACCATGCAAATCTTTTCGTACCTCCACCTTGGAACCTTATGCCGGTGTTGCGGCTTCGGAAGTGACTAAGGGGGCCCTATTTTCAAGGATTCACCGTCTCCGAGGAACTCAGCTCGCCACTAGGCGTGGGCATAGGAGCCGAAACTCCTTTGCTGCTGTCTTCCTTTAGGGGGACAGCTTGGCAACCAACTTCAGGGTTGTTGCCTTCTGTGAGCCTAAATACTCAGTGATGCGAGTGCCTTTTTAGCCTTACGAGAAACGGTCACGCTTGGGGAAGAGCGGGGAGCCCTGGTTTTAGCTTGGGCGGGTGTGAACACTTTGTGCCGCCAGCTTTTCCAGGGGAGTGCCCGGGTTGAGTATAACCCGCAGAAGGGCTCCGAATGGGTGCCGAGCCTGGATTCGCTCTCATGGAAGGCCCTATCCTCTGAGGCTGGGTTGCCTCAAGGACCATGTCTATCTCAGAGGGGGCCTCCAGTTGGCCATACCCCCAGGACATCACAGGTCCCATTGGCAGCAGCGTCGTAGTCATGTCTGGTGAATCACAGGCCTTGACTCCTGCTAAGTTTAAAATTCTAGCCAGCAGGCCTTTTGAGGGAAGCGACCGAAGGGGTTTAGCTTCCCTTTCCCCCATTGGAGGCTCTCCTGCGCAACCATAGGGAGAAGGGACATCCATTTTATCTGTGGAGATGCCCGAGGGTGGCTCCGATGATGGACAGGGGAACTTTGAGGGAAGCATATTTGTTTTTGCATCATTAGGCATGGTCACCCTACATTTTTCACGGGATGCATTCGCTCATCACCCCTCGCAGTAGCCCACCCTGCAAGAGGTGCTTACAGGTCTGGCAGAGCCAGGTGCCGCCATTTTGGACCACCCCTTCAGCCTGGCGGCATGGCAGTCCCTCGGCATGACAGCTTTACCTTGGACACGGCGTAAAAAAATAGATGGTGAAGTGAGAAGGAAAGGGGATGTGAGGAAGGTATGGGTGGAGATGAAGCAGGTTATTAATAACCCAGCATCCCAAATTGGAAATCAGGAGTTATGCAACATTATCCCCTCACCTCTCAGCCCCGTAACGGGACGGTTGACTGAGAAGAAGGTCAGCACCTACCGTGTGAAATTAAAGGGCCTACCAGAGAAAGTTGTGGGAGAGGTTGCATAAAAAGCAACAAAGTAGGGTAAAAATACAAGCTGTTTGAAAGAGGCTAAGCTGGGGTCGAAGGGGGAGCTGAGTCCCGTCAGCACGACGGCGAGGATCGCAAATCGCCGCGCCCCTTACGGAAGATGAGGATGAGGATGCTAAAAAGTCTAGCCTATCGTTTCGCTGTTCCACACATTGAATTGCTCTACAGGAATCAGTCAAACATTCGTGTTACTGGGAAACCAAGATGGTAGATGGCCGATGAGAGCCTAAATTGGCGCACCATTGTGGTGCGAATGTTCGCTTAGACCCATCACTCCCTACCTCACCACGACTGCTTCGGCGGTTTTAGCTCGCTTTCCATCGTCTTCGAATTTGATTTACTGGCGATACGCACCTCTAATCGATGGACATCTTCCCTTCCTCTTACTGTAATCACTGCGTGGTCGCCTAGACTGTCCTGAAGTTTCTTGTTAGATGTCAAATTCTGAGGGACCTTAGCGCACGGTACCTTCCCCGGGACACTGGCCTGTGGACGCTCAGTCTTGTCCTATCTACTTAAGATGGCTTTGTGTTTAGCCAATTGTGAACTTTTCGAGTGGCTATAGGAGGCTGGCCCATACCACAGTATACATTTTGGGGGTTTCTGGAGTTCTTTGTTGTTGTTTGTGTTTTGGATAGCTCGGCTCCCCATTGGGTGAGGCTACTTTCACCACCTGATCATTTTTTTCTCCTTTTTTGCTATTTTTTTTTCTTTTTGTGATCTTAGATTTTGCTTTTTTCTTTCGCCTTTTTATCTGATTATTTATGCCTGTACACAATAGCCTATTTATAGGCTGAATTTGATTAGGCGAACTATGCCCTCGGTAGTAATCGCCAGATGGAAGCTCTTTCCCATATGATCTATTATTCCCCCCTGGCAAACATGACGCCATCATATTACATAAACTTTGAATAATTTCTAATAATTTGAAGCCAGTGAAGTTTCTGAACCTAATGATGGAAACAGGACCATTACAAATTAGTCACATTTATTATCCAAGAAATCATAAAGCCTCTTATTTTCCAGTCCATCTAGTTACCATAAGGGATAGGGTGACGGTGTGTATTTTCGAATCTCAGAACACAGTGATATGAAGACAAATTAGAATCAGAAATGTCTTTCACCCATACAAATACAAAAGTAATGGTTAACGGATCATCAGATTACTGTTCATTCAACACATGTAAAATAGATTAAAAAAGAAACACCAAACCTCTGACTAAAAGCACAAACACAGAAACCTGAAACCCAAAGGAAAATGAAAGCCTTCCAATTTGCAATACCATACATGTTTACCGATCTCACTGAGCATGTAAAATCTTCATTAGAAAAGTGGTACAAAATAGAGCAATTTTATCTGGTTCTATCTTCATAGGCAATAAAATATGCGAGGATCCTTAAATAATTTTAGATAAAAAGAAAAAGACAAGACTTGATTTTAATATAATTAGAGAAATAATTCAATACGTAGAGTGAAATCAACAGTTATTAAGAAACCTTTACTTTAAATTAAAAGCAGAGAAAATTTGTAAGGAGAGATCTGTATTGACCTGATGAAACTTGAAAATACATGAAATAAATATGACCGCACGTCCTTTTATAAACATATTAGGGGTGGTAGGATAATTTGCGGTCGGTGAGGTCGGAGGGAACACAAATACCCAGATATTAGCCGCAGCATGGTTTACCATTCTCTATCTGACATTTCTTTGTGGATCATTAAGAAAGGACTCTAGGAAAATGATCAGATAATGGTATGAGAGGCAATCAAATTGTTGTTTAATGACTTTTGAGGTAATCTTTGGATATTAAGTAATAGAAGGATTTCTAAAGAGCTCTTCATTGTGGAAGAGGTGTATTTAAAAGTGTATCAATATGATATTTTGAGAAATTTGGAGAGAGAATCTAGCTCAAATGTAAGTAAATAAACGAAATAAATGAAGGGATAGAGAGAGAGAAAGAGTTATTGATTTTAATAAGGCCTCCCAAATTTTAAGTTGTCATCAATTAGATTGTTCTTGGCCCGCCAGCTGAATTAGGTGAGTTATCGAAGGAAGCATTTTAATTAAATTTACGAAGAGAAGAAAAATTACAAGGGATGAATTTACTAATGAAGCTGTTTCGAGGCAATAATGTATATACATAGACCAAGGGTAGCATCGCAAGGGGCCCCGCCCCCTAAGACATTTTGACGCAGAGTAAGGATTTACGTAGAGACCCAAATTATACATGGCATCGTACATAATTTTCTCCGAGGAGAAGTTTTTGGTATTAATCCTTCTATCCTAAATAGAAGTTGATTTGCTAGTCGTGGTATTCTTATGGTAGACGCAGTGGGTACCTTGGTTGTGACAGTCAGCTAAGTCTACTGAGGCAAGTGACCATTTGTGTTTTCCTGCTAAATCTTTGAATGATCGGATCTTGATATTTCAACGTATTGTTATTTTTAGTGTTTTTGTTAATGTTAACATGCTGTTGTTAGTGTTAGTGCGCGCGTGATCGCGTTAAGGGAAAATGCATCGCATTAAATGGACCCAACGCATTCTCGTTCAAGTCTGGATTTCATCGCCTCTGGGGACTAATCGATGCCGCAAATCACCACTCCTCTCACCGATGGGCAATTACAGTTGGCAATTCATCCGAAACCTACAATCGGAATTGTACAACTGAGTGGTATATCAAGAATGAAGTATGTTTACATTGTTCATTTTCTCTCCATATTAGTTGCCTCGTTTTAATTCATTTTCCCATTATTACTATGTGATAGAACGGTCTGAGGCTGCTTAAATTCAGCCGCTATCACATGGTTATAAACATTGCTAAACACGTGCATCTTCGAGAGCAAGCAGGGCGCGTTATCGCCACCTGAGTCAATATTTAACCAAAGAGGTCATCCCCCCCCCCCCGTTTCGACTCCATTCGTCGATCAGATAGGGTATTTTCCCAGGCGTGATTGGAGCATTTCCCCGAGCCTGCCACTCAATTGTCCCTTGCGCCAAGGAGATGGCTCCGGGTACTTATACAAGAGCATTTCCCAATAAGATCAGATCAGATCCAAATTATCTTCGTGAGACATCACGCCGATCCGGTCTTACCTTGTGCACCAGGGAGCTCTACCTCAAGAACCACCTTAGTGTCCAGAAGAGGACAATATCCCTTGAGTGCCAAGGTTCGTGCCTTCGAGACGCCAAGTCAATCAGCCACCCCCCCTGTTGTTCAGAAATAGAACAACGTTAGAACAGCCATTGTTCTTTAAGCCCGTTGACCAGAGACGATTCTCACCCTCCCCCCCTGTTGTTCAGAAAGAGAACAACGTTAGAACAGCCATTTTTCATTAAGCCCGTTTACAAGAAACGGTTCTCACCCTCCCTCCTGTTGTTCAGAAAGAAAACAACGTTAGAACAACCATTATTCTTTGAGCCCGTTGACAAGAAACAGTTCTCCCTGCCCCCTCTGGTGTTCAGAAGAAAACAGCGTTAGAACAGCCATTGTTCTTTAAGCCCGTTCGTCAAGAAACGGATCTCATTCCCAAGACATCACGTCAGGATAATTTAATTCCCCCTTTTCAACGTTCTTCAAGAGGACGATTGGTTTCAACGATAACCTCCATTGTTCATCTAGAACATCCCCGATTTGCTGTCACAAAGATCGCTCGTATCTCCAAGTCCCACTTTGCTCTCACTCTTTGAAGACAGTCTTTCCCCTTCGCTAAGGACAACCCCCGAAGAACCTTTTCTGCTGCAACTCGCCAGTGGACCGAAGATTCCTTCGCATCATTTTCCTCTGTACAACAACTTTGTAGTTACGTAGGCTGAGCATTACCTTTAATTATCTAACCTTTTGTCAACCCTATCCTGCGCTTTAAATGGTTTAGCGAACCATCCTATCCCTTTAATTTTTATTTGTTTACCTTTTTAAATCTCTCCTAATCTTAATCCTCGGATTAGTCAGATTTTCCCACGATGCTTTCCATTCTCCCTTTGGGTAAACATTTTTTTTTGTGTGTTGTTGATAGTTTAATTAATAAAACTCTACTTTATTAATAATAGCCATATTATTATCCTTAAGCTCAGTTCCACTTCTTAAGCATATTGAAGATAAATAAACTCGGTCAATCAGATTACCACGCACTCGAAATATTTGAATTATTTCCTCAATGAATAGTTATATATGGTATACCGTCGAGAGTCTATTCTACGTCATATATATATATATATACTATTTAAATTTGGTATCAAGTGTGTAAGGTTTAACGCTATATCCTTGCAAACACTGGTCTCAGTTCAGTAAAGCATAGTGTTATTCGTTATAAGACTAAAGTATAGTATGTAGTTCCCTTTTTGTTTCACCGATTGCTATCCCTTTTTTGAAACTTAAGAAGCTGCAGTAGCTCAAGGAACTGTTATATTAATTTTTTTCTGTTTTTTTTTGTGTTATTTTAGTCATTGGTTATCTAGGTCGAGAAACCAATTACGAATAGGTCAGTGCCTATATTTGGGTAGACTAATTCTCTAGAAGGCATAATTCTTATTGCAAGGAATTTAATTGGTTGACTATTGCGCCCCCAAGTGCAAATATGACTCAGTTCGAAATCTTCAAAGCGCAAGGAGAATCCTTGGGACTTTCCCGAAGAGAATTGATTGAGTTCGTTCAAGAGGAGCAAAGAACGGAAAGAGAAAAGTTAAGAGAAGAAAGAGAAAGAGAAATCCAACGAGAAGAAAGAGAGGAACGGAAAAGACAAGCTGAACATCACCATAAGCTTGAAATGGCTAAAGTACAGTTTGAAATACAATCAGTCAGTTCACGTTCAGAAGCCTTGCCCAATCTCACACTTAAGCTCCCCAATTTCAGGAAAGGAGAAGATTTCGGAGCATTTTTAGTCCACTTCGAAAAGATCTTTGAGATCAATAACCTGGATCTGAAGGCTGAAGGTGTAGTAAGATTACTTTCCCTGTTAAATAGTAAATTGCGAGAGATTTTCATATCTTTACCATCTGAATGTACAATTAACTACAGCACCTTAAAAGCTGAGTTATTGGCCGCCCATAATATGACTCCCGATTTCTACCGACAAGAATTTTAAGGAGGTCGTGTTAAACCCGGACAGACGTTCCGTCAATTCTGATACATTCTTCAGAGGAATTTTAAATTCTGGTTAGAATCCTCAAAGGTTGATCCTAACTACGAATCCTTAACAAACTTCGTGTTGCGGGATCAATTTTTGGCGTCTCTCCCGACGGAGATCCGCGCGTTCGTCCAGGATCGTCGGTGCCAGACCTTTAAACAGTGTACCAAAGAAGCGGATGTCTATGCCGCAAACCATAATTTATACCCCAAGGAGAATTGAACTTTTCACCAATCCCCCTACCAGGAAAGAAAGAAGGATTCGCGCCCCTTCCCAGGAAAGCCGACGAAGTTTCCGGGCCCCGTAAAACCCCAAAACTTCTTCTCCCCAAACCAACAACGGGACACCAAACCTCCCGTTAAGATTTCTCGTCCATCACTCTTCCCGAAGCGACCAATCATATGCTTCACCTGCGGTGTAGAAAACCACATGAACTGGACTTGTCCCTAAAATTCGAGGCTTAGAAGCGGACCAGCCAACCAAGTTTACCAGATTAGTGCCACTCCTGCTTTCCCGGTGGTGCAGACCCAAGAAGCAACTTCTCCCCCTCCGTCAGGCCACCAGGTAAATATTATTTTTTGATAAAAGTTCACCGTGAACGGCTGCTGTGTATCGACTCTCGTCGGGGACACAGGGTGCACGTGTTTCATCGTGTCTGACAAGCTCCTTCCCCCAGTGGACGCTAACCACCCAAAATTTGCGGTGGTACAGGACTACCTTGGGTGGGTGAACCGATTCCCCGTCGTTAGATGTTACCTGCAGCGTCAGTATTATTATGGCTGGGCTGAAGTCATTTCAGCACCCATTAAATTCTGTTCGGTACTTATAGTACAGAGCCCTCAAGTAAGCTCCGACCCTGTGTCCCAGGCCGCCCTTACTCGAGGCCGAGCTAAGAAGGAAGCCCAGGAGTCCGTCCCCCTCAGAACCTCGATACCGTCCGAATTCTCAGAGATCCTTAACCAGGACTTTAAGACGGCACAAAAGAAGTGTAAGGCACTAACACCCTTATGGGATAAGGCCCAAAACAAGGACACGGAGACTGTCCGTGGACCCAAAGTCATCAGGTACTTGAAGCAAGGTGGCTTACTTTATCGATCCGCCGAGGACAGTAATAACGCTGTTACAACTGTCTTATGCCTTCCACGATCCCATGTCCCTATAGTGCTCAAAATAGCTCATGACAGCATCTTTACCGGTCATTTCCAGCCATACTAAAACGGGTCAGCGTATTTTTAAATATTTTTATTGGCCGGGTGCTGCAGCTGACATCTTAAAGCATTGTCGATCGTGCGATGTGTGTCAGAAGACGTCCGCTAAGGGGCGAGTCAAACCTGCTCCCTTAACAATGGGACCAGTCATAACTGAACCTTTCTCCAGAGTGCCCATCGACCTGGTTGGCCCTATCCACCCCCCTTCGAGCGAAGGGCACAGCTACATTTTTACCTTAGTAGACTTTGCTACCCGTTTTCCCGAGGCTGTCCCCCTTCGCCGAAATCGATAGTATTTCTTGCGCCGAGGCCCTCATTTTCCTCTTTTCAAGGGTAGGCGTCCCCAACGAAATACTCTCCGACAGAAGACGACAATTCACCTCCGAGTTAATGGAGTACATAGGGAAGCTGCTCATGGTAAAGCCGTTTTTTACCACCCCCTTGCAGCCACAGACAAACGGAATGTGCGAGAAATTAAATGGAAATCTAAAATCCATCATTAAGAAGATTTGTGCTGAGCAGCCCCGTTAATGGCACCGATATCTCCCGGTCGCCCTATTCGCCTATCGGGAAATTCCTCACCATACATTAGGCTTCATCCCGTTCGAGCTCCTTTATGGACGTAATGTACGGGGACCACTCAGTGTTTTAAAGGAACTGCTAATCAAGCCCCAACTGGATCAAGAACTCCAGTCATCCTACGCCTATGTCTTGGAACTACGCCAGAGGCTCGAGAAATGCGCAAACATCGCCTATGAAAATGCCGATGTCAATTTGGAAAAAATACAAAACCTATTTTGATGTCAGGTCCGAAGATCGGAAATTTAAGCCCGGTGATGAAGTACTCCTGCTCCTTCCCACAGCGAGTAATAAATTACTGAGCCAATGGAAAGGTCCGTACTAGGTCCGTGAGGTAGGAGGACCGGTAGATTACCTCATTGGTACCCCAGCAGGCGATAAGCTCTACCACGTCAACTTTTTGAAAACGTACCACCGACGCGCCCATCGAGATACGTTCGTAGCCCTGGACGAAACATCGGCGCTTGAAGAGGATTACCCCGCGGAGTCCCTTAATGTCATACAGACAGTGTGCATCCAACCTGATGCCGATTACCCTCTTCCTTCCCTACCAGGCGAGCCTTTTGAACCCTCTGACCTGGATATTGATGCGCAGCTGACACCACATCAAAAGAGTCAGCTACAAGAACTATTATGTCAGTTTGACGACGTTATTTGAGAGAAGCCTGGATGCGCTACTAGTTTCGAGCATGATATTAAATTAACAACCTTAGAACCCCTCCGTTCAAAACCCTATCCCATGCCAATTTATTTATGCCAAGCCTTTAAAGCCGAAGTTGATAATTTAATTAGTTTAGACATAATAGAACCTTCCACCTCTAGTTATTGTTCCCCAATCGTCATGGTCAAGAAATCTGATCGCTCTTATCGGATGTGCATCGACATCCGGAAGTTAAACTCGGTAACTGTGTTTGACGCCGAGCCCATCCCGTTGGTAGACCAAAACCTCCACCTTTTTGAAAACGCGAAGTTCATCTCAGAACTCGATTTGTGCAAGGCGTGTTATCAAATCCCCCCTCCGTCCCGAGGTAAAAGCATATACCGCCTTTGCAACTAAGAAAGGCTTAATGCAATTTAAGCGCCTTCCTTTTGGCCTCGTGACCGCTTTTAGTAACTATAACCGTCTCATGAGAAGTTGTTAGATGGACTTCCGTATGTATCCTTTTACTTCAAAAACGTCTACGTCGCTACTCGTGAATGGAGTTATCATTTAACCACCCTATTGGCTCTCTTCGAGCGACTGCGCGAAAATGGCCTCACCATTGGCCCCAGCAAATGCCATTTTGCCCACGAAACTATAAAATACTTGGGTTTTAAAATAGGACAAAGCCAGTTAGTTCTACAGGAGTACAAGATTAAGGCAATCGCCGACATGCTCCTCCCGAATACTAAGAAGCAATTAAAATCATTCCTAGGATCAGCTTCTTACTATCGGCGATTTGTCCCGAATTTCACTGCAATTTCGGCGCCCCTCAGTACCCTTTTAAAAAAGAATTCCCCCGTTCGTCTTCGTTGGAATGATGTCGCTGTTTATCATTTTAATCAGCTCAAGAGTAAGCTGATTTCTGCCCCCATTTTGAGGTTGCCCAACCTGGAGAAGGGGGCGATGGGGAATATCGCGCAACTCATAGCCTATGTTCCCTAAATGTTGGCACACCACCTTCACGTGGTGCCCCTGTTTTTTAACTGAGCGTGTGCCCAACGTCCGAACACCAGGCGGGATATCCTGGTTTGGGTATCTAAAGGTACCCACCAACCTTTTGGGGCAGTTGTGTGTATGGACACCAGCACACTTCTGGCCCATATGGTTGTCTTTGCTGTGGCCCTGCAGTTAGTGAATGGCATCACAAGGGCTAGGTGACCTCACACCAACATAAAAGGTGGGTGAGGGGAACCCCATGAGGCGGTTTGATGACCAAACACTGGCATCACTCCGGCATCCCCAAATTACCTTGTGGGGCGACTGTGTGTCTGAACTCCAGCGCACTTTCGGCCCACTTGGTCCTAGTCAGTATGTGTACTCTGTACGAGTCAACGGATGTACCCACTGGGGGGCATCGTCCGCAGGACCGTGCCACGGAGGTAGGTTTGGTTGCCTGGGTCGTTGTTTTGCTTTCGGGAGGTCTTTGCACCGCAGTCCAGTAAAACTCCGTTATGCGGCTCCGCTGTTTTTGAAACAACAGTGGGAGTCGGGGGGCGAGCTACCCTGTCTGGACTGTATGGGCGCTCTCCGGAATCACGATGGCGATTTGGTACATGCCCTCGGCTCCAGAGACACCACTTATAAAAATCAAAATTTTATGGGTAAACTTTCAAAAAACTCATCCCAGAGACCGCCGGCCTCTGGTCACCGTGAAAATAGCAGAGATCTTCGTCGCTTGGATCCTTTTGGATCAGAAGTAGACGAAGAACTGGATTATGACCGCTTTATAGTACTCAAATCCAGCAACGAACGTTGTCCTCTTAGTAAAGCTGACATCTTTGATGTCTTTGACGACTTCGTAAACAAGTGTGGCGAACCTGCTCAAATGTGGCCGCGCAATGATGGCGCATTGATTGTCGAGGCCAAGTCTAATGAGCAGCAAAAGAGAATTCAATCTCTCGAAAAGTTAGCCTCAGTGAATGTATTATCCGCGTCTCACCCGACATTTAATACCTCCAAAGGTGTTATTCGATCGGGTGAACTCATTGAGTATGATATTGACAGGTTGGTGACAAAACTTGCCAATCAGAAAGTAACAAGTGCACATCGCATTTCTAGGTTTGTGAATGGCGCTAGGGTCCCTACCGCCACCATAATCCTAACTTTCAACAGATTGGAACCGCCCAAGTACGTCAAGGCTGGCTACCTTAACATCCCAGTCAAGCCTTACGTCGAAAACCCCCGGCGGTGCTTCCATTGCCAACGGTTTGGCCATGTAAGCAAGTTTTGTAAAAGCGAAAGGATATATGTAAACTGCTCAGCAGAATTTCACGGAACACCCTGTTCCAAACAGCCGTGCTGCCCCAATTTTGGCGGAGACCACTCTGCCACATCACAGCAATGCACCTTCTTCCTCTACGAGAGAGAGGTCATTGCTGTTCGAAATAAAAACAGGGTGAGCTTTAAAGAGGATAGACGAAGAGTTAGGGAGACTTACGTTCAGCCTGGCGTGAGCTTCGCGGATGCTCTGCGCACCGCCACGCCAAAGAAGGGAAGAAGCCAGAGACCATCTACTGGCTCTACTGAACAAACCAGAAGTCCTCCACAACCGAAACCCAGGTCTCCGCGCAGAGATGTGCCTCAGCAGGTAAGGGGTTCTCCACACCCTAAACCCGCATCTCCACGCGCACCTGAAAAGGTTAATAATAGCCCCCCTCGACCGAAACCACGATCAATCGGTAGAGAAAACTCTTCACCAAAATCTAGCCTAGCTTCTGATGGCACAAAGAAGAGGAACCTTCCATCCTCTCCCGATTCACCAAGAGTGGCCAAACACTTTGCCACCGCTCCACAAGACGTGGATGTGAATCGGATTGGGCCGCAGGTGGTGTCTATTCCAGCTCTGGACATCCATCCTGCCCCAAAAGAACAGAGAACTACAGCCCCAAAGCGAGTAGTCAGCAACCCACCCCTTGCTGATACTGCTTTGGAACTCCTTCGAGCCCTAAGTGAGAAGGAATCAACCTGTACCCCATCACAGGAAACAGCTGTAGTAGAGGCTGCCCCCTTATCCAAGGAGGAGCCGAACCAACCATCAGATTCCAAGAATCCTTCGCCAGCCGAACAATCGCTGCCACCATCACCAGCCAAGTCGATGTCATCGGCTCACGAAATGACTGATGGAGATGCTCCCACATCTGCTTCTCCAGTCAAGACAGTCATTTCGTATAGCCAGCTAACAAAATTGCCACGTTTAAAAGAAAAGCCGAGAGCTAAATTAACGCTCCCGATGCCTCCAAAGTCATACCCAAAACCGGTAATTGGTATGACCAAAACTACCCCTACGGGTAGTATAAAACCAAAACCTCCTACCCCTAAGGGTAGGATGATTGTCTTAAAGAGGTAAGGATGTATCCAATAATTCATTGGAACATCCAAGTTCTCTTCCCCAAGTGGGAAGAACTCAAGCTCCTGTTTAAAGAATACAATCCTGATTGTATAGCTTTACAGGAAACTTGCTTGGGTACTCGTAGTGTACTATACGGTCTGCTCGCTTTACCTCCCTCCTAGTGAGGAAAAAGACACAGCCTCTCTAGCTAGAAAACTAGTAGAGGTAATCAAACAGCTCCCTTCCCCCTTTCTATTGATTGGGGATTTTAATGCTCGACGCCCCCTTTGGGGGGACCATGATAAGAACCCTAGGGGAAACATGATTGAGAAATTTCTGGGCGAAAATGATGTCTGCCTTCTAAACGATGGCAGCCATACATCATTTCACATCCAGACGAGCAGCTCTACATGCGTGGACTTGTCCCTCTGTTCACCAAGCTGTAGAGCTGATTTTGACTGGGCAGTGGATCCTGACTTGCGAGGCAGCGATCACTTCCCCATTATTATAGCGCCATGTACAGGTGGCCCCCCTCCACCACCTAGTAAAAAATGGAATGCAAAAAAAGCAAACTGGCCTAAATTCAGGCACCTCTCGAGCCATGACGGGTCCTTCCCTCATGAAGATATTGACGTGGCTATCGATGACCTCCTAGTCCACGTCAATAAAGCGGCTAACTCCTCCATCCCGCTCTCCGGCTCAGCCGCTCGCGGACCACAAGTTCCCTGGTGGTCGGCTGAATGCTCGAGAGCCGTGACTGAATGTAAAATGGCTTGCCGACGTTACCATCGCTCCCCTACGATGGTAAATAAAATTGCTCGTAACAGAGCAAGGGCAGCACGGCGACGCATCCTTCGACAGGCTCGAAAGACCTCGTTGGAAGGTTACATCGCGTCCATAAGTTGGCAAACGCCTATAGACAAAGTGTGGAAAAGGGTCAAAAAGCTATTGGGCAAATCCAATGGCTTTAAAGCTCCCAACATTGTCCAAGCTGGAGAATTGTTGGGGGACTTGTCCCATATTTCCAATGTCTTGGCCAGATCATTTGCTAGCATCTCAAGCCCAGATAATTATGAGATGCAATTCCAGTGCTTTAGGCTCCAACAGGAGCAGCAACCGCTCAACTTTATGGAGCCTAACATGGATAATGAGTCTTACAACCGACTCTTCTCTATCCATGAGCTCCATAATGCACTGAAGCACTGTAGATCCACTGCCCCCGGATCGGATGGCATTTCCTATGATATGATTAGGAATATGCATCCATCCCTTCTCTCTCATTTACTGGACATTTACAACTGGATTTGGATCAAGGGCCGCTTCCCTTCCATGTGGAGAGAGGCCATAGTCCTTCCATTCCGCAAACCAGGAAAGGACGGGACGGAGCCCACCCATTACCGCCCCATTGCTCTTACCAGTTGTCCATGTAAAGTGTTTGAGAGAATGGTCAATTTCAGAATCGTCTGGTTTTTGGAGACTCAAAATCTCATATCTCCTTCTCAATCAGGGTTCAGGAAAAAGCAGAGTACGACAGACCTGCTTGTCCGAATGGAGTCACTCGTAAGAGATGCTTTTTCAAAGAAGCAGCACGCCATCGCTGTCTTCTTTGATATTGAGAAAGCATACGATACCACCTGGAGGCGTGGTATCCTTAAACAACTCCATGATTGGGGCCTGCGGGGTTACCTCCCCAGGTTTGTCGAGCAATTTCTGATGCAACGCACACTACGCGTAAGGGTTGGAGGCACCTTATCGGAGCCCGTGGACCAAGTTGAGGGTGTGCCACAGGGAAGTGTCCTCAGTGTCACCTGCTTCTCTGTGGCCATTAATAGCATTGTTAGAAATCTCCCTCCCGAGATTTCGTCGACGCTATATGTGGATGATCTGGCGCTCATTTGTTCTTCGCCCAGACTCGTATTTATCGTCCGTAAGCTACAGCGAGCTATAAGCACTGTAGCTGAAAATGCTTCCTCCAAGGGTTTCCGCTTTTCCGCAGTAAAGACCAAGGCTGTTCACTTTTATGGGCATAAGTTAGTGACATGGGACCCCCCCCATTTGTCGCTATATGGTGTGCCTATAGATTTTGAGCCCCACTTCAAATATCTGGGGGTCATATTTGATTCAAGGCTTTCTTTCCGGCACCATGTGGACGTCTTGAAAAGGTCTTGTTTAAAGAGAATGGACATAATGAAACTGTTGTCTCACACTTCTTGGGGAAGTGATCGACGTACCCTGTGGCTCCTGTATCTAGCATTGGTCCAATCAAAGCTAGACTATGGATCACAGGTGTACTCCTCTGCCTCGCCATCCATTCTCGAAAAACTAAATACTGTGCGTAACCAGGGTGTGCGCCTGGCTTCTGGAGCCTTTAAGTCCTCCCCAGTGTGGAGCCTCTACGCAAAGAACGGGGTTCTCCCCCTTCCCTATCACAGGCTCAAGTCTAATTTGAACTACCTCCTTAGACTTGAGCAACTACCGCAGACGCCAGTGTATGAGTGCATGTTCAATACACGGACAGTGGCCTCATACGATAGATCTCCATCTCTGGCTCGCCCCTTTGCTCTGCGTATGGCCGAGCACACTGCGCAACTAAGGGAGTTCTCAGTGATTCCCTTTACTATGCCAAAGACCCCCCCGTGGCTCATACCACCTGTAATGGTATGTAGGGAACTGGCTGATAGGCCCAAGGATCACCACCTGCCTGTAGTATTGAGAGCCATGTATGGCGACCACTCCTCTCAACATCGGCATAGCACTTTTGTGTTCACCGATGGGTCTAAGTCACCGGACAGAGTTGGAGCAGCTGCTGTCTTTCCATCTGAGACAGCATTGGTCCGCCTGCCAAACGCAGCTTCCGCATTCACAGCGGAACTCGTTGCTATGATGGCGGCACTGACCATCATAGCTGGCAGGCCATCTGGTTCTCATACTATCTTTACAGACTCCCTTAGTTCGCTTCAAATGTTGGGTGATGTTGGTTCGAGCCATCCGTTGGTTTCCAAGATCCAGCGGTGGCTCCTACGACTATCGCCCATCCACGAGATATCCTTCTGCTGGGTGCCTAGTCACGTGGGCATCCCAGGCAATGAGAGGGCAGATGCTGCAGCCAAAGAAGCAGCATCACTGGGGACAGCTCCAGTGGCCCCAGTCCCACTCTGCGATGCCTATCCTCTGACCAATGAATACGTGGTCGGCCTATGGCAGAAGAGGTGGAGTGAGCTCCCTCCCACCAAGCTCCACTCCATAAAACCCTCCGTTCACCCATGGCCACGTACAACTAGACATCGTAAAATGGAGGTTGCGCTTGTCCATCTGAGGATAGGCCATTGCCGGCTCACCCATGAGCATTTAATGAGTGGGCTGCCCCCACCCATGTGCATTCTGTGTGGGGTACAAATATCTGTCCTCCATATATTTGTAGAATGCCCATTACTAAGGAATCTCAGAAGGACGACTTTTCCCTTCATTACCAGAGAGATGGCCCCCCAGCAGGCTCTGCGGGGCATCTTTTCCGAGACCCATTGCTTCTTTGACGTGACTAGGATACTAACCTTCCTAAAAGAAAGCAATCTTTTAAACAAAATTTAAAATAGTTTTATATATTTATTGTTGATCTATTTATAGTTTATGTTTTTACATTTTGTTGAATTTTTTAATAGTCTATTTTTTGTTAAAAGATTTTAACTCAACTAACTCAATATTGCCTATTATACTAATTTTGGTCCCAAGGACATTTCTGCTTTTTTATGTATTTTAATATGGCAATATTTCAAAAATAATAATTTTAAATTCACCGCCCATAAGTGAATTTGGCTGCGAGATAGCCCATCTGGGCTACGCAGCTTTTAAATCTTTTATGCACTATTCATTCATTCAACCTGGAGAAATCCTTTGGGATTAAGACCGACGCGAGCAACGAGGGCATTGGAGGTGTACTTCTTAAATATGAGGATGACGAAACGAGTCATCCAGTTGCATATGCTAGTCGCCAATTATTACCACGCGAAAAGAGATACGCCACTATAGAGAAGGAAGCTCTAGCAATTATATGGGTTATTGGCAAGTTTGATAGGGAAAGAAATTCAGATAGGAACTGACCACCGCCCGTTGACCTATATTCGGAATGTACGACACTCCAACCACCGAATTATGCGCTGGAGTCTACTCTTGTAAGAGTACCAATTCAAGATAAATTATATAAAAGGTTCAGATAATCAGGTCGCTGACGCACTCAGTAGGAATGCGTTACCAAATAGTGTAGATTAATTTGAAATTCGTAGGATTAGGATCTCCATGTATGTATATACCGTCTTGTACGACTTAAATTAGATTCTCTTGTAATATAATTAGTTAATGTATATTTCTGAATTTTGTAGCTCAATGTCTATTTTTTTTCTTATGTGTATATTTTTGTGTCCATTAAATTACGTATAAATTATTTTGTCCGATATGTACTAATTTTATATTATTTCATTGTTCCATGTCTCTTGTATGGTTAAGTTTGTATTAAAGGTTAGTTTCCCCTATAATCAAAAGATCAACATAATCATATGTATTGAGGTAATACTAGCTAGGTGCATGAAGATACGGTGGGTGCAAGAAAACGAGTCCTTCACAACGGTTGTCCCTTCTCGCTTTTTTTCTAAGTGATAACTTCCCTTGAAATGGAGGGGTGTGATAGAACGGTCTGAGGCCGCTTAAATTCAGCCGCTATCACATGGTTATAAACATTGCTACCCACGTGCATCTTCGAGAGCAAGCAGGGCGTGTTATCCCCACCTGAGTCAATATTTAAGCAAGGAGGTCATTCCCCCCCCCCCATCTGTTTTGCCTCCATTCGTCGATCTCGCCAGATTGAGTTAGGCTTACGGGCAGATAAGGTATTTTTCCAGGCGCGACCGGAGCATTCCCCCGAGTCTCCTACTCAATTCTCCTCTACGCCAAGGAGATGGCTCCGGGTACTTATACAAAAGCATTTTCCAATAAGATCAGATCAGATCCAGATTATCTTCGCGAGACATCACACCGATCCGGTCTCACCTTGTGCACCAGGGAGCTCTACATCGAGACCTACCTTATTGTACAGAAGAGTACAATATCCCTTGAGTGCCAAGGTTCGTGCTTTCGAGACGCCAAGTCAATCAGGCTCCCCCCCCTGTTGTTCAGAAAGAGAACAACGTTAGAACAGCCATTGTTCTTTGAGCCCGTTGACCAAAGACGGTTCTCACCCTCCCACCTGTTGTTTAGAAAGAGAAAAACGTTAAAAACAGCCATTTTTCTTTGAGCCCGTTTACAAGAAACGGTTCTCACCCTCTCCCCCCTGTTGTTCAGATAGAGAACAACGTTAGAACAGCCATTGTTCTTTGAGCCCGTGGACAAGGGACGGTTCCTTTCCCCTCTGTTATTCAGAAGAGAACAGCGTTAGAACAGCTATTGTTCTTCAAGCCCGTTCGTCAAGAAACGGATCTCATTCCCAAGACATCACGTCAGGATAATTTAATTTCCCCTTTTTAACGTTCTTCAAGAGGACGATTGGTTTCAATGATAACCTCCATTGTTCATCTAGAACATCCCCAATTTGCTGTCACAAAGATCGCTCGTATCTCCAAGTCCCACTTTGCTCTCACTCTTCGAAGACAGTCCTTCCCCTTCGCTAAGGACAACCCCCGAAGATCCCTTCTGCTGGAACTCGCCAGTGGACCGAAGATTCCTTCGCATCGCCTACCTCTGCACAGCAACTTTGTAGTTACGTGAGCTGAGCATTACCTTTAATTATCTAACCTTTTGTCAACCCTATCCTGTGCTTTAAATGGTTTTGTGAACCATCCCCTGCCTTTAATTTTTATTTGTTTACCTTTTTAAATCTCTCCTAA
This sequence comes from Ceratothoa steindachneri, assembly GCA_963969495.1. Lineage (NCBI taxonomy): Eukaryota > Metazoa > Arthropoda > Malacostraca > Isopoda > Cymothoidae > Ceratothoa > Ceratothoa steindachneri. The sequence continues at coordinate 140,912,963 of OZ018329.1, read as the reverse complement.
TCTTAATCCTCGGATTAGTTAGATTTTCCCACGACCCTTTCCATTCTCCGTTTATGTAAACATTTTCTTTTGTATGTTGTTGATAGTTTAATTAATAAAACTCTATTTTATTAATGATAGCCATATTATTATCCTTGAGCTCAGTTCCACTTCTCAAGCATATCGAAGATAAATAACCTCAGTCAATCAGATTACTACGCACTCAAAATATTTGAATAATTCCCTTAACGAAAAGTTATATATGGTATATCGTCGAGAGTCTATTCTACGACATACTATGTTTCTTTAAATATTTTTTGTAATTTAGAGATACATTCTATTGTTTAATCTCTATTTATTTATAACTTTATTGTTTGCGTTGGAAATATATCGGCTATACCGAATGGCCAGGGAAGAGGCACAAAAGATAAAGAAGTCAGAAAAAGAAACGAAAAGTCGTAGACATCTTTTAGTTTGGTAAACGATTTACTCAAGAAACTACCTCTGATTACCGGCCAATGCGTAAATCTGCCATGTTATACTGCCATTCATTAAATCTTAATTTCATTGCGAACACGACGATCAAAGTTGAATTCCTGGTGTCTTTATGATAATTGAAATCAATTTGAGATTGATTTATATTTTTACAACTTCGAAAAATCGTCAAACGAGGGTATATGTTTAAAGTGTTGGGTTTGAAAATGTAATTTGATAAGGGAATTTTCGGGGTTGGAAATGGGGGTTAATCCCGAAGTGTGCGATAATAAGAGCATCTAATGTGCGGTGCATGGATTTTGAAAATTCCCCTATCATATAACCTTGGCAAACACCCTCCTTCAACTAAATTAAAGACACAGCCAACAGATTAAATCATATAAGGTCACTCGAATATCTCTACATTAAATTTGCAAACCCAACTCTAAACCTCAATATAAGCTCCTTCCCTCTATCACTCCACATATAATCAACGACGCTATCTCAGCTTTCAAGCTTCTTTTCCCCACAGAGAAGTAAGAGCTCTCACAGACCTTCACTGTGCAGCTTTCTATACAAGGAAGAAACACGCAACAGGTTAGTCTTCGAATATATTGAGGATTATCCTAACTTTCCAATGCCTTGAGTGTTAATAAGCATCAATTTTTATTTTACATTCAAATTTTCCATATTTTCCATATTTCCATCTTCTCTAAGACTAGTTTATTTCGTTTTGGTATCCTGTAAACTAAATTTGTGATGATATCTTTATGATAATGGTCGATTTTTTGTTCAATATGTATAGCAATGCCATCTGGGCATTCCTATAATAAAATCCTCCTGGGAAACTTAAATATATATATATCATCACTTATTATGTATAAAATTCATATCATGCAATTCTTTTACTCTTGTCACTTAAATTGTTCAATTATTTTACTTAACTTTTCTAAATTAAATCATTTTATTTACAATTTAATAATTAATTAATTCATTTATTTTACTTAAATTGTCAATTCATTTAACGTACTACTGTTTCAAACAACATCTCTTAAAATTTTACACACAGACAAACAATCACACGCTTTCAGCTCAAACATATGGAACACTATTCTTCCCCATTCGACTCTCGGCATTCTCCGCATAAAGCCCCCCTAATTCACAGTCCATCATAGTCACTATATTTCATATTTATTTCACGTACTTCTTTACTCTTGACATCTTGTTACTGTAAATCATATTTTACCATATCTTACATCGTATACCTAATCTAACTTATCTCATTGTACATTTGTTGATTCTATGAATATATTTATATTTGTTTAATTGTTTTTATTAAAACCCAGTTCATTATTTCCAAATTTATTTCGCTTTCGTCTTAAGCCTAAAAACTAGCAGACGAACTTAATCAAACAAATTTAGGCTGATTTATTAATCAAAAATAAATCTCATTAATAACCATACACTATATAAGCATCTACAGCTGAGGATAATTGGATGGCTTCCATTTATCAACTGTCAGTTTGATTATCACTGGTCAACAACCAAAATGCTTCCGAGGACAGAGTAGCAATTTCCAACTAATTTTAAGTCGCTGATAATAAATATCCTGGTTAAAATTGTTTCATAGCTTGACTTTTCAAGATACACCTACATGTCACAACAGGCTTGGGACAGTGTGTTTCTTACCACACTCACAGTCTCACTGTCCTTCACTATATTTCCATCAGTCATGGAAGGTGGTTGTGCTGTGTAGGTTAACATTTTTAGGGGAAAGGTAGGTTATTTTCCTGGTCGAAATCTTTTAAACTTATAATAAATAGTTATGGAGCAAGCTATTGATATGCATGTGAGGCATTTAATATTAATCATATGAATACTTCTGTCAAGCTATCATGCTCTGTATTATTATGATAAATTTATGAATAATTTTCACTTCAGTTGTAATTGTTTGTTATTTTCTTTTCTCAGATGCCTCATACTTGTGTGAATAAGGAAGAAAAGTTCTGCTACAGTTGTGGAGGGGTTACCTTTGCATCAGGGAAGCACCGTATACAACTATGGTTAGAAAGAAATATAACGAAAATTTTAGATGCAAAATTGGTGATCAAGATTAGAACTGGGCTCCACACATATGCTGCAACTCTTGTGATAATAACCTTTGCCAAAGTTTAAACAGGAAGAGAACAGGAATAGCCTTTGCTGGTCCAATAAGGTGGCGAGAACCAACATACCATAATCTGACGGAATATTTCTGCATAGTACCTCCAATACAAAAAGACTTTCCAAAGAAGTAAAAGGAGTTCATCGAATATCCGAACATTCCATCAGCTATTCGCTTAGTTTCACATGCACCAACTTCGGCCCCTTTTTTATTTTTTGGAAAGCGCCTTTGTGTTGGAGGTACTGTGTTGAAATAACACGTGTTAGTATGGTCTGTTAGACCCGCAATGCCATTGGCACAGAAAAAGGCATTCCCCTTTAAACCTATAGACAATAAGACTTTTTCAAGGTGATATTTGGAATCAGTGCATGAAAACATTAAGCATTCACTAATCTCATTTAAGAAGAATACAACTTTAAAATTTTTTTGACCAGTGATCGTTCTGCAATTCCTTAATTTTGAAATGGTGCAAAAAGTACGTTTTAGTACCATTTTGCGTTTATGGCTGCTTCACCGTAGCTACAACACACGACTCGTGAAAGAGCTCCCCTTTTATCCTAATAACAAGGGATTGTCCAAAAGCTCCAAACAGGCAGAAGGAATCTTCATCAGAGTATATTACTTTGGCCCAGTTTTAAGAGTCCATTCTTTATATTTCCTATAAAAAGTGGAACCGTTTGTGAAAAGTCTCCACCTTATTGCTTTCGCTGAAGTGTTCACATCTGCTGCTTTACAATAGAGAGTAAACTGATCCCAAGATTTCATCAAATAAAAATTAAATACTTATTTATGTATTAACCCGGCTAATTTGTAACTATAACGAGAAAGCAATAATGGGATAAATGAAACCTGGCAACAAGACGGTAATGTGTCACTTAGAAATAAATGTGAAATGTGGCAAGCTTATCTGCAACAAAAGTCCCACTTCTTGTAATTGATCATATAGTAATGGAAATATGAAAAAATTGTTTATTGGTATGGTTGCCAAACGTCAATTTCATCAGCCATGGATGGTAGTGTGTTCGTGTTGTTCCTATTGAAGTGCCGCGTTAAATAGTTCTTGCATTTACGATAAAACACATTGTAAGATTTGTGGAATGTGCAGTAGCAGCTTAGCTATAATTTTAATATAAAAACAAAAAAAGGTGATAACTTATATTTCGTCTTTCAAAATTAAATTTCTTAATACTCTTAAAATGGATAAATAGTATAAAACTGTAAAAGTTAACCAAAGTAGGCCTACTTCGACTGAAACAAATGGAGCCCGGTCCAACCTGTTTCAGGCACATCGTATTCGTCATCGAAACTTGATAATAATAACAATAAAATTGCGGGAGCTTCTAAGAAGAGTAAATATGATAAGAGTTATTTTAGTTTTAGCTTCTCCTGGACTAGCAATTAGAAAGAGCCAAATGGAATTTGTGTATAATATGGCACTGTTCTTTCAAATGTTTCAAATGTCAGTCTTTTCCCGGCAAAGCTCAAACGGGACTGAGAAACAAAATACTCTTAACTTATAAATAAAAATATTAATTATTTTAAAAATAAAAGCCAAGAACTAATAGAAAGAAGAACAATTTTTACATTGTTTATCAGTGAATAGCATAAAAATGCCATTATTTTTTCTTATAAAGTTAGTTTTTGTATAGCACAGCAACGCGAGGTTCACGCCATAGCTGAAGATTTAATAACACCGTGTGCAAAAGATTTAGCTGAAATTCAATCGGCAAAAGTATGATCGTATTAGTTGTGCCCCTTTCAAATAGTTTCAGTTTCCACTCGTATTAGTGACATGTCAGAATAATGTAAAAAAGACGTAATTAAGAGTGTAAAAAAAAGTCCAAAATCCTTTCTTCAAATGGATGAATCCACAGAAGTTGCGTGCTTAGCTATATTACATATATTTATTAGTTACATCTATAATTATAAGATTGAAGAGGACTTAGTTTACTGTAAACAGTAAAACACTCATACAAAAGGTGAAGATAGATTTTTATTAGTTGAATCTTTTTTTGAGGAGCATGATATGTCATGGAAAAAACTGTTGGAGTGTATGTAGAAATGGAGCTGTAGTGATGGCGGGTAAATATTCAAGAGTTTTGGCTAAAATAAAATATAAGACTATGGAAATTGTTAGCATTCACTGCTTCTTACACCGACATGGTCTCGCACTTAAGCAAATGCCTCTTGATTTAACTGAAATGTTGGATGATGTGACAAATATCGTTAACTTTATTAAAGCTAAGCCACTTAATTCCTTAATATTTAGCTTATTGTGTGAAAATATGGAAAAGACTCAGAGCGTTATCATTACATAATGAATTTGGGTGTCTTTTAAGAGGGGAGGTGTAGAGGAAGTTTTAGGAGTTGAATCAAGAAGTTTACAGCATTTTATCTGATCAGAAGCACAAATTAGTTTTTAAATTAAAAGATGAAGCTTTAATTCAATGATTGGCATAAAGTTCCGATATTTTTGCCCACTTAAATAAAACAAATATTTCATTAAAAGGCAACAAGGTTACATATTTCAAAGCTCAGTGGAAGATCCTTACACTCCAAAGGAAAATAAATCTATGGAAAAAATGCATTCTTGATTAAAAAGATGAATGTTTAAGAAATTTATGCGAATATCTTCTTTTCAAATAGTTTGTTTTGTAAGAGAATATAAAAGCTTCCATATCTCAGCGTTAACTGTTTTAGCCGAATTTGTTGGACAGTACTTTATTTAAAACGTTAAAACCTTTCTCTGGATTCAGAACCCATTTCTTGATTCTCATAACATGTAATCCTTGTCCTTAAAAGAAAAAGAACAGCTGATTAATATTTCAGCAAACTTTAAATTGAAAAGTAATTTTAAAGAAACTGAACATTACAAAGTTTTGAATTATTTTGAGCGACGAATATCCAGAAATTTGGGTTCAAGCTCTTATAGTTTTAATTATATTTCCGACGACGTTTTTGTGCGAGAAAACATCTCATTGTATTCAGCAACTAAAAGTAAATACAGAAACCGGCTAAATGTAGATGACATAATAGTGCAGGTTACTTTAATTAAACCAGTCATTAAATAGATAACAATCGTAATAACTAGAGAACCTAAATTGATGTGTTAATGTTACTTTTTTCTTAATTCTTTATAAATTCATTGTGGGAGGTCCGCGAATAATGTTCTACCTTGTCAAGGGCTCGGAAACACCAAATGTTTGAGGACGCCTATATTAAATTATTATTCATTACTTTATTAGATAAGTGAATATAAACATTTAGTTAATGAAAAGTTTGCCGTAAATGTTATTTATTATTATTTTATACTAAGAGGAAAGTTTTTTAAAAAGTAAACATAAAGCTTTTGTCAAGCTCTAAAGGATTTACTGCATCCATCGAACATTATTGCTAGTTTTAAAAAACTACTAAACTTCCATTAATTACTAATTTTCTTTCGCATTTCATTATTAGCTTGGTTTAGTTTATGATGACTGATGAATTGTGCGAACAGCAAATAGACTTTCATTAAAATTTCCGTTCAGGGTTTGCTAAATGTCAGTTTTATGGCCAACTTTATTCATGGGAAGTTTCAAGATGCCTTTTCTTACAAGGAAATGAATTCTTTGTGAACCCAACCCTCCCGGGATGATATTAATATCTTCCATTATTTAAAATTACTTCGTAACTTCCGTCAGAGATATTTTTATGTAATGCCTTCTGGAGGTATACTTATTTTACATATTTCGATATTGCTTTGGAAAGAGACCTCTTTGTTTTCTTTTCAGAGTGTCGTTAGCTGAAGCTTTTTTTTCGAAGTAACAAGGTTTCTTCAAACTATTTCAGGATTATTTTATATTTTTCCCTCCACCCTAATATTACTTTGTGTTACACATAGATCAATTTGGTAGAAGCGTCTCTTAAACTATTTTATAGAGCCGCTCTCGACGAGGGCTGGAGGTAGGCAATTTAGCAAAGAACAAGAACGACATTTTGAGATTTACAACAAAGGAAGTTTGGGGACTCAATTCGAAAGAAATTGCCTGGCAAGTAAAAGTGCATTGACAGATAAAAAAGAATATTAAATTAAAAACAAATGGATTTATTCAGCAAAAGAAGTAGAGATAGTGAAAAGGACGAAAAATGAAGTTTGGTTGTGCTACTTCAGTAATCTCGAATATTGGGGCATGTAAGATTGTATCGAAAACCTCCAGCAATAAGTTAGACAAAGAACGACTCAATAAAAGTGCCAAGGAAAAGTGAAAGTCGTCGGGCCGTGCCCCAGGCTGTCATGCATTTGTGTATTTTACATTGTGGGGGGTCAACGTGACGGCCCCGATCTCTTTCCCGATGTAACTCGGTTCGCCGTCAGAGACTTGATTCCGATGGAAGATACCTCGATTTGGATCCTTGATGTCTTAGGTGGTGTTATGTGTGGGGGTGGGGGGGGTCGCATATGGAGCTACACCTCGTAAGATGGACATGGTTCAGAGAAGCTCTCTAAAAAACTTCTAAATAAAATAGCCATCATGTGTCGCTTTCTCACCATTTATTTCTCAATTTGATTTAATATTTTTTATTCCAATTTTCAAATGGATTTCAAGAATCTTTCACTTAACAATTTAGGATTTATCCAAAAGGGGTAAGTTTGGCAATTTGTGCGAGAATATAGAACAAACAAAGTAAATATAATTGCTTTTCAACTCAGCTGTCTGTTAAATGATGCCAATCATGCTAAGAAGCAGATCTGCCACTAGCTAGAAATTTCCAAACTTTTGCTATGTACAAGCAGGGAAGAAAGAGTACATATAATAGGAATTGCATGTAAATTGATAGGCAGAATAAAGATAAGATAGTTTAAACGACTCAAGTATTTTATAGGAAGTAGTTGCCTTTAAGAGGATTGTTAAAAACTCAAGAAATTCATTTTAATTAATGAACTTTTTTTTCCTTTATTCGATCCGGCAGAAAGCGGACATATGGTCGATTGCGTTCGTATTAACTCGAATGCCTACGGGAAGAAATGTTGCTCTATACTTATCTTCCCTACATTTTTACTTCTTTTATCTTCATTACATTTTTACACATCTCTTTTTACCAAATTTATGAGGTAGATAGTGTTCTTGGTTTTCGCATGTAATATGAGGAACCACCACCACTTATTCCAACACCGCCTAGGCCACCTTTACTTACACCACCCCCCCTCCACCTACATCATTTACACTACTAATAGCTACACCACCAACACATATCCACCAATACAGCCACCACCTACACCACCAACGCGACCATCATTTAAACTTCCTACGCCACCTAAAGCACTAAAACAAACGACGCCTACACCATCACCGCTACCTATACCACCATCACCGCTAGCTACACCCCCATCACCGCTACCTACACCACCACCACCGAGACAACCCTAACCACACCACTACCACCACCACTACAACCTAACCACCTGCACCAGCTACACCTGCACCACATACACCACCATTACTTAGACCAACTCAACAACCACAAACTACACTGCCACCACCTATATCAACACCAACGCCACTGCCACCACCACTACCCCCTAAGACACCTTCACCAGCTACACCACCACTAACTACACCACCTAGGCCACCGATTCCCACACCTCCTTCACTACCACCACCAACAACACTGCCTACACCACCAACACCTACATTGCTTACACTTCCTTACCACCACCAACTGCATCACTGCCACCTGCCCCCCTTCACAACCAACACCTACACAACCTACAGCACCGGCACCACCTCTACCACCTGCACCACCTTCACCACCGGCACCACCTTCACCTCCTATACCACCATCACCTACAGCACTACGAACTGCATCAGCTACACGACACCTCCATCTTCACCACTTAAACCACCACCACTCAAGGTTATCCCGGGATTTATTTTGTTTTTGCAATAACATCATAACTATTCGGCAGATACTAAAGAAATTTGTGGCCCTTTGGTTGATTTACATTCTCTTTCAACTGACATATTTCTGGAAGACTTTCCTAGGTTAGCTTGGAATTATTTCAATTCAACATCATAACTATTTGGCCGATTCTAACGAAATCTGAATCTTTTATGTTGTTTTATATTCTCTTTTGAATGATATAATTGTCAAGGTCCTCCCAAGATTAGTCCGGAAATTATTAAAAGTTTTGAAGCACGTAAGGTGCTAAATTGGTATAAATGGGAGCCGGTGAATTTTGAGATCAAGACACCTAGTTTTATTTCCTTGTTAACTTTATTTAGAATTTAACCACCCATACTCTATGTTCTTTGTGGAATATCTTGACATGTGCATTAGCTTACATTTGTGCACATTTATTGCATGTACAACAAAATTCATCCAAGTGTTTCTTCAAGTTTTCATAGTACCCTTTTGATTTGGAATTTCCGTCCTCCTGGTTCACAGGATGCGTGTCGCCACAGCTACTTTGAACCCGGTGCATACCAATATTGCCTGATGCTCTGTTCCTGGACATTTAAGGATTGCGGTAAATAAGCGTGCTGATGAAGTTCCCTACAATCTACAAGTTTTGAGTGACTTGATCAGCGTTTCGTTATTTTTCTCCACTTGGACTACAAGGCAGAAATCAGTTCACCCTCTGGATTGAGAGGGAAAAGACAAGAGACATGGTTGATAGGAAGTAAGGTTGCGTGCCATCGCACTGCGACTTTTCCCGGCAACCTACCAACAGCGCATTCCCTTTTTAAAGACATCTTCCTAACATTTAATTATTTTAATCTTTGGCTGTACGTTTAAGATATCCCTGAAGGAGGCATACATTGCTCTGACACCTTAGAAAAGTAGATATGTTTTTGTTGTATGTTGTCGCTGCTGTTTTTCTTACGTGTTACTTTTAATTTTTTCTAGTTTAGACGGCTGTCTTCTCTCTGACGTCTAAAATAAGCGATCTTAAGACGCCAAACACACACCATCAACTGCTTTGCCACGGACCAATTTTGTTGCGTCAGTATAAACTTGGAAGTGAGCAAACGTTAGCTTTCCCTATGTGCATTATTTCATGCCGTAAATTCCTATATCTTTGATCATTTTCTTGTGTGTCCTAATACACTTCTTCCATTGAAATGACAATTATCACCGTTGCAGCATTTAAATCACCTCTATTTTGAAAACGACCTAAAAATCATTATTACCCTATTGCAAGATTAAATTGAACCTTACAAACCCTAAAGTGAGATTTCTTCCTCAATAGTTAATCCGAAATGCCATAAAATATTGCACTCTTTACTAAAGTCACATTATCCCCAAAACGACGAAGCTATGGAAATTTTACGGGCACCAAATTAGACCAGCATACTCCATCTTCATTTGTAAGATTGGCTTATCTTCCGGAAGAGTCGCAAATATGGAGTGTATAATATCAGAAACGCCTTTATATGAAACTTCATTACCTGCGGATATATTTCAAAGCCTCCAGTATTGGAATTCAGCTCCAAACTCATTGTACCCTAATATATATGATAGAGTCCATTTACTACTCTTTAATAAAGCAGAACTGCATTATTTGATGTGACGACCAAAAAGAAATAACAAACTTCCTGACCTAATTAGGAATGAAACTTTCTTTATCGTAAAATGTGCGAAACAAATTTCATGTGTAAATTAACAAGATCATGGATTTTGAAAGAGTAAAATAGAAAAAGTATTTATTGTTGATACTTTGAGATTTAAATTTAAGAGGGAAAGTTTAACAAAAATGGTGGCTGTAAGAAGCCAATTTAGAGAAAGAAATTTTAAACAAAATTTTGTCTCGAAATAGCTTTTTTCTTTATAGGAGTTAGTATTTTTGAAGTCATGATGGAGCTATTTAATCATAAATATGGCAAACATTATGTTACATATGTTAAATATAATATATACAATGGTTTACAGATAATTTTAGACAGTTGATAACAAGTAGAAATATTAATTCCTGTGGTGATGGTTTATTGTAATAATTTTATTTAATTATCTTAATAATCATTAGGTCTCAACATTTGAAATATTTGAAAGGAAGACCGTGAATAAATTTGCGACCTTATAACCAAATGATAAGGTCTATAGTGCGAAAAATAGATGAAAAGTTTGAATGCTATGGATATACAAAGGCAGCACTACCTGCAGAATACCGTAGGTCTCTTTGCGAGGATTAAATTATGAATAGAATTAATCAAAACACACAAACCTAATCATGACTCACTGTTACAATCAATTTCTATTCTAATTGATATTATCTCCTTGATTGTATCCAAAAGAAGTATTTCCTTTCGTTTGAAATTGCGGTCATTTCCTCTTGCCTGACTGTAACTAGCAAAAAGGAGATTTGTTATTTCTTAGGTGATAAATATAAAATTCATTTATTCTTATCCTCTTTGAATACCTTTCCAGAAGATGTTCTCGCAAAGCTCTACGTAGATGAACTTTTCTCTTTTTTGTGATTCAGATGGTAATATTGGATCATCGAAGCTAACAGGTTTTGAAACGCCTTTTTGTTATATCGATGAGCACAGGTTTTGGTTTTAGTTGGTCATCAAAAAGGTAGTGCACTTTTGAAAGCATCAACATCTTCCCTCGGATCGGTATTTCTCTTGAAACGCCAAAATGCGTGACGTAATGTTTCATGTAACTTAAAGATAGACATTATTCCCTTCTTAAAGTTCGATACTCAGGTAGCTTAAACGGCTAATATTTTATTATTATATCATTCCGGTCTTTGTTCGAAACTAATGTGCAGATTCACTTTTTATGCATCCGCAGCGAAATATGAATTGCGAAAGGTGAGGACTTGATCCACAATACTGGTCTTCGTTTGGCGAAGGATGCTTTCCGCACGTTCTTTATTCAGAGATTTCTTGGTCGATGCGAGGAGCTGCGGCATACGTGCTTGTTCGCGCAGGCTCAGATTCTCACTTAGTCGCCAATGGCTCTCATTGGATCAGCATCCAATTACGACGGTGCCTATGCCATCCAAGACGCTAATCATACCCAGAGTCTTTTAGGTTTCAGGTGGGGAAAATCTGGTTCCGCCCAAGAGGCCACTCGGGAGATTTGACCACACGCCTCTTTTTCATAAGCTTTTACAACGCCGAAAATTTTGCGTTGAACCTTTTTGCAGCACAGTAAGCGTTAAACTGGCGACGTTTTAGTGCAAAAGGATGGCTCAAAATCCGAAAGAGTGTTAGCTAGCCCTCCATATTCCTCTTATTGAACTCAGCCTGTCCCTATCAGGTGTTGTGTCGATCTTCATCCGCTAGCTTTTTGCAATACACCACTCGGTATGGAAATATCTCTTTGTGCTTGGTTTCGAGACCGGAGGGATATTTCTAGAGAATTATAAACCACCATTAATAGACACCTTGCATTTGAATCTTTGCACCTACTAGTTTGCCCGTGGTATCCGTGATGCCACGGTCTCCGTGAGCCTGGCCAATGTCTAGATTATGTTATGGTGAGTTCCTGGAAATGTTAGGGTTGCGGTATATTGGCGCGATGAGGAGGGTGCTAAAGAGTCTAACCTATCGTTACGCTGTTCCACATATTAAATTGCTCTACAAGAATCAGTCAAACATTCGTTTTACTAAGAAACCAAGATAAGAGACGGCCGGTGGGCGCCTAAATGTGCCCGTCATTGTGGTGCGAATATTCTTTTCGACCTATCAAACCTTACCTAACCACCACTACTTCCACGGTTTCAACTCGCTTTACATTGACTTCGAAATTAATATACTGGCGAGATGCACTTCCATTTGATGGACATCTCACCTTCACCTTACTTCAATCACTGCGTGGTGTCTTATACGAGCTTTAAAGTTCTTGTTAGATGTCCAATTATGAGGAACCTTAGCGCACGGTACGCCCCCGGAACACTGGCACTGGGGTCACTCCGTCTTCTACTATCTACTTAGGATGGCTTTGTGTTCACACGATTAAGAAATTTAGAGTGGCTGGAGGAGGCTGGCCCCTACCGTTGTATGCATTTTTGGTTTAGGGATTTCTATGTTGATGTTTGTGTTTTGGATAGCTCGGCTTTCCATTGGGTGAGACTCCTTCTACCACCTGATCATTTTCTCCTTATTTTTTGCTATTATGTCTTTTTGTGATCTTAGATTTTGCTCTTTTCTTTCCTCTTTTTATCTAATTATTTTTTGCCTGTACACAATAGCTATTTATAAGCTAAGTTTGCATTAGGCGACCTATTTCCTCGGCAGTAATCGCCAGATGGAAGCTCCTCCCCATGATATCCATTCTTCCCCCCTGGAAAACATGATGCCATCATATTGCATAAACTTTGCATAATTTCTAATAGGTTGAAGCCAGTGGAGCTTCCTACCCTTATGATGGAAACAGGATCATCACAACTTAGTCACATTTATTATCTAAAAAATCATTAAGCCTCTTATTTCAAGTCCATCTAGTCACCATAAGGGATAGGGTGACGGCGTGTATTTTCGAATCTCTGAAAACATTGATATGAAGACAAATTAGAATCAGAAATGTCTTTCAATAATACAAATCAAGAGTCTGCACCAGGAAACAAAATTGTTTTTAACAAAAAAGTCATGGTTATCGGATCATCAGATTCCTGTTAATTTAACACATGTAAAATAGATTAAAAAAGAAAAATCAAACCTCTGACTAAAAGCACAAACACAAAAATCTGACACCCAAAGGAAAATGAAAGCTTTCCAATTTGCATTGCCATACATGTTTACCGATCTCACTGAGCAAGTAAAATCTTTATTAGAAAAGTGGTACAAAATAGAGCAATTTTATCGGGTTTAATTTTCATAACCAACAAAATATGCGAGGATCCTTAAATAATTTTAGATAAAAAGAAAAAGACAAGATTTGATGGAATCTAAGAGTAGCTATCCCACGGGTCGGGTTTAGAACCCTCCCAGCGCCACGTTGGGATGCGAACATCATCCGGCGAAAAGATAGGCTGAGGGAGCTAGTCGAGGAGATCCGGGTGTATGGCAACTCGGCCATTCGTCATAGGGAGTTCCGGGATATTCGCCTTGAACTTAAACACCTAATCAGCGAAAAATCCAGGGCTCTCTGGGACGACATGATTGATGGCATGGATGCCGAAAGTGACCCCAAGAAATTTTGGACCCAGCTCAGGAGGCTAAGTGGCACTCTGCCCACCAAGTCGAGGATTACCATCAAATTCGACGGTGTGCGGGTCACTGATGACCAGACCATCGAGCGCCACTTTAGAGAACATTGGAAGAGAGAGTTCAACATCACGGAGGAGGAGAACGAAGACTTTGACATGGAATACGAAGAAGAGGTCATGGCATACTTGGAGGAACGCGGACCGGCCCTGACACCCTACCACTATGTGGACGTCACTCGTCGGGCGACGGAAGAAGGCCGTCCCTTTACCGCTGAGGAGTACGAGGCAGCACTAAAAAGCTTCAAACAAAAGGCTCCAGGGATCTCTGGCATTACTAAGGCCCATCTCATGAATGCGCCCCCGGACTTCAACATCTCGATCCTAAACCTCTTTAACGCATGCCTAAACGCTGGGTACTTCCCTGACTCGCTTAAGAGGGCCAGGATGATTTTCCTTCCGAAACCTGGCAAGCCTAAAGAGGAAATTAAGAGCTACAGGCCGATATCCCTGCTTGAATTCATCGGCAAGCTGTTTGAGAAATTGATTAATGACCGGCTGATGGGGTACTTGGATGCGGAAGGACTCTATAACACGCAGCAGCACGGCTTCCGCAAAAAGCTCGGAACGGAAACGGCACTTGCCGTGATGACCGAGTATATCGCTATAGCGAAATCAGAGGACAAGAACGTCGATGTGGTGCTTCGTGACGTATCGTCGGCGTTTAATAAAGTGTGGATACCTGGCCTCAAGAAGAAGATCAGTGGCCTAGGCATGGAGGCAAACATCACGAGGCTCCTGTGCGACTACCTTGAGGACCGAGAGGCTGTCATTAGTATAAATGATTACGAAGGGCAGCCTTTCTCCATGTACACCGGGGTCCCTCAAGGTGGGTGCCTGAGCCCGACTCTGTACACATTGTACACGAGTGATCTCCCCGCACCCACTCAAGACTACGCCCTGTATGTCCAGCTGGCGGATGATATAACACAGATAATAACCAGCGACTATCGGAACCCAGCGGACATAGCGAATAGAACGGCAGGCGAGATCCAGAACCTCAACGCCTACGAGTGCAGGGCCAAAATTCGCACAAACGCCGAGAAGTTCAAGGTCCTCCCCATTGGACGTAGAAGGACAGCGGACGTATTGGTCAGGGACGAGTTTTACCCATACGCACGTGAGGCTCGGGCCCTTGGGCTCGAGGTTACGGCCAATGGGTATAGCAGACATATGGAGAAAAAGGTGTCCCAGGCTAAAAGGAGTCTGCAGTGCCTCTATCGGTTTCGCAGGCTCTCCTTCAAGAACAAGAGGAAGCTGTTCATGAGCCTGGTGAGGCCAGTTCTCTTGTACCCCGTCATTCCCATGCACCTAGCCAGCAAAACTCAACTTAGGAAGGCCCAAGCAGTGCAGAATAGGGCACTGAGATACATATTGGACTTCAGTTTATTGGACTTCGTACCCTCGAGAGTTCTGCATGACCTTGCTGGTATCGAACCCCTTAACATGACCCTGCATAAGAGAGCAAAGGATGTATGGTCCAAAATCAACGCCTACATGCCTGAAGATATTCTTCAAAAGTTAAGACTCCCCGACTTCGGAAACCGACACGGTCACTATCGACGCGACTTCGGCAGCAGCCAACTGCGTACGCAGGAGGACGCTGTCCCACTCTACAGATAAGATACACCCGGAAAAATTTCAAAACCCCAACAGAACGCTCAACTACGAACTGAGTACATGTGACCATGTACGTTAATTAAAAAAAAAAAAAAAAAAAAAAAAAAATAATAAAATAAAATAAAAAGTTAAAAAAGATGAATAAGTAAACATAAAATAAAGTAAAAGATCCGCAGTGGACACATTTTCAATCAGATTATGGTTAAGACTACTATGAATGAAAACTAAAAAAAAAAAAAAAAAAAAAAAAAAACTGTCAAATTAAAAGATCCAAAAAGGACACCGAACATACAGGCAGTTCATGCATAGCGTTAGCAAACAAGTGATCTCTGCTGTCACAACGGACGAACTCAAGAATACAAAGGCTTGAATGCTCCCACGCAATACAAACGAAAATTGTTAAAACAAAGAAGCAGTAATGAAGCCATTGCCAGACGTACTGGCACACCAACTCTCTTACTAAAAAACCACTTTTTCTAACTTTACTCTCTTACTATCTCACACCTATTTCCCATCTTTTATGAAAATGAAATGAAATGAAAATGATGGAATCTAATTTGAGAAATAATTCATTCCGTCGAGTGAAATCAACAAAGTTATTAAGAAACTTTTACTTTGAATTAAATGCAAAGCAATAACAAAGGCATCGCCCGCAAAAGGTTTGTTATGAGGGATCTAAATTTAGAAGTTTAAGTATAAAATATATGGAAAAAATATAGCCGAAGCTCATCCTATAGACATATTAGGGCTACGAGGATAAACAGCGGTTGGTGGGGCCGCAAGGCACACAAATCCTCAGATGTTAGCCGCTCCACTGTTTAACATGCTCTATCTGACATTTCCTTGTGTGTTATTAAGAAACGAATCTATGAAAATAATCAGATGGTGGTTAGGGAGTTAAAAACTTGTTGTTTAATGGATTTCCCGGTAATTTGGGGATATTAAGTCGGAGATGGATTTTTAAAGAACTCTTCTTCTTGGAATAGGTGTTTTTAAAAGTGTATCCATATGATATTGTGAGCAATTTGTAAAGAGAATCTAGCTCAAATGTAAGTAAATGAAACTAAAGAAATGAACGTATAGAGAGAGAGAGAAAAAAAGAGAGATTGAGTTTAATAAAGCCTCCCAAATTTTAAGTTATATATTCAATTAGATTGTTTTTGGCCCGGCAGCTGATTTAGGCGAGTTATTGAAGGAAACTTTTAATTAAGTTACGAAGAGAAGAAAATTACAAGGGACGAATTTACTAATGAAGCTGTTTCGAGGCAATAATATATATATGTACATAGACCGAGGGTAGCATCGCAAGCGACCGCGCCCCCTAAGACATTTCGACTGACACTGAGGTTTTACGTAGGGACCCAAATTATACATGGCATCGTTCAAATTTTCTCAGGGAAGAATTTTTTGGTATTAATCTTTCCACCCAAAATAGAAGTTGATCTGCTAGTCTTGGTATACTTATGGTGGACGCAGTTGGTACCTTGGTATTAACAATCAGCAAAGTCTATTGAGACAGATGTCCAGTTGTGTTCTATTGTTAAATCTTTGAATGATTGGATTTGAGTATTTCAAAGTATTATTATTTTTAGTCTTTTTGTTACTGTTAACGTGCCTTTGTTATTATGAATGCGACCATGGTCGCTTTAAGGTAAGATGTATGTTAGTAAAAGGTCCAACCCATTCTTGCTCAAGTCTGGATTTCATCGCCTCAGGGGACGAAGTGATGCAGCAAATTACCACCTCTCTCACTCAGGGGCAATTTTACTTGGCAATTCATCCCAAACATACAATCCGGATTGTCCCACTGAGTGGTACTTCAAGAATGACGTATGTTAACTTTCCTAATGTTTCTCGCCATACCAGTTGCCTCTTTTTATTTCAATTCCCCATTATTGCTATGTTCCCTTAGATAAAAATGTAATTTAGAGATACATCACATTGTTCCATCTCTATTTATTGATAACTTCATTGTTTGCGTTTGAAATATATTGGCTATACCGAATGACCAGGGAAGAGGCAGAAAAATAAAGAAGACTTAGAAAGAGACGAAAGATCGTAGACATCTTTTAGTTTGATGAACGATTCACTCAAGAAACTACTTTTGATTACCATCCAATGGATAAATCTTCCATGTTACTCTGTCATTTATCAAAGTGTAATTTCATTCCTAATACGACGAGCAAAGTCAGATTCCTGGTTTCTTTATGATAATTGAAAACATTTTAAGATTGATTTATATTTTTACAACTTTGGAAAATTGTCGAACGATGGTGTATGTACAAAATGTCGGGTTTGAAAGTATAATCTGATAGGGGAATTTTCGTGGTTGGAAATAGGGGTTAATACTAAGGTGTGCGCTCATGCGAGCATGTAATTTTCGCTGCATCGATCTTGAGAGGTCCCTTATCAGATAACATTGGCTGCCACAACACACTAACCAAACACTCTCCTTCGACTAAATTAGAAAAAACAGACAGAAGATAAAATCATATAAGGTCACTCGAATCTCTCTACATGAGATTTACAAACCCGACTCTAAACATCGATATAAGCTACTTCCCTCTTTCACTACACATATAATCAACGACGCTATCTCAGCTTTCAAACTTCTCCCTCCCCAGAGAAGTAAGAGCTCTCACAGGCATTCACTGTGCAGCTTTCTATACAAGTAAGAAACACACAACAGGATAGTCTCCGAATATATTGAGGATTATCATAACTTTCCAATGCCTTGAGTGTTAATAAGCTCCAATTTCTAATTTACATTTAAATTTTCCATATTTCCATGTTATCTAAGACTAGTTTATTTTGTTTTGGTGGCCTGGACACCAAATTTGTAATGATATCTTGCCGATAATAGTCCATTTTTTGTTCAATAAGGAACCACTGCTGCTAATAATTGGATGGCTTCCATTTATCAACCGTCAGTTTGATTATCACTGGTCAACAACTGTGAGGGCAAACGAGGAAATCTGTTCTCTTGGCCACGACAATACGTCGTTATTAAAAAAAATCCGCGCATAATAAGGGATTTTATCAAAATAGGCACTTTACGCCAAAACGACACGCGTCGTTAAAAATAATTAACTAGACTACTAAGGTAAAAGGTGTAAAATGAGTACACCCCTCCCCCTCGTCCTTCGCACAAAAGCAAGGAGTCTCGAGACAAGCACTTAAGAAATTAAAGGGCGTAAGACGAAAGAAATATTCCAAATACCGATACGAAACCAGTAGAGCGACAACCAGTTGACGGAAATCCAAAGAAGGAAGTACTCGCGGGTGGTGACGATTGATATGACCAGGGACCAACGAGTGGAGTCGATGATCGAGATGACGCAGGACCTACGGGCGGCGTGATCTCTAGGATGGAGGAAACACGGGTGAATGAGGTCTAGATGACGATGAATCCACGGGTGTCTGAAGACTCGATGGCCAAGTATCCAAGGGTGAAGGTGGTCAAGATAGCGGAGTACCCAATGGCATAAGTGGTAGAGTGACGAAGGATACCCATAACTAGCCTACGGTAATCGGCTTCCCAAACGAGAACGAATAGAGTACGAGTCTGGAGACAGTAAAACCGTTGCAGAAGCAAAATCAATCAGCGTCGAAGCTGACAGGTTATAATGGCAGGAGGTCATCGCTGAACGAGGTCCAGAACGGTTCTCTATCGAGTAGAGAAGGGGTCCCGTATTTATACAAGCTCGCCAGAGGAGCGTACGTGACGTTGGTCAAGCAGTCGCGTGGGCTAGATACACTGCTTTCCGATAGTAGTTTAGTAGGTTATTCGGCGCGCGGGCGCTTACTTTTCGCGAGAACTGACACATTTTCAAGGTGAGTCAGTCGTAGGTTGCTCGCTGATTATGGCCTCGAGGTGGGCGCGAGAGTGGAACAGGTCGAAAAATATGATGAATCATGCGGCTAGGTTGAGGAGCCCTGCCAACAACCAAAATGCTTCCGAGAACACCTTAGCAGTTTCCAACTAATTTTAAGTCGCTGATAATAAATATCGTGGTTAAAATTATTTGTTAGCTCTACTTTTCACAATATACCTACGTGTCACAACAGGTTACAACAGGCTTAAGACAGTGTGTTTCTAACTACACTCACAGTTTCACTGCGATTTACTGCTCTGTATTATAACGATAAATTTAGGAAAATCTTTCTCTTCAGTTGTAATTGTTTGTTGTTTTCTTCTTTTTGATGGCTTTTACTTGTGTGAATAAGGCAGAAAACCCCTGCTACTGTTGTGGAGAAGTTACCTTTTCATCAGAGAAGCATAGTATACAACTATGGTTAGAAAGGCATATAACGAATATTTTGGATGCAAAATTGGTGATCAAGATTAGAACTGGGCTCCACACATGTGCGGCAAATCTTGTGATACTAACGTTTGCCAAAGTTTGAACAGGAAGAGAATAGGCATGCCTTTGGCTAGTGCAATGACGTGGCATGAGCCAACATATACTTACACGGGTTATTTCAGCATGGTAGCTTCAATACAAAAGGGCTTGCTAAAGAATCAAAAGAAGTCCATTGAATTACCGAACATTCCATCAGTTATTCGCCCAGTTTCACATGCAGAAGGTCTACCTGTTTCTGATGCACGAAATTCGGACTCCTTTTACTTCTCGGGCAAGCCCTTTTGTATTAGAGTTACCATGTCGAAATAACACGTGTTAGTATGGTCTGTTGGACCCACCACGTCATTAAAACAGCAAAAGTCATTCCACTTTAAACCTATATCAATAAGAATTTTCAAGATGATATTTGGATTCACTGCATGAAAATAAATAAGATTTCACTAATCTCATTTAAGAAGAACGCAACTTTCAACTCATGTTGTCTAGGGATCGTTCTGCAATTCCTTAATTTGGAAATGGTGCTAATAAAGCACGTTTTGGTTCCATTTTGCCTTTATGGCTGCTTCACTGGAGCTATGACACACGACTCGTGAAAGAAATTCCCTTTTCTCCTAAATACGAGGGATTGTCCAGAAGCTCCAAACACGCAGAAGGAATCTTTATCAGAGGATATCACTTTGACCCAGTTTTAAGAGTACATACTTTATATTTCATATAAAATGTGGAATCATTTGTGAAAGGTGTCCATTTTATTGCATGCGCTGGACTGCTCACATCTGCTGCTTTCTAATCGACGGTAAGCTGATCCCAAGCTAGGTCGCTAAAAGAAAGTTATCTTGCCGTTGCTTTAAAGCTCTTTGGTTTTATTCATTTAACCCATATTTTTCAATTTTTTACACTTTTGATGCAATAGCAATGCTCCAGGGATTGAAACTCACCTCTAGAAACGGAATCAGCTCGCGATTTTGTATTCAGCGATGGAATGCATTTTTTTGATTATTTTAATTAAATGTTCACTTTTTATTAAACATAGGTTAATCTAATATTAGATAATTATTTATATCATGCAAATTTTATAAACGAATGAAAAAAATAAATTTATCTTAGTTTCAAGTTTAGGCCATGACTGTAGATAAAGAGTATTTCAAATAAAAATTTAATAGTTATTTATTTATTAAAGATAGTATATATTAAATTACGGGTTTTCAATGTGCTCCGAGCCTAGACCCAGGGCTCCGGGAGCCCTTTTTTATTTATTAAAATATTAATGAGGCTAATTTGAAACTATAACGAGAAAGCAATAATGGCATTAATGAAATCTGGCAGCAGGGCTGTAAAATGTGGCGTGCTTAACTGCATTAGAAGTCGCACTTCTTGTAATTGTTCATATGATAATGGAAATATCGCAAAATTGTCTATTAGTAGGTTGCCAAATGTCATTTTCTTCATCCATGCATGTTATTGTGTTCGTTTTGTTCCTATTGAAGTCCCGCGTTAAATAGTTCTTGCATTTACGATAAAACAGATTGTAAGTTCGTAGAATGTGCAGTAGCAGCGTAGCTATAATTTTAATATAAATACAAGAAAGGTGATAACTTATATTTAGTCTTTCAAAACTAAATTGCTTTATATTCTTAAAATGGATAAATGGTTTTAAACTGTAAAAGGAAACCAATGTAGGCCTATTTCGACTGAAATAAATGGAGCCGCTGTCCAACCTGTTGCAGGCACATCGTGTTCGCCATTGAAACATGATAATAATAATAATAAAATTGCGGAAGCTTCTAAGAAGAATAAATATAATAAGAGTTTTTTGAGTTTTGGCTTCTCCCGGACTGGTAATTAGAAAGAGCCAAATGGAATTTGTGTAGAATATGGCACTGTTCTTTCAAATGTCAGTCTTTTGCCGGCAAAACACAAACGGGACTTAGAAACAAATCATTCTTAACTTAAAAATAAAAATATTAATTATTTTAGAAATAAAAGTCAAGAACTAAAAGAAAGAAGAACAATTATTACATTGTCCGTTAGTGAAATTCATAAAACGGACCTTATTGCTTCTTATAATGTGAGTTTTGGGATAGCACAGCCTTGCGAGGTTTACGCAATAGTTGAAAATTTAATAAAACTGCGTGACAAGAATTTAGTTGAGAGTATGATCGGCGAAAATTATGTTCGGAACATAGACTCTGTGCCCCTTTCAAAAAGTACAGTTTCCATGTAATAGTGACATGTCATAATATTGTCAAAAAGAAGTGATTAAGAGAGTAAAACAAAGTGCATGGAAAAACTGTTCGACTGCATGTACAGATGGAGCTCTAGTGATGTTGTCGAAATATTCAGGAGTTTTGGCTCAAATAAAAAATAAGAACACGGAAATTGTTGGCATTCACTGCTTCTTACACCGACATGGTCTCGCAGTTAAGCGAATTCCTCCTGATTTAACTGAAATGTTGGTTGATGTGACAAAAATCGTTAACTTTATCAAAGCTAAGCCACTAAATTCCTAAATATTCACCTTATTGTGTGAAAATATGGAAAAAACGTAAAAAACGTTATTATTACATACTGAAGTTGGGTGCCTTTTAAGAGGAAAGGTGTAGACAAAGTTTTAGGAGTTGAATCAAGAAGTTTACAGAATTTTATCTGATCAGAAGCACAAATTAGTTTTCAAATTAAAAGATGAAGCTTTTATTCAAAGATTGGCATATATTTAAGATATTTTTGCCCATTAAAGTGAAACTAATATTTCATTAAAGGGCAACTAGGTTACATATTTCAAAGCTCATGGAAAGATCCTTCCACTCCAACGGAAAATAAATCCTTGAAAAATGCATTCTTAATGGAAAAGATGAATGTTTTGGAAATTTATGCTAATATCTTCTTTCCAACCAGCTTGTTTTGTAAGAGAATATAAAAGCTTGCATCTCTCAGCGTTAACTGTTTTAGCCGAATTTGTTGGACAGTACTTTTTTTCAAACGTTAAAACCTTTCTCTAGATTCAGAACCCATTTCTTGATTCTCATAACATGTAATCCTTGTCCTTAAAAGAAAAAGAACAGCTGATTAATATTTCAGCAAACTTTAAATTGAAAAGTAATTTTAAAGAAACTGAACTACAAAGTTTTGAATTATTTTGAGCGATGAATTTCCAGAAATTTTAGTTCAAGCTCTTATAGTTTTAATTATATTTCTGACGACGTCTCTGTGCGAGAAAACATTCTCATTGTATTCAGCAACTAAAACTAAATACAGTGTCGTAGAATGCCCCCCTTTTGGATCTAAGAGTGCTGAGAGTGCTAATATATTGATATCTGAATATCTTAAGGAACAGAGCCGTTCCGAAAAACGTAAGGATAAAGAGAAACGCCCAATAATCATAAAATAAACTTATATTTTAACCTCAACCATTGAATACAAAACATCTAAACATTAACTACAGCAATACTCTGAATATTACCATAAACAAGAAATAATTAAATTAGTTTGACTCACAAAAATTTGTTAATTTCTCTACACACAACAATAATATAAGATTTAGGCTTACGGACTCTATTGGAATTTAAAGGCCTCAGAAATTTTATTGACTCACGACGCGTGCCATCTGGCCAGATGTAGATGGGAGAGATCACACGGTCGTTTTGGCGAGGGTAGCAGCTGGGGGATCCAAACGGTATTCCGGGGGGAGTGTCACGGACGAGAACAATTACGGTGCTTTATGCAACACCAAAGTAGTCGTTGTCTCTCTGGCGAGAGGTAGTCGAACTTGGTTCTTAAACCAAGTTAACTTGGAGTGCCGTGTGACCACCGAGTAACGAGCTTGAGAGGGAGGTTTTCTCCTTCGTTACTTAATTCCTCTTGGACGAGGAATGAACTCGTGGAGGGTCTTCTTCAAGGGCGAGGATCGATGAGTTTGGGTGTCTCTGACGAGAATAAGTTACTTAAAGTTCGGTTTGGTAACCAGAAACTAGCTCGAGGATGAGCTTCTTCTCAGTTCCAGGCTTCCTTAAGAGCGAGTATAACGGAGGGGAATTTCTCTGACGAGAATAATTTGAACTTGGTTCCTTACCAAGTTAACTTAGGAGCTCGGTGCGGCCACCGAGATACGGGCTCGAGAGGGAAGCCTTTTCCTTTTTCTTTTCTTAATTCCTCAAGGACGAGGAATACCCCTGGTGTTTAACATGCACCAGGATATGAGGAGTCTCTCAGACGAGAATAAGTTGAACTTAACAAAGTTAACTTAACGTTTGGTTTGATAACCAGGGACTAGCTCGAGGATGAGCTGCTTCTTAGCCCCTTAAGGTAGGTAGCCCTGTCTCTCTTGCAGGTTACTTCCTGGTCTGGCTAGCCAAGTACATAACCATTTCCCCTTGGTAGCTCAGTTTTAATCGAAGAATTCGTAACCTGGAGTCTGACGTATATTATCTCGATTTTCCTCAGTTTTCCTCATTTATACCTTGTCACCCCACTGGGGGAGTGGTAATGAATGAGGGGCTTTAGGACTGGCCCAGAAGAGTTCTTATGCCCAACTGTTTTTCCCCCAGATTCTTACATCGGCTCCTCGTTAGCCTTCGAGCTTGGGAGAAACACGTCTCCAATTTCTTATTTGACGTGAAACTGGATCTTACTCTCCTGGGGGACATCTTGCATTTTGACATTTAGGTCTTTCATGGCACCGAGTGGTGCGATGCTGCGGTTAAGCGTTAGACCCGCCGATGCCTTCGGCCGGATGTCTTTGCGATAACCGCCTTGTGACTGCACCACAAGTGAACGGGGGGAGGATGGGGGGAAGTGACGATTCCCCTACATACAGAAACCGGGTAAATGTAGAAGATCTCATAATAGTGCAGGTTACTTAAATTAAACCTGAATTTAAGACATTTTTAAATACAAAACAGTAGATGAATCCCAGTCATTAAATAAATAACAATCGTAATAACTCGAGAACTTAAATTGATGAGTTAATGTTACTTTTTTCTTAATTCTTTATAAATTCATTGTGGGAGGTCCATGAATAATGTTTTACCTTGTCAAGGGCTCGGGAAAACCAAATGTTTAGAACCCATATATTAAAATATTATTCATTACTTCATTAGATAAGTAAATATAAACATTTAGTTAATGGAAAGTTTGCCGATAAATGTTATTTATTATTATTTTATACTGAGAGGAAAATTTGTTTTAAAGTAAACATAAAGCTTTTGTCAAGCTCTAAAGGATTTACTGCATCTATCGAACATTATTGCTATTTTTAAAAAACTACTAAACCCCCATTAATTATCTCTCGCATTTAATTATTAGCTTGGTTCAGTTTATTATGACTGATGAATTGTGCGAACAGCAAATAGACTTTCATTAAAATTTCCATTCAAAGTTTGCTAAATGTCAGTTTTATGGCCAACTTTATTCATGGGAAGTTTCAAGATGCCTTTTCTTACAAGGAAATTAATTCTTTGTGAACCCAACCCTCCCGGAATGATATTAATATCTTCCATTATTTAAAATTACTTCGTAACTTCCGTCAGAGATATTTTTATGTAATGCCTTCTGGAGGTATACTTATTTAACATATTTCGATATTGCTTTGGAAAGAGACCTCTTTGTTTTCTTTTCAGAGTGTCGTTAGCTGAAGCTTACTTTTTCGAAGTAACAAGGTTTCTTCAAACTATTTTTAGGATTATTATATATTTTTCCCTCCACCCTAATATTACTTTGTGTTATACATAGATCAATTTGGTAGAAGCGTCTCTTAAACTATTTTATAGAGCCGCTCTCGACGAGGGCTGGAGGTAGGCAATTTAGCAAAGAACAAGAACGACATTTTCAGATTTACAACAAAGGAAGTTTGGAGACTCAATTCGAAAGAAATTGCCTGGCAAGTAAAAGTGAATTGAAAGATAAAAAATAAGATTAAATTAGAAACAAATGGATTTATTCAGCAAAAGAAGTAGAGATAGTGAAAAAGGACGAAAAATTAAGTTTGGTTGTGCTACTTCAGTAATCTCGAATATTGGGGCATGTAAGGTGGTATCAAAAACCTCCAGCAACAAGTTAGTCAAAGAACGACTCAATAAAAGTGCCAAGGAAAAGTAAAAGTCGTCGGGCCGTGCCCCAGGCTGTCATGCATTCGTGTATTTTACATTGTGGGGGGTCAACGTGACGGCCCCGATCTCTTTCCCGATGTAACTCGGTTCGCCGTCAGAGACCTGATTCCGATGGAAGATACCTCGAATGGGATCCGTGATGTTTTAGGTGGTGGTGTGTGTGTATGGGGGGGCGGCGCATATGGAGCCACCCCGAGTATGATGGACATGGTTCAGAGGGGCTCTCTAAAAAACTTCTAAATAAAATAGCCATCATGTGTCGCTTTCTCACCCTTTATTTCTCTATTTGATTTGATATTTTTTATTTCAATTTTTAAATGGATTTCAAGAATATTGCACCTAACAATTCAGGATTTATCCAAATAGTTTCAGTTTGGCAATTTGTGCGAAAATAAAGAACAAACAAAGTAAATATATTTGCTTTTCAACTCAGCTGTCTGTTAAATGATGCCAATCATGCTAAGAAGCAGATCTGCCACTAGCTAGAAATTTCCAAACTTTTGCTATGTACAAGCAGGAAAGAAAGTGTACATATAATAGGAATTGCATGTAAATGTATAGGCAGAATGAACATAAGATAGTTTGAACGATTTAAATATTTTATTTGAAGTAGTTGCGTTTAAGAGGATTGTTTAAAACTCAAGAAATTCATTTTAATTAATAAACTTTTTTTTTTCATTTTTTCGAGCCGGTAGAGAGCGGACATATGGTCGATTGTCTACGGGAATAAATGTAGCTCTATACTTATCTTCCCTTACATTTTTACTTCCTTTATCTTCACTACATTCTTACACATCTCTTTTACCAAATTTATGAGGTAGATAGTGTTCTTGGTTTTCGCATGTAATTTGAGGAAAGACCACCACTTATTCCAACACCACCTGAAGCCGCCTTTACTTGCACCTCTACCATTACCACCTACATCATTTACACTACCACTTGCTACACCACCACTACCTAAACAGTCACCAACGCGACCATCATTTAAACTACCTACGCCACCTACAGCACCAAAACAAAAGACGCCTACACCATCACTGCTACCTACACCACCACCACTGCTACAAACACTACCACCACCACCAAGACAACCAACATCCACACCACTACCACTACCACTACCACCTAAGCTATCTGCACCAGCTACATGTGCACCACATACATTACCATCACTTAGACCAACTTACCAACCACAAACTACACTGCCACCACCTACATCAACACCAGCGCCACTACCACTACCACCTAAGCCCAATCAACAGCTACACCACCACTACCTACACCACCTAGGACACCTACACCCACACAACCTACACCAGCTACGCCACCGATACCCACACCACCTTCACTACCTCTACCAACAACATCGCCTACACCAGCACCGCCTACACCACCAACACCTACACTTCCTCACCACGACCAACTACATCACTATCACTTTCTCCCCTTCACAACCACCACCTACACAACCTACAGCACCAGCACCACCTCTATCACCTGCACCACTGGCACTACTTTCACCACCCATACCACTATCACCTACACCACTACGAACTGCATCACCTACACGACACCGCCATCTAAACCACTTAAAACACCACCACTCAAGGTTATCCCGGGATTTATTTTGTTTTTGCAATAACATCATAACTATTCGGCAGATACTAAAGAAATTGGGAGCCCTTTGGTTGATTTACATTCTCTTTCAACTGACATATTTTTGCAAGTTCTTCCTAGGTTAGCTGGGAATTACTTCGATTCAACATCATAACTATTTGGCCGATTCTAACGAAATCTGAATCTTTTATGTTGTTTTATATTTTCTTTCGCATGATTGAATTGCCAAGGTCCTCCCATATTAGTCAGTGAATTATTGAAAGTTTTGAAGCACGTAAGGTGATAAATCAGTATAAATGGGAGTCCACGACTTTTGAGATCAAGACACTTAATTTTACTGCCTTGTTGACTCTACTTATAATTTGACCACCCATGCTCTAAGTTCTTTGTGGAATATCTTGACATGTGCATTAGCTTACATTTGTGCACATTGATTGCATGTACAACAAAATTTATCCAAGTCCTTCTTCAAGTTTTCATAGTACCCTTTAGATTTAGAATTTCTGTCCTCCTGTTCACAAGATGCGTGACGCCACAAGTACTTTGACCCCGGTGCATGCCAATATTGTCTGATGCTCTGTTCCTGGACATTTAAGGATTGCGGTAAATGAGTGTGTTGATGAAGGCCCCAGACAATTTGTAAGGTTTGAGCGACCTGTTTAAGCGTTTCCTTCTTCTCCACTTTGACCACATGGCATAAATCATTCTCCTTCTCCTGGATTGCGAGGCAAAGGATATGAGAGACGGCTGATAGGAAGTAAGGTTGCGTGCCATCGCACTGCGACTTTTCCCGGCGACCTATCAACACCACGCTGCCTTATAATGACACCTCCCTAACATTTAATTATTTTAATCTTAGAGTGTTCGTTCGAAACTAATGTGCCGATTCACTTTTTATGCATCCGCAGCGAAATATGAATTGCGAAAGGTGAGGACTTGATCCACGATACCGGTCTTCGTTTGGCGAAGGATGCTTTCCGCACTTTCTTAATTCAGAGATTTCTTGGTTGATGCGAGGAGCTGCCGCATACGTGCTTGTTCGCGCAGGCTTAGATTCTCACTTAGTCGCCAATGGCTCTTATTGGATCAGCATCCGGTCACGACGGTGCCTATGCCATCCAAGACGCTAATAATACTAATGGTCTTTTAGGTTTCAGGTTACGAAACTTTGGTTCCGTCCAGGAGGCCACTCGGCAGATTTGTCCACACGCCTCTTTTTCATAAGCTTTTACAACGCCGAGAATTTTGCGTTGAACCTTTTTGCAGCACAAAAAGTGTTAAACTGGAGGCGTGTTAGTGTAAACGGATTTCTCAAAATCCGAAAAAGTGTCGTCTAGCCCTCCATATCTACTTTTATGAAGTCGACTGGTCTCTATCAGGCGATGTGTCGATCTTCATCCGCTAGCTTGTTGCAATACACCACTCGGTATGGAAATGTCTCATTGTGCTCGGTTCAGAGACCAGAGGGTTTTTTCTAGAAAATCCTAACCCACCATTAATGTTTACCTTGCATTTAAATCTCTACACCCACTATTTTGCGCGTGGTATCCGTGATGTCACGGTCTCCGCGAGCCTGTCCAATGTCTATATTATTTTATGGTGAGTTCCTGGAAATGTTAGGATTGCGGGAGATGGCGCGCTGATGGGGGTGCTAAAGAGTATAGCCTAACGTTTCGCTGTTCCACATATTTTATTGCTCTACAGGAATCAGTCAAACATTTGTGTTACTGGGAAACCAAGATGGAAGACGGCCGATAGGAGCCTAAATATGCGCACCATTGTGGTGCTAATGTTCCTTTCGACCTATCAAACCCTACCCAACCAGCACCACTTCTACCGTTTTAGCTCGCTTTACATCATCTTCGAATTTGATATACTGGTAAAATGCACCTCCATTTGATGGAAATCTCACCTTTATCTTACTGCAATCACTGCGTAGTCTCCTATACTGGCCTGAAGATTCTTGTTAGATGTCCAATTCTGAGGGACCTTAGCGTACGGTACCTTCCCCGGGACACTGGCACTGTGGTCACTCCGTCTTGTCCTATCTACTTATGATCGCTTTGTGTTCAGCCGATTGTGAACTTTTCGAGTGGCTGCAGGAGGCTGGCCCCTACCGCTGTATACATTTTGGGGGTTTCTGGAGTTCTTTGTTGTTGTTTGTGTGTTTTGGATAGCTCGGCTCCCCATTTGGTGAGACTCCTTCCACCACCTGATCATTTTCTTCTTATTTTTTCTATTATTTCTTTTTGTGATCTTAGATTTTGCTCTTTTCTTTCCTCTTTTTATTTGATTATTTTGTACAGTATACATTAGCTATATATAAGCTAAATTTGCATTACGCGATCTTTTTCTCGGTAGTAATTGACAGATGGAAGCTCTTCCCCATGATATCTATTCTTCCCCCCTGGCAAACATGATGCCATCATATTACATGAACTTTGCATAATTTCATATAGGTTGAAGCCAGTGGAGCTTGCGACCCTTATGATAGAAGCAGAATCTTCACAACTTAGTCACATTCATTATCCAAGAAATCAGAAAGCCTCTTATTTCAAGTCCATCTAGTCACCATAAGGGATAGGGTGACGGCGTGTATTTTCGAATCTCCGAAAACATTGATATGAAGACAAATTAGAATCAGAAATGTCTTTCAACAATACAAATCAAGAGTCTGCACCAGGAAACAAAATTGTTTTCAACAGAAAAGTCATTGTTATCGGATCATCAGATTACCGTTAATTCAACGCATGTAAAATAGATTAAAAAAGAAACATCAAACCTCTGACTAAAAGCACAAACACAGAAATCTGACACCCAAAGGAAAATGAAAGCCTTCCAATTTGCAATACCATACATGTTTACCGATCTCACTGAGCAAGTAAAATCCTTATTAGAAAAATGGTACAAAATAGAGCAATTTTATCTGGTTCTATCTTCATAGGCAATAAAATATGCGAGGATCCTTAAATAATTTTAGATAAAAAGTAAAAGACAAGACTTGATGGAATCTAATTTGAGAAATAATTCATTCCGTCGAGTGAAATCAACAAAGTTATTAAGA
Organism: Ceratothoa steindachneri; assembly: GCA_963969495.1. Classification (NCBI taxonomy): domain Eukaryota; kingdom Metazoa; phylum Arthropoda; class Malacostraca; order Isopoda; family Cymothoidae; genus Ceratothoa; species Ceratothoa steindachneri. The sequence continues at coordinate 140,882,383 of OZ018329.1, read as the reverse complement.
AACTTTTACTTTGAATTAAATGCAAAGCAATAACAAAGGCATCGCCCGCACAAGGTACGTTAGGTGGGATCTAAATTTAGGAGGTGAAACTTGAAAATGTATGGAACAAATATAGCCGAAGCTTATCCTATAGACATATTAGGGCTGGGAGGATAAACAGCGGTTAGTGGGGCCGGAGGGCACACAAATCCTCAGATGTTAGCCTGCCCACGTTTTAACATGCTCTATTTGACATTTCCTTGTGAGCTATTAAGAAAAAAGTCTATGAAAATGGTCAGATGGTGGTTAGGGAGTTAAAAACTTGTTGTTTAATGAATTTCCCGGTAATTTTTGGATATTAAGTCAGAGATGGATTTTTAAAGAACTCTTCTTCTTGGAATAGATGTTTTTAAAAGTGTATCCATATGATTTTGTGAGCAATTTGTAAAGAGAATCAATCAAATATAAGTAAATGAAACGAAAGAAATGAAGGTATATAGAAAGAGAGAGATTGAGTTTAATAAAGCCTCCCAAATTTTAAGTTATATCATCAATTAGATTGTTTTTGGCCCGGCAGCTGATTTAGGTGAGTTATCGAAAGAAACTTTTAATTAACTTCACGAAGAGAAAGAAATTACAAGGGACGAATTTCCTAATGAAGCTGTTTCGAGGCAATAATATATACATATACATAGACCGAGGGTAGCATCGCAAGCGACCGTGCCCCCTAAGACATTTCGACTGACACTGAGGTTTTACGTAGGGACCCAAATTATACATGGCATCGTTCAAATTTTTCTCAGGGAAGAATTTTTTGGTATTAATGTTTCCACCCAAAATAGAAGTTGATCTGCTAGTCTTGGTATACTTATGGTGGACGCAGTTGGTACCTTGGTATTAACAGTCAGCAAAGTCTATTGAGAAGGATGTTCATTTGTGTTTTCTTGTTAAATCTTTGAATGATCGGATTTGAGTATTTCAAAGTATTATTATTTTTAGTCTTTTTGTTACTGTTAACGTGCCTTTGTTATTATGAATGCGACCATGGTCGCTTTAAGGTAAGATGTATTGTAGTAAAAGGTCTAACCCATTCTTGCTCAAGTCTGGATTTCATCGCCTCAGGGGACGAAGTGATGCAGCAAATTACCACCTCTCTCACTCAGGGGCAATTTTACTTGGCAATTCATCCCAAACCTACAATTGGGATTGTACAACTGAGTGGTACTTCAAGAATAACGTATGTTAACTTTCCTAATGTTTCTCGCCATACCAGTTGCCTCTTTTCATTTCAATTCCCCATTATTGCTATGTTCCCTTAAATAAAAATGTAATTTAGAGATACATCACATTGTTCCATCTCTATTTATTGATAACTTCATTGTTTGCGTTGGAAATATATTGGCTATACCGAATGGCCAGGGAAGAGGCAGAAAAAATAAAGAAGACTTAGAAAGAGACGAAAGATCGTAGACATCTTTTAGTTTGATGAACGATTTACTCAAGAAACTACTTTTGATTACCAGCTAATGGTTAAATCTTCCATGTTACTCTGTCATTTATCAAAGTGTAATTTCATTCCTAATACGACGAGCAAAGTCAGATTCCTAGTTTCTTTATGATAAGTGAAAACATTATAAGATTGATTTATATTTTTACAACTTTGGAAAATTTTCTAACAATGGTGTATGTTAAAAATTTTGGGTTTGAAAGTATAATCTAATAGGAGAATTTTCGTGCTTGGAAATGGTGGTTAATCGCAAGGTGTGCGCTCATACGAGCATGTAATTTTCGCTGCATCGATCTTGAAAGGTCCCTTATTAGATGACATTGGCCACCACAACACACTAACCAAACACTCTTCTTCGACTAAATCATATACACAGACAGAAGATAAAATCATATAAGGTCACTCGAATCTCTCTACATGAGATTTACAAACCCGACTCTAAACATCGATATAAGCTGCCTCTCTCTATTAAAACACATATAATCAACCACGCTATCTCAACTTTCAAACTTATTCTCCCACAGAAAAGTGAGAGCTCTCACAGGCATTCACTGTGCAGCTTTCTATACAAGGAAGAAACACACAACAGGTTAGTCTCCGAATATATTAAGGATTATCATAACTTTCCAATCCCTTGAGTTTTTAATAAGCTCCAATTATTAATTTACATTTAAATTTTCCACATTTCCATCTAATCTAAGACTATTTTATTTTGTTTTGGTAGCTGGACACCAAATTTTTGATAATATCTTGCTGAAAATGGTCTATTTTTTGTTCAATAAGCACCCACTGCTGCTAATAATTGGATGGCTTCCATTTATCAACCGTCAGTTTGATTATCACTGGTCAACAACTGTGAGGGCAAACGAGGAACTACGTTCTCTCTGCCTCGACAATACGTCGTTATTAAATAAAACCTGCGTATAATAAGGGATTTTATCACAATAGGCACTTTACTCCAAAACGACACGTGTCGTTGGAAATAATTAACTACACTACTTAGGTAAAAGGTTTAAAATGAATACACTCCCCCCCCCAACCGTCCTTCGCACAAAAGCAATGAGTCTCAACACAAGCACTTAAGAAATTAAAGGACGTAAGACAGGCGAAAGAAATATTCCAAATACCGATAATAAAGCAATAGAGCCACATTCAAGTAACGGAAAGCGAAGGGACGAAGAACACACGGGTGTTGACGATTGATATGACCAGGGACCAACGGGTGGAGTCGATGATCGAGATGACGCAGACCATACGGGCAGCGTGATCTCTAGGATGGATGACACACGAGTGAATGAGGTCTAGATGACGATGGATCCACGGGTGTCTGAAGACTCGAAGGCCAAGTATCCAAGGGTGGAGGTGGTTAAGATGGCGGAGTACTCAAGGGCAGAAGCAGTAGAGTGACGAAGGATACCCCTAACTAGCCTACGGTAATTGGCTTCTTAACGGAGAACGAATAGAGTACAAGTCTGGAGACAGTAAAACCGTTGCAGAAGCAAAATCAATCAGCGTCAAAGCTGACAGGTTATAATGGCAAAAGGGCCTCACTGAACGAGGTCCATAACGGTTCTCTCTCGAGTAGAGAAGGGGTCTCCTATTTATACAAGCTCGCCAGAGAAGAGTACGTGACGTTGGTCAAGCAGTCGCGTGGGCTAGATACACTGCTTTCCGATAGTAGTTTAGTAGGTTATTCGGCGCGCGGGCGCGTACTTATCGCGAGAACTGACACATTTTTGAGATGAGTCATTCGTAGGTTGCTTGCTGATTATGGCATCGAGGTGGGCGCGAGAGTGAAACAGGTCGAAAAATATGATGAATCATGCGGCTCGGTTGAGCTGCCCTGCAAACAACCAAAATGCACCGAAAACACAGTAGCAATTTCCAACTAATTTTAAGTCGCCGATAATAAATATCGCGGTTAAAATTGTTTGTTAGCTCTACTTTTCACAATACACCTACGTGTCACAACAGGTTACAACAGGCTTGGGACAGTGTATTTCTAACTACACTTACAGTTTCACTGACATTCACTATATTTTCAGCTGTCATGGAAGGTGGTTGTGCTGTGTAATTTAACATTTTAACTGGAAAGGTAGGTGATTTTCCTTGTCGAAACTTTTTAAACTTATAATAAATATTTATTGAGCCTGCTATTGACATGCATGTGAGGCATTTTATATTAATTTTATTTTTCTACTGAATGATATAAATACTTCTATTAAGCTGTCATGCTCTGTATTATAACGATAAATTAAGGAAAAAACTTTCTCTTCAGTTGTAATTGTTTGTTGTTTTCTTCTTTTATATGCCTCGTACTTGTGTGAATAAGGCAGATAATTTTGCTAAGGTTGTGGTGGAGTTACTTTTGCCTCAGAGAAGCATCGTATACAACTATGGTTAAAAGGCATATAACAAATATTTTGGATGCAAAATTAGTGATCAAGATTAGAACTGGGCTCCACACATGTGCTGCAAATCTTGTGATACTAACCTTTGCTAAAGTTTGAACAGGAAGAGAAAAGGTATGCCTTTGGCTGGTCCAATGACGTGGCATGAGCCAACATATCATATTTACACGTGTTATTTCTTCATGGTAGATCCAATACAAAAAGGCTTGCTAAAGAATCAAACGGATTCGATTGAATTACCGAACATTCCATTAGTTATTCGCCCCTTTTCACATGTAGAAGGTCTACCTGTTTCTGATGCACCAAATTCGGACTCCTATTACGCAAGAACGCAACTTTTAAACATTGTTGTCTAGTGATCGTTCTGCAATTCCTTAATTTGGAAATGGTGCTAATAAAGCACGTTTTGGTACCATTTTGCCTTTATGGCTGCTTTACTGTAGTTACGAAACTGGACTCGTAAAAGAGCTCCCTCTTCTCCTAAATTTGAGGGATTGTCCAGAAGCTCCAAACACGCAGAAGTAATCTTCATCAGAGGATATCACTTTGACCCAGTTTTTAGAGTCCAGACTTTATATTTTATATAAAATGTGGAACCATTTGTGAAAAGTCTGCACCTTATTTCACTCGCTGGACTGCTCACTTCTGGTTCTTTCTAATCGACAGCAAGCTGATCCCAAGCTAGTTCACTAAAAGAACGTTATCTTGCCGTTGTTTTAAAGCTCTTAAGTTTCATTTATTCAACCCATATTTTTTAATTTTTAACACTCATGATAGAATAGCAATGCTCCAGGTATTGAAACTCACCTCTAGGAACAGAACCAGCTCGCGATTTTGTATTCAGCGACTGAATGCATTTTTTGATTATTTTATTGAAATTTTGACTTTTTATTAAACATGCAATAATTTAATATTAGATAATTATTTATGTCATGCAAATTTTATAAACGAATGAAAAAAATTAATATATCTTAGTTTCAACTTTAGGCCATGACTGTATAGATAAAGAGTTTTTCGAGTAAAAATTTAATAGTTATTTATTTATTAAAGCTAGCATATATTAAATTATGGTTTTTCAAGTGCTCCGTGCCAAACCCTAAGGCTCTGCGAGCCCTTTTTTCAATTTATTAAAATATTAACCAGGCTAATTTTTAACTATAACGAGAAAGCAATAATGGCATTAATGAAATCCGGCAGCAGGGCTGTAATGTATCACTTTGAAATAAATGTGAAGAAATGTGGCGTGCTTAATGCATTAAAAGTCGCACTTCTTTTAATCGTTCATATGGTAATGGAATATGAGAACATTGTCATTTGGTAGGCTGCCAAATGTCAATTTCTTTATCCATGCATTTTATTGTATTCGTTTTGTTCCTGTTGAAGTCCCAGGTTAAATAGTTCTTGCATTTACAATAAAACTAAGTGTAAGATTTGTAGAATGTGCAGTAGCAGCGTAGCTATAATTTTGATATAAATACAAGAAAGGTGATAACTTATATTTCGTCTTTCAAAACTAAATTGCTTTATATTCTTAAAATGGCTAAATGGTTTAAAACTGTAAAAGGAAACCAATGTAGACCAATTTAGACTGAAACAAATGGAGCCGCTGTCCAACTTATTGCAAGCACATCGTGTTCGTCATCGAAACTTGATGTTAATAATAATAAAATTGCGGGAGCTTGTAAGAAGAGTAAATATGATAAGAGTTATTTTAGTTTTAGCTTCTTCTTGACTAGCAATTAGAAAGAGACAAATGGAATTTGTGTAGAATATGGCACTGTTCTTATAAATGTTTCAAATGTCAGTCTTTTCCCGGCAAAGCTCAAACGGAACTTAGAAACAAAACATTCTCAACTTAAAAATAAAAATATTAATTATTTTAGAAATAAAAGCCAATAAATGAAAAAAAGAAGAACAATTATTACATTGTCCGTTAGTGAAGTTCATAAAACGGACCTTATTGCTTCTTTTAGTGTGAGTTTTTGGATAGCGCAGCAAGGCAAGGTTCACGCCATAGCTGAAAATTTAATAAAACCGTGTGCCAAGAATTTAGTTAAGAGTATGATCGGCGAAAATTATGTTCGGAACATAGACTCTGTGCCCCTCTAAAAAAGTACAGTTTCCACGTAATAGTGCCATGTCAAAATATTGTCAAAAAGAAGTGATTAAGAGAGTAACACAAAGTCCATGGAAAAACTGTTCGAGTTTATGTACAGATGGACGTTCAGCGATATGGCGAAATATTCAGGAGTTTTGGCTCAAATAAAAAATAAGGACACGGAAATTGTTGGCATTCACGCTTCTTACACCGACATGATCTCGTATTTAAGCGAATGCCTCCTGATTTAACTAAAATGCTAGATGATGTGACAAAAATCGTTAACTTTATTAAAGCTAGGCCACTTAATTCCTGAATATTTAGCTTATTGTGTGAAGATATTGGAAAGACTCACAAAGCGTTATTATTACATACTGAAGTTCGGTGCCTTTTAAGGGGAAAGATGTAGGCAAAGTTTTAGGAATTGAATGAAGAAGTTTACAGCATTTTATCTGATCAGAAGCACGAATTAGTTTCTAAATTAAAAGATGAAGCTTTTATTCAAAGATTGGCATATATTTAAGATAGTTTTGCCCACTTAAATGAAACAAATATTTCATTAAATGGCAACAGGGTTACATATTTCAAAGCTCAGTGGAAGATCGTTGCACTCTAATGGAAAATTTATCTGTGCACAAAATGCATTCTTGGTGGAAAAGATGAATGCTTTGGAAATTTATGCGAATATCTTCTTTTCAAATAGTTTGTTTTGTAAGAGAATATAAAAGCTTCCATATCTCAGCGTTAACTGTTCTAGCTGAATTTGTTGGGCAGTAATTTGTTTCAAACATTAAAACCTTTCTCTGGATTCAGAACCCAATTTTTAATTCTCCTAACATCCAATCCATGTCTTTAAAATAAAAATGACAGCTGATTAGTATTTCAGCAAACTTTAAATTGAAAATTAATTTTAAAGAAAGTGAACATACAAAGTTTTGAATTATTTTGAGCGACGAATTTCCAGAAATTTTGGTCTAAGCTCTTATAGTTTTAATGAGATTTTTCATTGTATTTAGCAACTAAAACTAAATACAGAAACCGGGTAAATATAGAAGATGACATAATCGTGCAGGTTACTTCACTTAAACCCGAATTTAAAACATTTTTAAGTACTGAAAGCAGATGCATCCCAGTCATTAAATTTATAACAATCTTAATTACTCGAGAACCTAAATTGGTAAGTGTTAATGTTCCTTTTTTTCTTAATTCGTTATAAATTTATGGTGGGAGGTCCGCGAATAATGTTCTACCTTCTCAAGGGCTCGGGAACACTAAAAGTTTGAGAACGCCTGTATTAAATTATTCATTACTTCATTAGATAAGTGAATATAAACATTTATTTAATGAAAAGTTTGCTGATAAATGTTATTTATTATTATTTTATACTGATAATAGATTTTTTTAAAGTAAACATAAAACTTTTTTCAAGTTTTGAAGGATTTATTGCATCTATCGAACATTATTGCTACGTAGTTTTAAAAAACTACTAAACTTCAATTGATTACTAACTTGCTCTCGTCTTTCATTATTAGCTTGGTTTAATTTATGATGACTGATGAATTGTACGAAGAGCAAGTAGACTTTTATCAAAATTCCCCTTCAAGTTAGCTAAATGTTAGTGTTATGGCCAACTTTATCATGGGAGGTTTTAAGATGCCTTTTCTTACAAGGAAATTAATTCTTTGTGAACCCAACCCTCCCGGGATGATACCAATTTCTTCCATTAGATAAAATTACTTCGTGACTTCGTCAGAGATTTTTTTATGTAATACCTTATTGAGGTATAACTATTTTACATATTTCGATATTGCTTTGGAAAGAAACCTCTTTTTTTTTCAGGGTGTCGTGAGCTGAAGCTTACTTTTTCGAAGTAACAAGGTTTCTTCAAACTATTTCAAAAATCTTTTCTATTATTACCTACCCCCTAATTTTACATATTTCAAAGCTCAGTGGAAGGCTTTGCACAACAACGGAAAAACTCAGTTTACAATGTTTATGGTAAAACCTCGTGACCATTCAACCTCTAAAGTAGATTCATCATATGAAAACTGTTCAAGCAGAGTGAAACCAACGCTCGTTACAGTGAAAGAAACAGTGTCTCAATGCTCGCATTGAGGTCCACTCTCGTGCTTTACAGCGTACTTCAATTTTGCTAACTATTTCCTGTAGATTTACATATAATAGCCCAAATAGGTTATTTAGGGGACGAGCAACTACAGGAAAATAAGTAAGTTATTAAAACGTCTGTTATCTTTTAAAGCGTCTCTGGAGTATTTTAAAATAGGAAAATGATTTTATTTGTGATTTAAATGAAAAATATTGTTCTAAAATCGGTTTAAGTAAAAACAAATACAAGAATTCTAGTCATTGGTTTTGAAGAACAATTACTATTTCCTCTTACCTGGTGCTTCATGAGTTGTTTTCATTAGTATTGCAAGGAAATTCATCTCCCTGAACTTAACTAAGAGGCGTTCAATTAACAATATGAACATACGTCCTTTTTGAGAAGAAAAATAGTTTAGGACCCTTCCTTGTAATAAAGTGTTCCCTAAACCTTTATATATCAAACTTTGGGGTGGGTTATCCTGATGTAACGAAGGTCTATTGCAAAATGATCATCTAAATAGTTAGCTCAATCCTATTATTACTTGATTATCTCATAAAAACAAATAATAAGAGTGAATAAAGAGTAGAGAGAGTGAAAAGGACGAATAAGGAAGTTTGGTGATGCTACTTCAGTAATCTTGAATACTGGGGCAACTAAGGGGGTATTGAAAACCTCCAGCAATAATTTAGTCAAAGAACGACTCGATAGAATTGCCAAGGAAGAGTAGAAGTCGTCGGGCCGTGCCCCAGGCAGTCCTGCAATTAGGTATTTTACATTGGGGGGGGTCAACGTAACTGCCCCGATCTCTTTCCCGATGAAGGTCGGTTCGCCGTCAGAGACTTGATTCCGATGGAAGATACCTCGAATGGGATCCATGATGTCTTAGGTAGTGGTGTGTGAGAGGTAGAGGGCACATGGAGCCACACCCCTTGAGATGGGCATGGTACAGTGGGGCTTTCTTAAGGACTTCAATTCAGTACGCTTTCTCACTTTTTATTTCTCTATTTCATTTGATATTTTTTATTTAAGTTTTCAAATGTATTTTAAGAATCTTTAACCTAAAAAGACTTGATTTATAGATGCTTATCTACATATGTTCGGTTTGGCAATTTGTGCGAGAATATAGAACAAACAAAGTAAAGATATTTTCCTTACAACTCAGTAGTTTGTTAATTGATGCCAATCATGCCAAGAATCAGATCTGCCTCTAGCTAGAAATTTCCAAACAGGCAAGAAAGAGTACATATAATAGGAATTGCATGGAAATTGATAGAAAGGATGAACATAAAATAGTTTGAACGATTTAAGCATTTTATACGAAGTAGTTGCCTTTAAGAGGATTGTTAAAAACTCAAGAAATTCATTTTAATTCATAAGCTTTTTTTTTTCCTTTATTCGAGCCGGCAGAGAGCGGACATATGATCGATTGCGTTCGTATCGGCTCCAATGCCTACTGGAAGAAATGTAGCTCTATACTTATCTTCCCTAGATTTACACTTCCTTTATCTTTACTACTTTTTTACACATCTCGTTTACCATATTTATCGGGTAGATAGTGTCCTTGGTTTTCGCATTAAATGTGAAGAAAAAATGTCTCATTGGTCGCACATGGGGATGCTCTAAGTTAGCCAACCCTACCAAGGACCATCAAAGCCCTTTTCACTTATGCGTTGATACGTCCGATTAATTTGATTTGATTTCGTTCAGAGTTAGAACTGTTGTACAAATGAGAAATTATTTTAGATGAAATTTCTCTGCCAATAAATTGGGATGAAAGAGACATGAGAAAATAATAGGTAGTAAATAGAAGGATCAGGATACTCTAAATAGTTAATATACATATATATATATGGTTGATATGAAGATTCACTTCTTTTATGTATTCCAAATAATTAAAATCAACAAGATACGTTGTTTTACTCTGTCTCTAAATGGCGAAATATAAGTATAAGTGTGAAGATGTGGAGCAAATAAGATATATATTTCTTTTGCTTGTTGGGTGTTTGAAATTATTGTTGCTTACTGCTGCTATGTTAACTCTTAAGCATATATTCAATATTTACTTCGAATAATAAATTCGTGCATTGTAATTTGCAGAAAATGCTAAATTGTTCCAAATATTTATTAACTGTCAGCCTCCCTCTGTCCTTTCCAGTAAATCCTTTTATCCTTTTTTTTATCCTTGTGGGGATTTGTCCCGATGCATACAGACCCCAAGCATAAAAACTAACTAAACTAAAGGACCATTTGAGCATGACCTCCATTTTCAATCCTAAATCCCACTTCATCCTCCCATTTTTATTTAAATTGTGGCTAAACATAAAGGAGTTTAAGGTAGAAGAGAACGGTTATTTAAAATTAAATTTGTCTTCTTTTATCTGACTAAACCTAATAAAAATCTTGGACGTTATTCCATTTTTAAACGTGGGGAATTTCGTTAAATTAAGATCTTTTTCTTTGTACAAACTTGCCTCTTCCAGTTTTAGTGGTCTCCCACCCGCATCGAGCTATTCCACCCAAAGAGGTTTTTACATTCCTAACATCTTTACTCGATCGGTGTTTCTATCCTCAACAATCACCGATTCTACAGAAATACCACGAAAAGTTAAACTTTTTTTCACCTCGACGCACAGCTCACATTCAAAACTTTGCCTAGCGAACTTACCTTGGCAAAACCTCGCTTCAGCCGCTGCCTTCTCTCTAGTCTGCGTCAGAATTTATTCTCTTTCTAATCCTTCTCCTATTGAACACAAAGAGGTACCAGCATCTCCCTGACCATCCACTATAGAGTTTAATTATTATTTTTATTGCATAAAACATGTGAGAGACTCAAATCGTTTTGTCTATTTTAGACTATTTAAATTAAATTTTGTCCATTACTGTCGATAACATTGATTCTCTTTGTCCTTTCTGTTTGGCGACTTTTAAATGTTGAATTCTTATATATTTATTTGGTTAAATGTTTATTTGTTACGTCTTATCTCATTAATTTCCAGAAATTTCTAGTGTGGGAAATTAACCTTAGAAATACTGAAATTTTTATATCATCCTTCAAGAGTAATACCACGATTTCTCGTTCATTAATTGGTTCAGAATTGTGGTTTGATTTACTGATCTTCTGATAGATTTCATTTCATGTTTCCCTTTCGCCCTTCATTAATTTGCACCTTAAATCTTGATCAAACTGGAAATTCCCCTCAAATAAAACATTCGTCCTTGTGGAGAATAGGGGAGGGAGAGTTGTGCAGCCTAACAGTCTCTAGTTTCCTAGAAATTTCTTCAGGAAATGTACTTCTTGTGCATTTGCATTTTCCTATTATCTCTTTTACAGTTATTTCAAATGTTTGTTGTTTTTCTTTATTGTGGCTGTATTCAGCCATATTTATTTAATATAGACTTGTTAAGGCACAATGGGTCAGAGAATGCTGTTTTTTTATTTCTACTGTCGTCTAAACTTCGTTGTTTGAATTTTAATCTTGTGTCAGCCATATATAAGAGCAGTTTTTGTTTGTAAAAAGATAGCATTGTATAGTGTCAGAAAATGGACTCTGATCCGAACCAAGTTGGCAAAACTATTGCCCTAAAGATACTTGAAGCAAAGGTCCTGCGAGGAAATAAGAGGACATAAATTCGTTTCCTTCTGTTTTTTCAATTTCAAAGCCATTTTCGTTCGAGCTTTTTTTCAGTTTCTTTGCCAATTTTCTCTCTGGGTTTTCAGTTTCTTTGCCAATTTTGTTCGGGGTTTTCTACATCTTTGGCCATTTTCCTTTAAAACGCGTCTCGTTATCTTTCAAGAATTTCATGCTGCAAAAGCCTTTACGTGAGTAGTAAGCGAGGTGAATGCCGAGTCCTCTCCCCTTACCCCCCCTTACCGTGGAAACCCAGTGTCTCCCCATACCCAATACTTTGGTCAGTGACCTTTTTTCGAAGGAGTTAGAGTCTACACACACACATACACTGAAGCTTTCGAAGGACTTTAGTCTATACACAAATTGGAGCAAATCGCTACGATAAATGTCTCCCCGCCCCCTTCCCCTTCCCCCCAGCATTGGTCACTGAAAATTTTCGAAGGAATTAGAGTCTATATACACACACACACAGACACACATATATATATATATATATATATATATATATATATATTAGGGAAAATATGTAGGCGATGTTTTTCTTCATAATACACCAGCCTTGATCACATGTAGGTGTTTTCTCGTTTCATTTTGAAAATAATTAGTATGTTTAATGATGCGAATGCTAGCTATTGGAGTATTTATCAGAAAAATACTAATATCTAGACCGTTTTATCATATATGGCATAGGCAGTAGGAGATAAAGATCGCTTCAGAGACCTCTTTTCAAAGGAATTAGAGTCCTCCCACTCACACACACACACACATATTGGAGAAAATCATGCCTGTAATCTAAAGATTATACACTGGGCAACAAAGTTTCACAAAATTTTTGTTTCTCCTATTTTCATGAGTGTTTCTGATACTAAACTTTACGTTGATTCTAAATATGTCCTTACCTTTTCTCTTGCATCAACCATTTAAAAGATATAACAAATTATGCTAATATAAAGAAATGTATCGGGTATGGGTAAACCATACTTACATTTATCGCTAATTTATTTATTTTATTTTCTGGTTTATATGATAAATATTGCCTTTTCTAATTATGGCTACAGGAGAATGCAGAAATTCACCAGACTCGTTTTTTTTTGTGTGTGGTTTCTTTGTTGGATCTAAGCATGTATCACATAAAATTGTGAAAGGTACAAAGTACTGGATTGCTTATAGAATGTACTTTCGAATGAGTATAAGTTCCTAAAAAAATCCATGGGCCACTCATGGAAAAGGTGGAAGTTGTCGATCAAATTTAGATAATGGCTGAGAGGTGCAAGAAAAGCAAGGCCATTTGCTGTGCCAAGAGTTTGGTGAGAGCCAAAAAATCCTTACGATGATTGTTAATTTTGCATGATTGACATATCCAAGTACAGAAAGGTTAAGGAAAGAAAATCCCTTCCATATCCCAACATTTCATCCTCTATTACACCTGTGCCACATGATGATACCTTATTGGTTCCACGGCCGCAAGAAAATGTAAGTAAATCCTATCAAATTGTAAGCTATATTCTTTGTAACGGAATCAATACTGAAATCGATATGATATACCGATTATCATCTGCTGAATGAAATAGACACAAAACAAGCCACAAGAGTTTGAAAAGTAACTTTGAACACTGGAAGGATTGACGATAATAATTTTATTTATTTATACTAGGTTTTTACGAATATAAACATCGTTCTTGAACCCTAGACATAGGCTGTCAAAGTAAGCTATCCGATGCGATCCAGGTTGATGACTGATGGCCAAATTAATTATATAAGCTGCTGGCAGTTTTAAATCTCGCCATAACTGAGTGTCTCGCAAAACAGCTATGAAAACTCGCTTTGTAGATTTATTTCGATACAATAGTTTGTCTATTGCATTCATTTTATTAAAAATAAACTAGACTTATAGACTTATCTATCTCAATAACAGACTGAAACTCTGCATATATAACAAGAGAAACCAGGTCTATTAATGGAGATCTAAACTGTATTGATAATGTACCCAGTTGTATAGGATTGGAGCATTCACCAAGACAGGGAGTACTCTTATGGTAATTTAGTTCAATACAATAAATATTTTTATTCTTTAGAAACTGTTCATACGTAATTCCAATACTGTGTCCACATCCAATACATCCTATTCCGTTATATAACGAGTTAAATCCCTCGAAGCAACTGGATCTGCATCGTTCGAATAGTCTAGTTCAAGTGATCTTTCAACTTCATTCCTGTTTATATAGATAGTGACATGATTCACATTATAAGGTTTAAATTCAAAATTTGATGCATTATAGCTACCATAAAATGTCCAATGGTCAATGATGCCAATTACAATCCTCGTAGGTATTCTTACCATGAAGATATTATCCACACTCTTCATTCATATTCCGAAATTCACAATTGTAAAATTTCGCATACGAGCTTGTGTGATAGGGTACTTATCGTTTGATGTAAGCAACCTTTTTTCCATCTCTAGATGAGTTGATGATAAAAGGCGGAACTTTCGTATGTAAAAAAAACACTCTGTTAATTCTATTTTAGCTTCACAATCGGTCTGATTTCTAAATAATGTAAATGAATGTGGTGCTCTGGATAACTTTATCTTTAGTGAGACTCCATTCATCAACATCTTATGTTGCGAGAAGATATCAGTGTGTAGTTTTCCATATACATCAATTAGTTTTTTCTTCGACTTATAATATTTCTTTTAAATACGTTCTTTACTAGAGTTATATCCTGCATTGGAAAGAAATGTAGATTTTTCTTCTTCAGTATAGTTTGACAAGGTCTCTAAATATGCACGATAAGGGTAATTATTTCCAATGCAATTTACAGAAGTTTCATTTAAATAAATGTCAACATTGCTGAACAAAGTGTGAAGAATATTATTTTCCGGAAAAATATTTTCGCCATCTTTAAGTTCGCTCTCATCTGCCTTCACAATTCTTGCTTTAATAAAAAGATAAACCTCACTAGGGTCTATGTAATACTGTCCGTTACCAGATACATAATATTCAACTGGGGTAAGATGTGAAGAGATATTTCTAAGTGGAGAGTAATATTGATAATTGCTCTCAACAATGGAAATTTGGGTCAGTGGAACAGTGAACAGATATCACTCGTTGGATCAAGAGCATTCATTTTACACGTGTAAGATTTACAGCCGATGATGACTTTATGAGAACATCTATGGAACGTATGCTTGTTTATATTATAAGAAAAATCATTTCCTTCCTCTTCATCATCTATATTCAGCTTTTTCTCTTCTTCAACTAATTATTCATCCATTTTCGCATATTTATTACACCAATGTTTTCGGACTTCCTCTCATTAACACTGAGATTTTAACTTAATTCCAATATATTGTCTAGTATCTTTAATAATATTAATTTTCTCCCTTCGCAGCTGATCTTTCAAAGCTTGCTTTTCAGGCTTTTCATGCATAATATCCTGAACGGTATCAAAACCGGCGGAAATGGCGTTCTTTCATAGATAGCGAGCAACACTCTTTAGATAGGGCGTTGGATTTCGGAATAGGGAGGAGAATAGAGATCCAAGACCATGTCTTTTCTGAACTCTTAATCCTTTAAACATGCGTGGGCCATTTAACATTTTTAATTATTTGAATGTCTTCCCTAATTTGTAGTTTTATCATGAAATGACCAAGAAAGAATGGAAATATTTCCCCGTTCAACCGTTCTTATATAGATATAAATTGATCTTAAGTCATCAGAGCTTAGATTCAGATTGTGTGGATTATCAAAAGTTATACTGAGTTACCCATCATTGAAAGAAAGGTGAATAATGATCAAATATGGCGATGTTCACTACTTTCTCACCATCATTAACTATGTGAGAATGCAATATGCAGATTGAAAAAAAGTTAATTGCAACGCCACTGTTATACGGACAGAATAATACATGATGAATCTCTCAATGCAGTCTTAATCTCACCCCTACCGATTTTCTCCAATCGTTGTGCGTATGTGTGTGTGTGTGTGCGTGTGTGTAGACTCTAATTCCTTCGAAAAAAATTCAGTCACCAATGATGCTAAGGGTGGGGGAGACATGTATCGTAGCAATTTGCTCCAGTGTTTGTGTGTGCGTAGACTCTAATTTCTTCGAAAAAAAGGTCGCTGAACAAAGTATTGGGGGGGGGGGGGGGCAAAGAGACTCCGATTCCACCACAAACCGGTCAGGTGGTGTGTTGGGTGGGGTGTGGGGCGGTGGGTGAGGGGAGGGGAGACTCGGTAAGGAGGTGGCAGGAAGAGGGGGTGAGGCGTAGGATGGGTGAAGGGAGGGTGGGTGAAGGGAAGGAAGACACGGTAAGTAGGTGTGAGGGGGGGGGGAGGAGACTCGGCATCCCCCCCGCAATAATACTTATGTGTGGCTGTCAATTCTATTTATGGAAATAGGCTATACAATATTTGGTATTTACCACCTTGTATGGAGGTGTCCCATGGTAACTAAGCCACCTGGAGTAGTAGCACGTCCTCAGGGCCTCAGTGAATATTGTATTCGGAAACTAGATTGAATCTAACTAGGCTTTATCCCTCATAGACATCTCAATTTCGGGGTCGAGGGCAGATTTTCGAGGCTAGTCGCTGACCAGCTTTCGTCTTCCTACTCTTAATCTGTGCATGGAAGGGGAGGGGGTTCCCCTCCCTCTTAGCCCCCGTCGGGAGGGAGTGCTTCAAATCCCTGCTTTCTTCAGCCCCCTTGCCCCCTTCTGCTGCCTCTTGATTAATTTTTGTTGCTTTACAACGAAATCTGTCAAGTGGAATCACGAGGCAGCTGACATCTGGAGAGTTGCGTGCCTACTCACCCCAAACTCTAGCAGTTGCCTGCCCTTCTGGCTACAATACCCGCCGGAATATCTGCAGCGATGTATTATCTTCCCTGCATTTTCACTTTTCCATCTCCACCACTTCTTTTGGGAGGTGGGGCTACCAGGCAGCTCGGCAGGTTGCGGATCACCGAGGGCCCCTCATATAGGGGGGTAGCTATAAAATAAGCACTTCCTATTGTTGTAGATTCTACTGTAATAGATTCTGGCGAATAAGCAGTCCTGGACAGCCAGCAGTAGTGAGTGAGGGTGTGGTTGGATATGGGGTCATGTGCATATCCTTTATCCTGTTATTTGTCCACTGTGTTATGGCGAGTCTGAGCCGCCATCAAATAAGCTCTATGCCCCGTTGCCTTATAAGGATCCTTTTTCTAGGGAAAGGCTAGGAGAAGCATGACTCTGATTCAAAACCGCCTACTGCCTTCCAGGTTTTGCCTTTCCAGGCCAAGGTAGGGGACATCTAATCCGAATTCGAACAATGAAGGAAGGAGTAGGATGAGGCCATAATAGCCTTTGCACTAAGGTTTTTCGTTGTCCGTTTTTTTTCCACTTCCCCCTATTGTCATGGTGTTATACAGCGTCCTTCCCTATAATCTCCTGTTTTTTTCTTCAAAGTGGATTTATCAGGAGGTTGTTCTTTTCTTGCTTATTCTCTTTCTTTTTCTTTCTTTCCTCTTTTGCTTGAAAATCCATCTTTACACTTCCCTCTTGGATGTGGTGTTCTCTGAGGGGTTTTTTTACCTTACCTAGATGTGATGGCTTTTTCTGGGTTTACTTTTAATTTCCATCGTTGGATTTTTAAGTTTAAGAGTATTTATATTTACTATACATATTATTAATGACTGCTCTGTGGTGATGTAGAGCGTGATCTTGGACCATGCCGAAAGCTCCTTAAGAGTTTCTTTTTCCATTATTCAAACACCCGTAAGGGGCGTGTCGATTTAGCATCCTGGCCACCGTGCTGACAGGAATCAGCACCCCATCCGAGCCAGCATAGCCTCTTCTCCTTCTTTCAGACAGCGTGTATTTCTCCCCTACTTCGTCGCTTTTCATACAACCTATCCCACAACTTTCTCTGGTCAGCCTCTAACTTCACAGAGTAGATGCTGACCTTCTTCTCAGCCAACCGTCCCGGATCGGGGCTGAGGATGAGGAGCCTTCTAGCGATTTCGGCGGATCACTCCGAGGCAGCCAAGATAATTGCTCTTCGGACACTTGATGGCACCCCGGTAGAGGGAACGCCGCACTCTACCATGAACCTTGTGAAAGGAGTAGTTTATGCGAGGGAACTCGCTGACTACTACATAGAGGACGTCATCTGAGAGCTGGCCGACCATGGGGCGGTCAAGGTCGAACGTGTGATAAGAAAACAGGGAGGGGCTTCGAGACACACCCCTACACTCTTCGTTACGTTCGAGTGTGACAAGCTCCCTGAGTCGGTGCGTGCCGGTTTGTACAGCTACCGCGTAAAGACATTTAAGCCACTGCCACGAAGGTGCTATTACTGTCACCACTTCGGCTATAAGGAATAGCTCATGTAGACGTGCAAAGTCTGTGTCACACAAATTATGTGTAAATTGCTCTAAAGCCGCACGCGATAAGTCCAAATCTTGGGTGGCTAAATGTGTGAATTGAGGAGAGCAGCACTCCGCTTCTTCGAAGCAATGTGGTACATATCTCCTTGAGAGATAAATCCTGGCTCTTCAGGGCCCAGGATCGACTTTTATTCCGCGAGGCTAAGGACATAGTCCTGGCGCACCCGTCTGTGCCTGAGACGTCTGATGCCTCAATGGTTAGAAAGACACCCTCTGCTCTTGGCCCATATAGGCCAACAAGCACAGTTGTTTTCGCGTCCATTCGAAGCACTTCTGCGGGTTCTACTTAACCCAGGCACTCCCCTGGTAAAGCTGGCGTCATAAATGGTTCACACTCAGTGCCCGCTAAAACCAGGGCTCCCCCCCCCTTTCCAAGCATGACCGTTTCCCGTAAGGCGAAACGGCTACGCGCCTCCACCGAGTCGTTAGACTCACAGGAGGCAACACCCATGAGGTTGGTCGTCAGGCAATCTTCCTGGGTTCCTAAAGCTGTCTTCCGAAAGGAGGACAACAACAAAGGAGCTACGGCCCCTTCGCCCGCGCCTATTGGTGGGCTAAGTGGCTCGAATACGGTGGATCCTCGATAAGAGGGCCTTCCGCTTCCGAAGACGCAATGCCTGCCTAAGGTTTGGAGGTGAAGGGAGAAAAATAAATCGCATGGCGAGCCCAACCTCCCCCAATAAGTCGTCGAAGGTGATACCGCCTTCAACGCTTTGTCCGGCCAATAGCGGCCGTGGTTCTGCCTCCGGAAACCGTAGGCCATTCACGTGAGGGTCTTCTGTTCGAAGATCGCCCCCGCGTCTCATCTTAGATATGCCTGGAGAGCATATTCTTTCAATGGAATTGCTGCGGACTCCGGGCCAACTGGGAAGAGCTGCGGAGGCTCGTCTCGTTTCGTTCCCCGTTAGCTATTTTTCTGTATGAGACCATGCTAGGCGCGTGGCCCCTGCCCGCCCTCTTGGAATATAAGGGTTTTGCGACCTCACCACGACGAGATGGGGTCCGGGCTCGGGTATGCGAGGATAACAACCGGCATGATGTCTCTTCTCTTCACTTTAGATACCTTCTTTCAGGCAGTGGTTCTGTAGCTTCACCTGGATAAGAGGTATACTATCATTTCTGTGTACATTCCACCGTCTGCTGACTTCGACGCGGGGGACTCCTGCCGGATCGTGGCACGGTTGCCGAGGCCCTTTCTCTTGCTTGGAGATATGAACGGCAGACATCCTCTATCCGGGGATTACTCAATAATTCCCAGGGGACAAGAAATGCCGATCTGATCGAAGAGCTTGAGATAGGGGTCCTAAATGTGGATGATTTACGCATCACTGTCCGAGAACCGCTTCATTTTCTTGCCTTCATCTATCTTTGTGCTCTTCGGATGCAAAGCCTGATTTTGATGGAGGGTGATCGATGATGTCCATGGTAGTGATCACCTTCCCCTTCAAATATAGTTTTGAGTGTAACTGCCACCTGAAAGCCCACCTCGGTGGTGCTTGGCGCAGGTGAGGTGGCCTGCATTTAAGGAAATAAGAGAATTCTCTATCTCAGTCGAGGAGTTTAGGTCGGTAGATGAGGCCGTTAAGTTTTTCTCCGGCAACCACATCGCCGTTTGCCCTGACTACTATTCCTAGGACGTCTGGTCGTTTTGCACGCTGACCACTCCCATGGTGGTCGGCTGAGTGTGAAACGGACCTCAAACACAAACGTTATGCCTATTTATGCTATAAGGCCGCCCGACCGATTACACTCTCGGTGAATTTCGTCTGGCTATGGCTAGATTCTGGTATATTTCGAAGCACGCCCGCAGCTTTTCTTAGCGGGCATACGTGTCTTCACTTAACGGGAAGACTCCTCTAGCAGTGGTGTGGAAGCGAGTCAAAAGGATCGGGGCAAGTTCTCGCAGGACCCCTCCTCCAGTTCCCCAGGAGAATGGGACCAAAATCTCGGACTTCGCGTCCGTGCCAGAATCCTTCGCGACCAATTTGTCCGCAATCTTTAGCCGCTAGAATTGAATGCACATCGTAATGTCGCAGAAGCCCGCTGACTGGACTTTACCTCCAGAGTCAAAGAACCCTTCAACGACAGTTTTGCAGTGAGTGAGTTGCGTTCCGCTCTTGCTTCGAGCGCGGACACCGCCCATGGCCCAGACAATGTCTTGTACCCCATGCTTCGACACCTTGGTGCGCGATCCATGACGTTTCTCTTAGATTTGTTCAACCGGATCTGGGTGGAGAGTCTCCTCCCGGATTTCGGGCGAATCGCTACTGTGCTCACCTTTCACAAAACGTAGAGAGATCACTCTACTCCGGCCGGTTCATGCCCAATCTCTCTAACCTCTTGAGTGTGCAAGTTGATGGAGAAATTGGTAACTGATAGATTAACCTTTTTCCAGGAGTGCGGAGGCCATCTGTCTTCTGCACAGTGCGGCTTCCGTAAGTCCACGTCAGATGCTTCGCTTCGACTGAAATGGTCGTCTCTGAGGCCTTCCTTCGTAGACAGCACTACGCCAAGTTGTTTGTAAATCTGAAGAAGGCCTATAATAGCGCATGGCGATACGGTATCATGGAGACTACCCACACGATGGAGTCGAGGGGACGCCTACCAATGTTTATATCTGAATTTTTTTGAGATCTTAGATTCCGCGTAAGGGTGGGGGGGGAGCCCTTTCCGGCCCAGAGGAGCAGGAAGAAGGTGTCCTGCATGCAAGTGTCCTCATTGTCACAATCTTTGCCCTGAACATCAACGGCATCACCTCGGTGCTGCCGGAAGATGTTCTCGCTATGCTCTACGTAGACGACCTTTCTATCTCTTTTGGTGCGGCCCAGATGCAAACTCTGGAGCGTTGACTCCAACAGGCATTGAACCACCTTTTCTTTGCCGATGCGCACAGGTTTCGGTTTTCCTTGGCCAAGACTAAGGTGGCGCACTTCTGCCGCCATTCACGGCTCCACCCGACCCAGGTTTGTCTCTTAATGGGGTCGCTTGGAAGTGCTTGAATTGCACCGTTTCCTTAGTCTTTATTTAAACTACGCCTCACCTGGGAGGCTCATATTCGCAGCTTTAGGGTCTCTTGTACCAGCGCCATGGATATTCTCCATTCCGTGACATTCAGTGATTCGGACGCTGATAGGGCTACTGCCTTACTTTTTTATCGATCCTTTGTTCGTTTGCAGCTCGACTACGAATGCGACTTTTATGCATCCGAAGAAGAGCGTGTATTGCGGAAGGTGGACGCGATCTACTACACCGGCCTTCGCCTTGCGACCGGTGCCTTCCGCACTTTCCCCATCGGGATCCTACTAGTCGATGCTGAGAATATGCCGCTCGTTCTACGCCGCGTACAGTGCATCACTCTCCTGTACACGCGAGTCCGGCGCCTCCCTTAGTCGCCAACAGCTCTTACTGCATCTGCAGCTGGTTTCGACGGTTCCTATGGCGCCAAGAGATGCCAGTCATACCCTAATCTATTTGGGTAAGAGGCAGGAAACTCCTTCGAGAGATAGGTATAGCTCTCGGGCCAGTTGCGCCCCTGGTTCTGCCCAGGAAACCACCCTGGAGGGTACCACATTTGGCTATTTGTCGCCACGCCTCTGCTCCCAAAGCTTGTATAGCGCCGGTAGTATTGCGTTCGACCTTTTTGGAGCACACATCGTGTCACGCTGGAACCGTGCCAGTGAAAACGGATGACTCCAAGTCCGAAGAGGGGGTCAGTTTTCATTCCGCTTTCCCTTTTTTTGAAGTCAGCGGGGTTATGCCAGGTGCTGCGTCTGTCTTCACGGCCGAGCTAGCGGCAATACACCACTTGATACGTGAGATTACGTGACGTCCTCGGTCCGGAGACCGGATTGTGATCTATAACGACTCACAAAGCGCCCTGAATGCTCGCGGGGCATTGGAATCTCCTCATCCCCTGGTTCGCGATATCCGTGACACTACGGTTTTGGAGAGCCGCGCGGATGCCGAGATTATCTTCGGCAGGGTTCCTGAACATGTAGGATATTGCGGGGAAGGAGCGCGCCAAAGAGTCTGCGACGACACTGCGACCGGACCAGCACTTCGTTCTACCTCACACCAATTACATGGCCGGAATAAGGGGCAGCTCTTAGGGCTGCTTTGCAAAGAAAATGATAGATGGTCGGCGGAAACTTAAAGTTTCGTGCCATTTCGCCGCGACTGTTCCCATGTACCTACCCCCCAATGCCGCAAAGACTTCAGGTTGCTTTCTATCGTGTCCATTTGGGCATACTCGCGGGACGCACCGCCATTTGTTGGAGTGCTCGCCAGCGCCCTATTGCGAAGACTGCGTTGTCCCCTAGACTGTTCGACACCTTCTTGTTGAATGTCTTAGTCTCTGTGATCTTCGTGCCCGTTACCCCTCGCGGTACCGGGATTGGCACGGTCGCTACCGCCTGTCCCTTGTACTCGGGACGATTGCGTGCACATTGACTGGTGAACTTGTAGACCTTTGGGGGAAGGCCGGCCTTCGCCCTTTTACTTAACTAGGTTTTGTTTGTTTGTTATTGTTGTTTTCTTTTTAGGTCGCACGCTCCTGCGCCGGGGGGATGGGGAACTGCCCACGACGCCAGAGCTTGCTTCCTAATTGTTGTCATCTTCCCTTTTTATCGTTGTTTTGTTTTCATATTCTTACTTTAAAGTAGCCTAGAGCTAGGCTGTGTGATTCTTGCCAGTTATGCCCAAGTGTGTAGTCGCGAGATAGCCTCCTTAAAAATCACAAATCATTATTTAAACATCCGTGGGCCATACAAAAACTTAAAGGACCTTTCGTTCACTGCCGCTAACTACGATGTTGTCTTCTGCTCAGAGTCTCTTGTCTCTAATTTTTGACATACTCGTATCTCTGAGCTACTAATCACCGACTTCGACAAACCTATACTTATCACACGCGATTGTTTTCCCAGTGCCCGTGGAATGGCACTGTATATCATATCAGGCTATAGTGCATAACACCTGACCAAGTTTGTTTGCCAGTGTCATGATATGCAGCTTGTTAAAGTTTCCAGTAAATATAATAATCATTATATATTTAGTATTTATATGAATCCTACTGGGAATAATGATTTATATGGCTGCCTTTTAACTGCCATGTCGTCAATACAATCACTAGATGTTAAAGCTTCCTTAATCTTTGCTGAAGATCGGAATGCCCATCACCAAGAATGGTTGGATTCTGTATCTCCAACAAATATAAATGGTCTTGCTGCTTTGGATTTCACGAACTTGTCTGGTTGTGAACAATTAATTCGTAGACCTACACACAATTCTGTTAACTGCCTGGATCTTATTTTAAATGATGGTCCAGGAGTCGTTTAAGCTTCAGGACTTGCTCACATTGGTACTTATGACCATAATGCAATCAGTTGTAAGATTTGTGTAGACATTACTGTGCCTGATATCACCATCTCCAGTCGGGTTTATCTTAATTCTCCTGTTAATTGGGACAATGTGTATCATGCAATTGAGAGACTTCAGTGGAATGCTATTTTCCCTTCTAGTCACCATGTTTCTTCTCTTAATTCATGTTTATTAGACATTCTACATAGAAAAGTCCCATGCAAGATAATTAAATCACGTTAAGGAGATAAAGCCTGGTTTAATGGTTACTGTAAGCGAGCCTTTGGGGAAAAACAGGCAGTTTATCATCTTTGACAAAGAAACAGGTGTCAATTTCTATGGGACAACTATGTTACACTCAAAGCTGAGCTCAGAGAATTTATCATGCAACTGAAACTGCTTATAATTTTCACTTGTAGGAGGCTCTTGCTGGTATCACTCAATTATATAAATGGTGTTGCTCTCTCAGGGCGTAATTGTTTGGTGTGGATTCTCGTATGCCTCTACTTTGTGAGTCTGATGGTTTAGTGTTCTTTGATCCACTAAGAAGAGCAAATTTACTCTCCGATATCTTTATTCACAAACAGTGTAACCAAGAATTATCCGTACCATTGACTTGTTTTCCATTGTCAAAGCTTGTCTCTGATGCCTTTAGATCCAATGAATTGAAGAAATTCCTTTGGGATCTTGACCCAGATGGTGGTGCAGCCCCAAATATGTTTTTTCCTTTATTCTTTAAGAAGTGTGCCACAGTTATATGACCTAAATTGGCCGTAATATTTAGATTTCTCCCGAAGTCTGGTAGTTTTCCATCTTGTTGACGTAAGGCCAACATCGCTCCCATTCCTAAGTGAGCTTCAACTTCGCCTGCTGATTACCACCCCAGATCTATTGAACCTATTCTATCAAAGATATTTGAGTGTGTTTTGGCTAAGCGGCTATTCAAATTCTGTGAAAACTATAATTTATTACCTAATTCTCAATTTGGATTCCGTAAGGGTTTAGGAACTTGTGATGCACTGTTGACTTTGCCTCATGATCTGATCTACAGTCTTTGCTGGACCGTAGGTTTGATTTTCCAGTCGTTACTATTAATGAGTTCTGCTTTGGATTTGGAAAACCATAAGGCTCTGATCTATAAGTTGAAACTTCTTGGTATTGGTCGAAATCTTCTTAAAACTTTACGGACTTCTTAAATAATAGATCAGTGTGTAATTGTTGATGGTATCTCTTCTGCTTCAGTGACTGTTTTATCTGGTGTTCTACCGGGCAGTGTCCTTGGTCCTTTGTTTTTTTTTATTTTTACATCCGATATGGGCACTCATCTTGAAAATAACCTTTTATCTTATGCTGATGATACTACACATTACTCCTCTGTTAACTCTCCTAGTGACAGAGGTGAAGTTGCTGCCTCCTTGAACCGAGATTTGGCAAGGATCACTTATTGGTGTCAACTTTGGGGCATGAAACTTAATGCTAGCAAAACGTATTCTCTTACTATCAACAGATTACGTATATCAGATCCACCTCACCCCTGTTTGCATATTTTTGGTGAACAGATTGAGGAAGTTTCTAGTTTGCGTTTGTTGAGGGTATTTTTTACTCTAAGCTGACTTTTGAGAAGCACATCCTTATCCTCCTCAATTGCCCAGAAGACGGGATAACTTCGAAAATGCTTGAAAAATTTTGGTGGTGACTTCACAGTAATAAAATCTTTTTATGCGTTCATTCTGCCTCATTTTAAGTACTATGCTCCTGTTTGGATGTCTACGGCCAACTCCAATTTTATATTGCTCGATAGAGCTTTGAATTCTATCAAGTTAATCTCTCCTGAGCTTTGCCTTGATTCGTGCCATCGGCGGCAAGTTGGCGATCTTAGTGTTTTATCTAAAGTTTTTAATAACAATCGGCATCCGTTCCATAGTGTCTTGCTTGGACCTTTCAATCATTTATTGCCTGTGAAACAACAAATGTGTTAGTAAGGGCCAGCGCCTACAATTTGATGAAGACACTCTATCACCTGTATAGTAGGTAGTCCAATCTTTCTTTTTAACTATGGATCAGAGGTGAAATAGGAAGTAAGTGTGGATTAATAACATTTTTAAAGAAACAGCTCATTCCATCAGGTAATTTCAAGATTCGAAAATATATTTCCAAGTTAAAGATGGTGTAGTGAGTTTTTGTGGGTTTCCTTTGGAGATTTGTGTCACGGTGAATATCTGATATTCAATAAAGTAATATAGCCATTATGAGTGACAGCTTCTAAACTTGACTTTTGAAAAGCACTGCAAAATATTTACAACACATATTATTCATGATTAAATGAAACATTCCAAATTGAAGGGTAAGGAATGAGTGAGAGCCAAATGTAAAGTATTTTGTTAAGGAAAGTGTTTGTACTACACAATAATTATCATTGTAAAAGTGCTCTCTCACATCACAGGTAGGAAAATTAAGGCAGAATTTCTGCAGCGTGTTTGAGATTTTGAAGGTCAAATGCTGAGGATAAATTAGGTGGAAGCGATTTTATTTCCAGTAAATTTTGCGCTTGAAAAATATCAGTTAATAATTTCTTGGGAAAATAAACGAGTAAAGAATTACACAGATATTGTCCAGAAACTATTGGAGAGGAACATAACGCTCTGTCGTTGCAACATGGGCATCAAGATGCATTTTGGAAAATGTCATCATTTTGGGGGGGATGGATCTCGTCTTTTCCGAGGACCCTGTTTCTATCGAGGCCCCACATCCTTACTGAAGTCAGCGATGAGCAAGATGAACGATTCCACCATTTGGATTCAGAGGCCAAAACTTAGTACAAAAAAATGTGTCAGATCGAACCAAATGAGAAGACACAGACGAGAAGACAGAAGACACACAACCCATTTTTGCCTCACTAGACACCAAAACCCTAATAGAAACAACCTACAGAATTATCACTACACAATTCAACTACATTATAACCAAAACAGGCAAGAAACACATTCCACGAAGCAACCGCAAAGTTCATAACCCTAATTTCGCACTAAAGATAAAGAGCCTCATAGAAACCCCGAGACAATGCAAAACACACATCTCCCTTTTCCCAAACGGAAAAAACTGTCTGCACTGTCCAGTCACTCAATGAATAAATAAGAACAAATATAAAGCAACAGCAGGCACAAAACTGGACAAACCTCGTTAACAATCTCAACCATAAAGACAACAGCAAAAAAGTTATCCAAGTACTCAGAAGCATAACTAAATCAAACTCACAAACCCCAACATCACACGCAGCAATCACTCGTGACAACACAATCCCTTCACACAAACAACAAGCCAACATACTCATCAACCACTACGCTAACATAAGCCACCTTCCACACACGCCAGAAGAGAGAAAAATCATAACACGTAAGCAGCACTTCCCACTCTACAAAAACCACAAGCTTTTAACAAACAGACAAACAAACCATATAAACTGTAACCTCAAAAACACACTATCTGCTAAACCAGATGGTATCTCAAATTACCATCTTAAACATCTTGGTTCACGAGGGATCCAAGCACTCACCGACATAGCAAATAACAGCTACACATATTGCAAAATCGCAGACACATGGAACACGTCATCATTGTCACTATCCTTAAACCCAACAAAGACCCCACACTTGTCACCTCATACAGACCTATAACACTGCTGAGCACAGCTTCCAAAGAAATAGGACGACTCATATTAAACCTGATTACACCACATATCCCATTATCGCCCACCTAACATGGCTTTAGACCACAACACTCAACAAGCACCTTACTTACAAAACTGACGCAATACATGCTGGAATGCTTTAACCACAAAGCACCACACAAAAGAACACTACTTATATCAATAGACATAAGCAAAACCTTCGATGCCACCCACAGACATAAACTTATAAACAAAATCTACAACACTAACATGCATAACAACAGCAAAAGATGGTTCGCCAACTATCTGTCTGGTAGAAAGGCTCATGTAGATTTTAATGGCATTCCAACACAGATACGACTCCTCAAAGACGGATAACCACATGGCTCAGTCTTATCCCCCACACTGTTCAACCTTTTTCTCCACGACATCCCAACACCCACCTCTCAAGACATCAAAATCTTATCCTATGCAGACTTCATCACAATTATATCCACCCATGCTAAACACAACACAGCTGCCACAAACGCACAACACTCTCTAAACACACTACAAACACGGCTCACTACCAACAGACTTAAAGTAGCACCAGAGAAATCCACAGCCACTCTCATAACCAACTACAAACAAAAAAATACAACCATAATAACCTCACACCCGTCCCTTTGTACAACACACCCCTCCCATACGCGAACAAGGTAAAAATCATTGGAGTCACCTACGACAACGGTTTGACCTTCAAGGACCACATAGCTGACATCAAACTCAGAGCTCTCAAAGCTATAACGGGCCAGGACTTTGGAAAGAGCCAGGAGACAACCACCACCATCCACAAGCAGTTCATCCGCTCCACTACCGAATACTGTAGCACCAGGTGGACACTAAACCTTTCAGATACGCACTACAATACGCTACAAATACAACAAAACAATGCACTGAGAACCACCACAGGTTGTAACAAAACAACTCCCATCGACCACCTACATCGGGAAACTAAAACATTAAAGGTCAGAGATCACATTGATCTAAAAGGTGCACAATTCTATGATAGGGTCACAAGAGACACTTCACATCCACTACATCACACAATGCACACAGCACCAACCCACCGAAACATCAGAAACACCCCATCCACATACTACACGAGAATTCTGGACACAATACCAACAGCCCCAAGCGGCACAAGCAACTCAACACACACACATAACACCCTAGCAACACGATCTATCAACAGACTTGGTCCAAACAGCGTTCTGGGGAGCATCCCAACCAAAGTGGATGATTTAGAAGCCTAGCTAAGTAGAGAAGACCGAGTTCATCTATCCAGGCTCAGATGCGGACACGACAATGCCCTTCTGTCTCACAGAAAGAGGATACACCCTGAAGTATCAGACACCTGCCCACTCTGTCATATAGGAGCACACACAATTCACAACATAATGGAAGAGTGCTCGTCACTCAATACACTGACACACACACACCGCCTCTCCGTACGAGTGATCTATGGGATCGCCCGGGTCCCTCTGTTGCCTACCTCAAGAATGCTGGTCTGTTCGCTCAGAACTGACTGGAGAGCAACCCAACAGCAACAATAATCGAACTAACAGAGCTATTCGGAGTGAAGATTACGTGAGGGGCGAGAGACTATACGAACATCTGTACGTACGATACAGGGATGACTAGCAAGGAAGTCACAGATGATTCGTCTCAGGATAGCTTGGGTTCGAGGCTTTAGGAGAAGAAACGGGGATCAGATGGTTATTCGAGGAACTTTAACCACGGGAAGTTTAACCTCTATTAGTAACACTAACTGAAGGGAGTATTCATGCCAAACCATATGTACCGAATCTAAGGATGGGTCAATTGACTGGTAGTCAGATCCTTCTGTATAATTCCAGCCTTCGGGCTCGTAGAGAAATGGAGCGCGATCGAGAATAACGTGTTTTGTAATAAAAGGCAGGCCTATACGGTCGACGCCCAATTAGCAGCAACAATATATAGGGACCAGCCAGAACTATTACTTACTGCGTCCGCCAAGGGGGGGGGGCACAGGGCAACCTCTCCTTGGACAACCACGGAGCTTGCGTGGTGAAGAGTACTCTCGCGGGGGTTTCTTGATAATGCCCCGTAAGCGACAGAGGCGCGCGTTTGTGATTCCAATCCTTCGCTTATCGCAGAAAGCAGTTTGATATTATGACTCTTCGCATGGTTTTTGCTCACATTGCCGGCCATTGTCCTTTCGACGGGGCACATAGCGGCAAGTAACCTCTATTCTCGACAACTCCTCCATTCCCAAGATGTTACTTTAAAAAGAAAAATGACATCTGACAAGAACTGGATGGGTATTAAAGGTCTCATATTTTCCCGACCTTAAGTGTGTGTGGGGGGGGGGGGTAGAATGGGGGATACATAACCTTGAACTAGTCACGCTTTGGTAGCTCGGACCTCCTTACGTACAAAAAGTATCCGGGAACACAATGAATAAGTGAATTGGACAAAAAACACAAGGGCTACAAGGACTAAGGTTAGTTCCATCGGGGGTCGATCCCCTAAGATCAATAACCACCTAGAGATACACAACAAATAACATACACAAGAGATAAAAAACAAGATATAAAGGGGAATATAATGTACAGGGAACTAATTGATCAGAACCATACAAAGGGGTACCGTAGTGTCTGGATATATACATTTTAAACAAAAGGAACAAGATTAAACATAAAAGTTAAAAGCACAAAATTGATCTTAGATTAGTTTGGGGAGGCTCTAATGGGTTCCTACTCAGGCTATCTGCACCACAATTTTCGGATCCTTTTATATAATTTATTTTAAATTGATACTCATGGAGGTATAAACTCCAGCGCATAAGGCGACCATTGTTGCTTATTACATTTCGACAATAGGCGAGCGGCTTGTGATCTGCCTCTACAACGAACTCTTTACCTAATAAATACATTCTAACTTGTGTTTTGCCCATATAATGGCCAGAGCCTCCTTTTCGATGACGGCATAATTTTTCTCGCGCAGGAGAAGCTTATGGCTAGCGTTTGCGACGGGGTAACTATCGACATCATCGCTATACTGGAGTAGAACGCAACATATCCCTTCATTACTGGCATCGGTTCTGATGGCAAATTTCTTCTTAGAGGTAGGGAGCCGGAAGATAGGGGCGGACACTAATTTTCTCTTTAGCTCTTCAAAGAGGGAGAAAGCTAATGGGAACCATATAAGGTGTTCAGGGGACTTCTTTTTCAGGTAGTCACACATAGGGGCAGAGAAAGAAGCAAAAGGGGGGACAAAGCGGCCGTAGAAAGAAGCAGATCCCATGAAGGATTTCAGTTACTATTTATCGCACGGACGGAACATTTCCAGAATTGCGCGGATTTTTTCCTACTGGGACGGGGGGGGGGGCAATTAGATATTTCTAATGTGAAAGCCAAGGTATTCAATCGTACTCTAAGCAGAATGACATTTACTCGGACCTATTGTGAGTCTCTGCTCGCGCAGGCGACCTAGCAGGGCCTGGGGGGCGATTACGTGATGGTCCCACTCGGCAGAGGCAAAGTAAATGTTATCGAAATAAAAAGTCTCGTTTACCAACCCGTCTAATATTCTTCGCATCATGCGATGGTAATTACTACTTGCCGTCACCAAGCCGAAAGGGAGACGGCGGAACTCCATTAAGCCTTTTTCTGTGCAGAAATCCGTGTATTTCTTTACACCTTTTCAAGGGGAATTTGATAATAAGCTTTGCATAGGTCCAATTTGGTAATGTAATTGGCCTTTTCAAAGAGATGGAGGTTGTGGTTGATCAAGGGGATAAGCCAAGCATCGAAAAGGTCACCGAATTAAGTTTCCGAAAATCGACGAACAGCCTATATGACCCGTTTGACTTCTTTACCTACACAGTGGGGAAACAGTAATTATATTGGAAGGGTTCTATATTCTTTAAATTTAACAATTTAGTAACTTCTGCGTGAAAGATCCTTCTTAAATGAATTGTCAGGGGCTACGGCTTAGAACGAATAGGGTCCAGAGTGGTTAAAATAATACCATGCTTGAACTGAGCAGTACAGCTGTGAACCTCGGAAATCACGTCTCCAAAGTGGCTAAGTTGCTGCTGCAGCTGACTCTTCAAATCGGGTGGCAGCTGGGTGTTAACGTCTAAGTTGGATGATAGAGATGCGGTAACGCTGGGCACTTTGGACAATGGGTATTTGTTGTACTGGTCAATACAAGCCAGTTGCGCCACATTTAGCGCATCTATGGGGTGAATGGGGCCAATCAGGTCGATTGCCATACGGGCGAAGGGTTTGGGTATGATGTGTCCCTTCTGCAGCGGAGCGGTCCTGGCGCGTCCTTTTGAGGCTGTCCTTTGACATATATCACAAGAACGGAAATAATTAAGGATGTCATCTGCCGCACCAGTCCAATAACAATATTTAAAAATTCTCTAAGCCGTTTTATTATGGCTGAAGTGGCCAGAGAAAAGGCTATAATGGACAGACTTTAATATGAGGGGGACCTGCGAACGGTGGATACATAAGACATGAGCCTCGAAAGTATTGCTTTCCAAGTAGGTGCGGTATAGGACTCTCCTGAACCTTATTATGAACCTTGGTCCAGAGTGGCCGAATCAATCGTAGTCCTTTTGCTTCTTCGCGAATTCATTGTTCAGAACGCCGCTGAACTCGGAGTCGCAGTGGGGTTCAATGGGTCGAGGGGCTATACGAGTCTCTGTACGTACGCATACAGTGATGACTGGCAAGGAAGCCACAGATGATTCGTCTCAGCCTAGCTTGAGTTCGAGGTTTTAAGAGATAAACGGGGATCAGGTGGTTATTCAATGGACTTTAACCACCACGGGAAATTCAACATCTCGTAGTAACAGTAACTGGAATAAGTATTTGTGCCAAGTATTCGTAAACTATGTTGGTTGACTTTAGATTCGAGGAATTTTGGAAGTTGTTGTTTTTCCTAAAGAGATTGTTGGCTTTTGTCGTTTTATAGTATAAAATAAGTTAAATTTTGTCTAGTTGATTCTTAACTCTGATGTTACGATTAACAATCTCCTTGATGTTTATTCGTCTATTTTATAGGTCATGGACACCTGATTTCTGTAATACAGTTTGATGTTGTTTACTGCTTCCTGATTACTTTTCGTTTTATCTTTATCTTTGAATTGTATATTTAAAAATGATTGGAATTTGTTTTCAATCATGCTGTTCCAGAAACCGTTGTTCACGAGTGTTTGTCTGACGCGTGAGATCTCATGCGTAAATAGGGAAATAAAGCTAAGGTGAACATCTTAGAAGCAATCTTAATAAACGAAGAAAAGCCGGCCCTCAACAGTCAGGCCACGAGCTGGAATCAAACAATAAATTTGTTCTAAATATTCCACTCACCAGATTGGCTCATTTCTTTTGACGTAACGCTTAATTTGGTTTTCCAGTTTCATTTGTTTCTGACAATGGTCCTTGTTTTTTCTGATCTATTTAGCAAATTGGTCACGCTGTGGTTTTCTTTTCATTACTACGCAATGTATAAAACTTCTACTAATGGTTTAGTTGAGAACATGGTTCAGACCTACAAGAAAGCTCTTCCTATATCTTTTGAACAACTTCGGACGATTGAAAACAGGTTTTTGATTAACTATCGACTGACACAACATTCTACTCCTGGAGTTACCCTAGCTGAGTTGATGTTTCGTCGTTGCTGGAGGTCTCGATTAGATTTATGGCCTACAAAATAACTATTTGGTAGAGTGGCTCATAGGTAGGGAGGTCGGAAAGCTATCCACGAAAAGTATGCTAGAAACTTATTCCTGCCATCATCATCTTCAGTGCTGATCAAGAACGATACTGGTGGTTCTAAGTAGATACCTGCTGCGGTACAGGAACATAATTTGTCCTCTAACGTATATGTGTACTGTACCCGGAGGGGGTGTTGTAAAACAAGGTCAACAGACCTTGATCGCATGCTTTTAATTATTTCAATAATTTGGAAAAAGATTTAATTAACAAATGTCTTATTAATTAATAAGCAAATCATCTGACCTTACGATCTTTAAAACTTTCAAAACAGTGCTGTCTTTCGAGACGTGATTATCACAAAGATGTTTATGTAGTTCCATTAGATTTCAGCATGCGTTTAATACAATTTAATGGTTACATTTGAAATTCATATATATATATATATATATATATATATATATATATATATATATGTATATATATGGTAGGATTCTTGGAAGGTTTGTAAAGTTATAATATAATATTTAACTATTGATTAGATGTCAGATTACATCTTTTATTGTAAACTTGGTCTTTGATTCTAAGTACAATAGCTTTCAAGAATCATAACCGAGAACCATATATAGTCAGTACTGTCTCCTTATCCATAGTGACCAAAGAAGATAACTACTGAATTTCTTTCGCTTTCAGAATCAGTCTTGGCCTCCTGAGCAAAGGTAGTACAAAGAAATCTGATAAGAGGGTGTAAGTCAAACCAAAATCATTGAGTCTCCTTAAGCTTATGAACAGTGCATTTCTTCAGTGGAAAAAGAGGTATAATTACAAATTGTTAATTGAAAAATTGGTAAAAGTCGTGTTAAACCTATTTTTAGTGAGTTAAATGATAAAATTGCTTTTAACTTACAGAACTCTTGGTGTATACAATTTTTAATTAAAATTATTAGAGAAATTTATTAAAATCATAAGGCTAGTGCAAGTTTCTCTAAGCCTACCTACCAACCAGAAGCTCTAAGTACCCAAGGAGGAAAGCAAAAGAAATCGAAAAAAGACAAGAATGAGCTAAAGTCAAGGAAGTTGTGAAATTCAGAAAAAAACAAAACAATGAAGAGTACACCCATGTTTTAAAGTTTTGTTCAGAGAAACAGGCATGACACCTAATGCGAGAGAGAACGGCCTTTTGGCATCTAACCTAAAGATAACCAAGGGACAAATAAAAAGCGATGAGTTCATAAATATTCTCACTTGTTTTTGCCTCTTTGCTTTAGACCAGCATACGTCTAGGGACTGCCTCAAAAAAGAAGAAACAAAAGATTGTAAAAGCCAAGAAACGAAGTGCGCGAATTGTTGTAGGAACCATCGTACGATGCCGATGGCTTGTCCCATAGAAAGAGATTATCAAGAAGACCAGGAGTTTAGAGGAATTATAACATAACGCCACCCAGAGGGCCAAGCGGACATATATATTAAAATACATCTTCAGGGAGAGCGAGAGAAACGTACCAGAAGAGGAGGGGCGTGAGAATGTTAGTCCTCTGACTAATAGCCTAACTGCCGAAGGGCTTTGATCTCCCGACCGAGTGGGTAGTCGAGTCAGGCTGCACGGCCAAGGTAGCCTCAAAAGGCCATTAACCAGCTTTCAAAAGATCCGATTACCTACGAGGTCAGGAGGCCCGCGTTCAGAGCGCCAAAAAGCGGTGTAAGATCATAAAAACCACCTAGGAGAAATAATGTGAAGATTGTCGGTGCCTCTCATTAAGAAGCAGACCTGGGCTCCGCAGTGCCCCTGCGAAAGAGAGCTAAAGAAAACTGAGAGAAGATCTTCACTGGAACAATAAGATACAAAATGGAAAGGAAAAGAAAGTTTAAAATGATAAGTCACAATGTGTCAGGTTGGTATGCCAAAAGGCACTCGCATTGTAATTTTTCCCTCAAACTTGACCCTGAGATTATCCGACTAAATGAAATCGACATCGATCCGAAAATAACCTCCATTAAAATCTTTAATTATACAACAATCTAAAAGACAACTGAAGATATAAACTACGACGAAGTAGCGATAGCCGTCCGAAATGACATAAAATTTACAAGATTGAAAGCATTCGATGAGGCCTACTTAGCCATCGAAGTAGAGACTGGAACAGGATATATAATAATTATGGCCGGGTATCAACCCCCAAAGAGGGGATATGTGCCTATACATAACTTCATGGAGATATTTGGACCAAATTAACAAGTATTATTCCTAGGTGACTTGAACGCCCGAACAAGAGCCTTAGGGTACACAACCCATTTCAACAACAGCAGAAGAAATGTTGTTCTGTTAATAGCAAGAGGAATAGTTGAGAGGATCGGAGTGGAATTCCCTACGTACATCGGCTAAGAAGAGCAACTAAACCAGATATCGTGCTATCTTCCCCTAATTCCAATATAACTATTTGATAGAAAGAGGCCCACCCACAATCAGCTATCACGAAATGGTGGTAGTAACATTGTCCGCAGACCCTATACAAATAAAATGCCCAGTCAGAAAAAAAGCTTTAATAATGCTAACTGGCGCGGCTACGGCGAAGACTTAACAAATAAACAGCAACCAAATTTAAACGATGCAACCCTGGAAGAGATAGATGAGGCACTAAACAACATAAAAAAAAAGCTGATGGATACAGACAAAAATCATATACCTAGAACAACATTCAGAACATTGTTACACCATCGGTATACACCGCAATTAGCAGATTTAAAAAATAGATATTTAAACCTAAGAGAAAAGAGAGAGTGAGTTGGTCCAGAAAGAGTTAATAGAGAACGTCTTTTCTACATGAGGACGGAACTGAACACAATAATTGGGACAAAGATAGGCATAAGATGGGACCAGATAATAGACGCGATAGACTCCGAACTAAATCCTACAAAATTTTGGCAAAAGATCAGCATGGTGAGAGGAAATAAAAAGCCGATTAAAAAATAGCCATCAAATACAATGGAATAGATGCGATAGAACCAAAGCAAATTGAGGCAGCGTTTAGAGAACACTGCTACAACGTTTTCACTATATCACCTGAAGAAAACGAAGATTTTTACCTCGACCATGAACTTAAAATAGTTGATGAAATCTATAAAAACAAAGGAAAAGTAAAACCCAATCATTCTGCATCTGATACAGTAATGAGGGTACAAGGAGTAGACCCAATAACACTTGAGGAATTAAAAAATACTCTAAACAATACCAAACAAAGAGCCTTTAGAGACACAGGGTTATCCCGCGAAAACCTGGTAAGAGCGCCACATGTATTTCTTGCCAAAATATTAAAAATCTTCAATGCGGCAATAAGCGCCGGGTATTTTACTGACGCCCTAAAAAGAGGGAAAATAGTATTTTTGCGAAAACCAGGCAAGCACCCTGACCAACCAGGAAACTTCAGGCCGCTAACTATACTAGAAACAGTGGCCAAACTACTTAAAAAATTGATCGGCAGGAGATTGAGTCAACACCTATAAGACAACGATCTAATTCCTAGTTACCAACACAGGTTCAGAAAAGGTAGAAGTACCGAGACGGCACCGGCCGTAATAGTAGAAACAATAGCCAAAGCCAAATATGAGAGAAACTACACAGTTCTGGTATTAAGAGATTTGCAGAAGGCTTTTGATAAGGTCTGGAGAATAGGCCTAAAATACAAGGTCAAGGGATTAGAACTTCCACCTATCCTAACAAAATGCATATGTGACTATATCACAGACCGCACAGTATTCTTTAGCATGAAAGGATATAGAGGACCCTAATTTGAAATCAATCAAGGTGTTCCCTAAGGAAGATGTCTCAGTTCGACGTTATATAGTATATATACAGAGGACATTCCAAATCCAATCTACAATAACACCAAATACGTACAATTCGCAGATGACATCTCGATAATCGTTAATAGTCCATACAGACACCCACCAACGGCAGTCAGAATCATTGTTACAGAAATCGAGAAATTAAATAACTTTGAAAAAAATGGAAGATAAGGACAAACGAAAACAAGTTTACCATTATTCCTATAGGACGAATAAAAACCTCAATAGTAACAAAAAACTAAGATAGGTACAGATACCAAAAGGAAGGTAAGGTACTGGGATTAGAGATAACTTCAAACATGTACCAAAAACACACTACCGAAAGAGTCAGACTAGCAAAAGATAACCTTTCTAAACTTTATCAGTTAAAAAACCTAAACACAGAAGATAAAATCAAAATATACAACCTTTTGTGTCAATCAGTAATATTATTCGTATATCCCCGCAATTCCACTCAGCAATCTACATAAAAACAATAACGTAAAATTACAGAGAGTACAAAAAGACTGCGTACTACTAATTACTAATACAAGAAGAAAAGAGCGCAAGAGGCAGATAGATCTGCACCATGAAATAGGGATAGAGTCAGCTAAAATATCCCTACATAAAAGAGCAGTGAAAATTGCCAATCTTGCTCTAGGAGACGTTGTCCTTAAACCAATGACATAATCAACACATTATTGTTTCCAGTTAAATTAGGACAAATGCAGCCTACTGTTAATTTTTTCCTCTATTTTCACAGCTTTACCTTCATACTAATTAGCCATTCCGAATAATTCATACAAAAATTTACTTCGAGTTGTAATTTTATCCCTATCATTTAAGGCAACCGTTCTAGGAACTTCGAATTTTATCATCGTAACAGTTATGATATTTAATATTTTTAATGAAATTTTTTCAGCGAAGTTAGATAAACCAACCTGATCCAGACACTCCGGGTGCACTTTCCGTTACATTCTGTCTCGCCTATATTTCTCCTCTTGTTTAGCTTTTTTCTGGTTTTCCTAAACCTGAAATTTAAGAGAGCGTACTCTTTCTCGACCCCAGGCCCCCAAGTAGCGACTAACTAGAGTGAGAGTGAAACTATCAGTTTTTTCCTAAAGGATATTCCTATTTTACCATTTTTGCTACTCTCTAAACAAGATTTTACACCTATTTTTTTTTGCTGGCGCCAAATTTGTAATCGCCTACCAGCTTTCGTTCACTCAACTCAGATGAGGCGGAGAGAGTGGATGTCACCCCTCCTCTTGTCTCCGGTGGACCTGGTGATGGTTCTTGACATGTCTAATTTCTTCCCACTGTTTTCCTATAACTGCCTTGCAAGGGAAATCTCAGGTATAGCATGGAATTGATGTTGTTGATGACATTCGTAGGATACAGTATTCTCTTGTCCCTACGCTCGCAGATGCTTGCCCTCCGGGCCTCATTATCCGCAAGAAGATCTGCAGCTATATCTCTTCCACACATCTTCCCTATCTCTATCTTCAACACTTTCCAGAGATAGACCCTAGTTCGCTCTTTGGAGGACAAATGACGTCACTTTAGGAGATTTGAACTCAGTCCTGACAACGCGGGATCTCGAGACCGCGTCAGCTTGGCAGACTCGAGAGAAACGAGGCAAATGCGTTAAAAATGACAACGTCGTTTCTCATTTTAATGTACGTCAGATACTTATTGCTCTCCCTGGTGAAGGCGGGTAATGGTGGGGGCATGTCCACCCAAAGCAGGGAGTATGGAGGTGGGGGGGGGGACAACAAATACACCATTAAAAAATAGTCAAATTCACATTAGGTTTAAAATTGCGATATTGCCAAAATAATTTATTTTTTGGGCTTAAGTCTCCGCGCGCAAATGAGAGGAGTTATGTGTGCTTTTACTGTGCATGGAAGGATGTGCGTGGATATGGGAGGGTTTGTGTGCGTTGGGTAACTCGGAATTGGAAATTTAGGAAGAAATTATTCGATTTTAATTCGGGAGAAGAAAATGGAAGTTTTCTTTCGCCATTGAGGTGATGGAGACTGAAACAGAAGAGGGAATAAGGGCAGATGGCAAATAAAAGGAGTAACCAAAGAGGACAATTTAATGGGCCCTTTAATACAAAAGAAGAATTATAATATACCTTCAAAGGCCAATTCATGCAAACTCGAATACCATTAAGTGGAAATCTGATTACAAACATGACGATCTTAAATGGTAATTTCGTCCCAAATATTTTCCATAAGATAATACGTCCCTAATTTCCAATTCCCGCAAAGGTTTAAAATTTTAGGATGTAAATTTCAGGCATGCTTCCTAACCCTTCATTTTCTCTGCTTCAGCCATTATACCCTAAGGAGATTTGATTCAATGTAATTTCATGGGTATAATTTTGTTCGTTGGGCATATTGATAACATACCCAAGTCCTCATCTTTCTTGTCTTATCAGTTGCAGTTATTCACCATTGGCTAAGGAATGACCTCAGTAGGCGCTTTTCACGGCTGTTTACCCTCATCATTCACTTACTTTGATTACCCGTTCAAGTTTGACGTGCGGCATGATACCTCAACTAGCGTCTTTTAAGCCCTCCTGAAGTTTGTTAAGAGGATATTGAAGGAACTCCCCCTGATCTCCCTTTACAAGAAGAAGGGCAATTAAAAGAAGGGAGGAATTTGTAGTCTCAGGGAACGAGAGCATAAGAAAACATCAGAATTGGTATTCCTCTCTCCCTCTCGCTCTCACACTTTTCCACTTCCCTCTTCTCCCCTCTCCCTCCCTCACCAACCCTTTATCTTCTATATTGTGGATGGGGCCGTGTCGTTTTCCCCTCCCTGGAGTCCCTATTTTGTCCCTTCAGCCAAGGAGACGTCGGAGGGAAGATTTATGCCCAGCTCGGAAAGAGGCGGTTTAGTTCACCGCCAAATTTACGAATGCAATTTAAATCCATGTGCACACATTTTTCT
The DNA here is from genome assembly GCA_963969495.1 of Ceratothoa steindachneri. Lineage (NCBI taxonomy): Eukaryota > Metazoa > Arthropoda > Malacostraca > Isopoda > Cymothoidae > Ceratothoa > Ceratothoa steindachneri. The sequence goes on along the minus strand of OZ018329.1, from coordinate 140,842,671 downwards.
CGATTAGAAACACGTTCAGGTTCGTGTATAACCGGATTACTACATAGAAACACGTAGACAAGCTCCATACAAACTTACATAACTGCATACAAGTTAATACACAGGAACATAATACCTCACTCAAGGATTAAATAAAGGCACACGATATTAAAGGATTCAGACAGAACTGAAAAATCCGTCGTTTCCTTCATATTACATCGCTATGAATAAAGACTTGGGCTGTTTTTAAAGAGTTTTTCACATACACACATGTATGTGCCTATGATCGTTCTCACGCCTATTTCATAAAGTCAATTTGGCTGGAACGAAGGTTATTAGGATTTCATTAAGTCTTCAAATATCTTCAAAAACAAATTATTTTTAGATTTAATCGAAAATATTTTTCTTATAACATTCAATGAATTGCGAAGAATTAAAGGAAGATTAATGTGTTCAAGGAAGATTGGCGTATTCTTGGCAAAGTAAAGTATTAAGGAAGAATAAAGTATTCAAGGAAGATTAATTTATTCAAGGAAGATCGACTTAATGAAAGAAGATCGGCATATTCAATGCATTTTGAATTATTATGGGAAGATCGCTATTTTCATGAAAGTTCTTAGTAGTTAAAAGAGATCAAAATATTCATGGAATATCGAAGTAATCAATAAATATCGAAGTAATCGAAGAAGATCGAAGTAATCAAGGGGAGTGTGGTGAGCCTTATTTCATTAGGACATAATTATTAAGGAATCTGGGAGTTTTCTCTCAGAAAGCAACCATAACACTAGCCAAAAAATTTTAACTTTGTCCTTACTACTTGAGTAAAGGTTGTTGTAACTAACTAATTTTGGTGCGCTGATTCCGAATCTGTGCTAAGATTTTTCTTAACACGTAAAGTTCCTGAGCTATGAAACTAGGCTATATGACTCACTTTGTCACCTTGGATCAATTAATGATATAATTTTTACAAGTTTGAGTTGAATGAGACGTTTCTAGGCAAAGGTTTGGAATCTGGGCACCCTATTGGCATTAGGTATGTCCTTTTGCAGACCCAGACAAGATATGTATTACATACAAAAGAGGTAGTACTCACCTACAATTAACTATAAATTTCTTCAAAAATGTTTGAGACTCTTGCTCTTGCGCTTGTACATGGATATAGGAGCCTCCCGTTGTAGGAACCAGCAGTAGTCACCCATCATATTTTCGTTGAAGCAGCCTTGATACCTGTTTTCCATCACTGCGATATCTCGGTGAAACCTTTCCCCATGTTTGTCAATAATATCACCCATATTAGATGGAAAGAAATCTAGATGCGAATGCAAGAGATGCATCTTAAGAGACATCCGACACCCCATTCGTTGACATTCCTTCAGCATGTTGTCCACTAGTTCTTCATTGTTTTCAGCCCTATGATTACCAAGGAAGTTCTGCACTACATGGAAAAATGAATCCCATGCTGCCAACTCAAGTGGAGTTAGTTTATTTCTGAACTCCCTGTCACGTAGCAATTCTCTGATCTCCGGCTCTACAAAAATGCCAGCTTTAAGTTCGCACCGGTTTTCTTTGCCCTAAATTTCTCTTTGAGTTACTGGAATCCATCAGAATCATGAGGCTTTACCAAATTCGTCATAAGGCCAAGTTTGATATGAAGTGGTGGGAGGTAGACCTTCTGTGGATGTACCAAAGGCATGTGCTTCACATTGCATCGACCAACTATGTGTTCCTTTCTTTCGGGTAACCTTTTGACAATATAATAATTCCTGTCGTCCAGGCTGTTCCATAAGCATAAGAAGCACATATCCTTTGTATATCCTAGCTGCAGTCCAAGAAGTAAAGAAATTACTTTTAGATCACCACAGATATTCCATTTATGATGCGAATAATAAACACTTTCCAGAATAAATTTTGTTACCATTGTGTAGAGACAAATCTCTGAGACTAGCAGTGCTTGCATCGATGAATGAGGCCATTAACATCAGTACAGAAACAAGCACCATCTTCTTTATAGAAGGCAGCTAAGTCCTCATGGCTTTTACGGAAAGTAGATATTTTTGCACCCTCCTAGAGAAGATTCCATTGGCGTAGTCTTCAGCTCAACAGTTATGCGTTCTCCTTTGACAATGAGAAATCCCTCACTAAATCATTTAATCTATATTGATTTATGAACTGGATCTTCCTTTCCTTAGAATCATTCTCATACATTTCATCCTCAATGTTATCATCGTCTTCAGGCAATGAATCATCTTTTTTAGCTGCACTAGCTGATGGGTGACCTGGCATTAGAATCTCCATATTGTGCGGGAGTGGTTTTATAGCTGACTTACAATCTAAATATACAATTTCTTTACTTGTTCTTCTTTGAGAATCCCTCAATATTTTTCATGCAAATGTAGCAATCAAAAACCTGATTTGTTGGCTCACGCCACACCATTGGTACAGCAAAAGGCATACCCTTCCGTTTATCATTTAATCACTGTGTGAGCCCCGTATAAACAAACAGTACAAGATATGTGAATTTCCCAGGGCTTGTCTTGTTCACCAACTTTACAACCAGGATAATAATTGTAAGCAGTTTTCACTCATTTATTTAAATCTTTCCGCTGGTTTCTTGGAGTATATCTTCCACCGATATAACAAAAGCTGCCTGGGATATTTATACATACTCGACAATTCATGCTTCTAACTCAGTTTGTATATATCCTGTTATATACTTTTGTACAATCTTTTTTAATTTACAAATTAAGTGAGAGATAAATCAGAAAAAAATGCAATTAATCACTGTATGTAAATACCTTTTCAACAGCACTACTATAATTGATAATTTGACAACTTGATAAAGCAGAAGTGTAACGCAGGAACCAAACACACACAACACATCATCCCACTACGGTAGCCGAAGCAACACTGCCCATATGTTTAAGTAAAGAGTATGTGTGTAACTCAGGAACCTTATGTGCTAGAACAATTCTGATTACAGATCCAGAATCAGCATACTTGATTTAGTATAAATCACAAGCTAATACCCAAGTATCGAAATTATTGATGACTAGTGTATAATCGTCGAAAAGAAATTTAAAAAAACAAATCAAACCAAAAACAAGCAAAAAAGTAAAAGAGACAAAAATAGTTAGAAAAAGATTGGAAAAGAGATAAAAGAATAAGGAGATAACAGAGAAGATCAAATATAAAAAAGAAAATGAAAAGTAAAAGAAAAATGAAAATATAGAAAAGAAAAGAGGGAAAAAAGAGAATTAAGAAAAATGAAAATTGAGAAAAGAGAGCTAGAAATGAAAAAAAGTAAATAATATTGAACTAGCTCACAGTGAAATGGGAAAGAAGACAAATAACCGAAGGAGGGAAGGAAAGATATAAAGAAAAAAAGCAAAACCGAAGAAAAGGAGAGAGATAAAACATGAAATAGAAAATAGCAACAGAAGTAAATAAAGTGAAAAGAAAGTAATTTTAAAGAGTTTAAAATAAAAATTAGAGAGCTAAAACTGAAAAGAAGAAAAGCAAACAAAGAAAAAGAGAGGAAATAAGTAAGGAAAAGCAAAGCTAAGTAACATGAGAAAGAAATTAAGAGAAAAGCAAACAAAGGTGAAAAGATTGAAGTAAAGAAAGAAAAAGAAGAAAAAAAGGATTATAATAGAATAATTAAAGCAACAACGAAAGAGAAAAACAAGGAAACAAAGAGATTAAAAATGCTAAAGAATGAAGTAAGCATAAAGATTGATATACATACTTCTGCTATGCTGTCACGCTCTGTATTAAAATGATAAATTTATAATAATAATAAGTATTTATAATGGGCCCTTCAGGGCTGTTAGCCCCCACAGAGGCGCAGGTTGTGTAGAGAGTGTAGAAGATGGTAAAAGGGGAGAGAAGACAATTCTGAAGAGCTGAGTCTTCAGGAGACGTTTATAAGTAGCGAGGGAGAAGATCGGACTTCAGCAGGAAGGGCATTCCAGAGTCTAGGAGCACAAACTGAGAAGGAACGGTAACCCATTGAGCAGAGGACAGAATAAATATTCTGCTTACATATCTTCTAAGTTAAGAGAAAAGCTGACAGAGTGAACCTAAGCGAAAGTTATGCACACCCACAAAGGAAAAGTGAAAAACGATTCTGAGCGCTTTCGTCTTTATTCTTAAAGACCTTTTAAAAGAATGAACAGGAAGGAGGCTGGACATACATTGCATTAAATAGTGGAAGGGGAATTAGACTATTCACCTCTGAACCTTAATTAGGGGGTAAAAAATCCTGGAACAACTTTATTTGACATTTTATGTATGAATAAACCAGGGCTAAGATTGAAATTTAGGAACGCGTTAATGGAGATACATTTTAATATATTTCTAGAAATATAATTACTCTATTTTATGACTGGTTTGGCACTGTTCCAGTTAATGCTATGGTCAAGATTGTACTTAGGATAAATCGAAAAAGGTTTCTTTTTAACAAAAACTATTGTATTGTAATTTCAGACTTCTAAATAACATAATATTTTTAGGTTCCTCAACGCAATTTAAATCATGAAAAAGAATAAAAAATGTCGGAAAATTTTATCTATTCGTTTTCAAACTTTAAGTTGTTACATCAACATTTAAGTCCTATAAGGGGTATGTTATTTCCATAAAACCTTTGAAAAATATATTTCCATTAAACTTTACTTCCATTTTATTGAATACAAATAATCTATTAATAAATTGATAAGTTTTCCTTCCTTTTCTTCCGTTTGTTACCATACAGCTTGTAGATTTTTATCATCATTACTCTGAAATAGAAGAAATTGAACAATTAACAGTATAATATTTAAATTTTCACTATTTTTAAATATTCATTCATTTAACGCAGTTAGATTTTTGTAGTGTTATTACCTTTCAGGACGAAGTTCTTCTTGGTATTAAATGAGGGTATTTTGGTCGTAGACTCAATTCTACTAGTTATATAGCCGTCCCGTTTGTCTTTTCCACAATGCTTGTGACGCTTCTGTAACAAGTTTTATGCATCTCTCAACCGATTGTGTGTGACAAGGAAACTTCAGAATATCAAACTTAGGTTATTGACGGATAAATTCTTCAAGATGATCATTAGAGAGCGTCCTCGTCAGCGGAGGTTCGGTCACAACGGTCTGCTGCAAATTAATTAGATGGATGTAGTCGTCAGCTTCAATGTTCATGTCTTGGATCTTGAAAATGCGTATTGATTTCCATTTATAATATTTTCGTGCTTTCATAATTCTTCTCCATGCGAGTTCCCGAATATGATTTCTTTCATCTTGCAACATACAGAGAAGAATGTTTTCCGCATTTTCAAAATAAGCATTACTTTGAATCACTGGGAGAACTATATATTTAAACTGTTTATTCATCCCCTACGGTTATTGCACTGTCTTGAGGAGGTTGAGTGCTCCATCTGCGAAGAAGAGTTAGCTTTTATTTCAAACCAGCATGGTGCATACACCTTCATGATGAACAAGACAATAGAATTCAGTGTGTCAGAAGGGTCGGAAGTTAAAACATATAATTGAAGTATCCGATTTGCCGTTGTAAGCTATCGTACATGCGAGATTTTTCCAGGACTCTTATGAGTCATTTCAGTAGAACATTTACCTTGTGAGATAAATGGAAGGATATCAAACAAATAATTTTGATCGGTGCTCAAATTTCCTCTGTCAGCAGACGGTAAGTTAGCTGGAATTAGCTAGAATTTAGCAACCCTAAGAGTCTCAAATTTATCCAATTGTTTCCCTATTGTTCAGACAAATGCTGAGGCCCTGTTGTTTTCCCATCCAAATTGTTGATGAGATGGCGCAATGGGAGCTTATTTGGATGGAGCTGGCAAATAAACCAATGAAGTGGGCTATTAAGTTTTTCTTCTAACATTCTGAGCACACCTTCATTTGTTCTTGTATTCACTGCCATTCTTTCGCATCCCACAGCAACGAGTTCATCAGTTGCGATGTTATTTGCTTCTAGATATAAGAATATTGCGTTGCATATAGCTTTTGCAGAACCTGTATTCATTGTCAGGTGTCCAAGGTATTCTGAACGAGGTTCTTTTATAATAGGGATTTGCTCTTTCATTTTCTTCTTATTGTGATGAGTTCCATCCATCGGCTCACAACAAATGTGCTATCTTTTCTATCATCAAAATAAATAAAATATAATGCCTTATCCGATCCAATATCTTGCTGTAGTGTAATACGTTCTTTGACACGCTATCTTCTAACCTTTGACCTGTAAACTACTACAGAAGTTTATTTTTCCTTAATTAACAATAAGTCCTTAAGGATTGAACTTGTTATTAAAGCTGCAGCTCGATCAGACACACCAGTATGGTCACATGCCAACGCAAATTCTGACAATTTTATTCGTTTAGATGGAGATTTGGATGCAATATTTTTGTTTACTTCTTTGCGTTTCACGGATGAAGGAAGCTCATAGTCGTTACCTTCGTCAGCAGATTCTGTTTCTGTGCTGGATGAAGAAAGAATCACTTCGATATTATCTGTGAAGTAGATAGTTGATTTAAGAGATAAAATTCACGATTTTTCCTAACTGCACTCTGAATATTCTTCTTTGAATGAATTTAATTGATATTACCTGTTGCCATTTTCCCAGTTGTTTGTAGGTCTTCCAGAAACGTTTAATCCAATGGTGGCACCTTATCTTCTTTGTTAAAAGAAGAGTTTTTCTTGCTATCGCATTTACAACACGAAATATCAATCAATTGTTCTGCATCCTTTGTGAAATCATTGCATTTCTGTTTGAATGATGTCACATTTTCCTAGGCTAATATTTCTTATTAAAGCCTGATATTTTTAAATTCTTTTTCTACCTGCCTCTATTGACACGTAGGGTATTGATGCCATTTTCCAAATACAAATTAACTTCTCCACTACAAATGTCATAATTTGTTGAATTGGCGGGTATTTCTATTGTGGCTCTTTCCTTTTTCTCGCTCAAACAAAACATATTTTATATTTTCATAAGTTGGCAACAGCCGTTCACTAATGGTGCAAGGTACACCAAACAAAGGGCTTTCAATTCCATGTCGCGTTCTAGGTTTAAATGGCATAAATAAATATTGTTTTAATTTTTTTCTTACATATTATTTAGCTCGGGAAATATAAAATGTGTATAACTATTTATTGTACACTATAAATAACTGTTCTTAAATAAAAAGAAGAATGTGATCGAAACAATGGACACGAGACACACACAGTAATCCAGTATCAACGAGATCCTCCGCGCTATTGAAACATAATTGTCACATACGCCGCTATAATAGGTCATTGAGGAACCCCTCTAAATACCAATCAATTACTTTCAAATTTCGTTTAATTGTTTTTAAAAATACAATAATTATTCGTTTGTAGTATCAGTTCAAAATACGAATTTAATTTTCAGATATAACCCACCAAATTCAAAATTTAGTTGAAAATCACATTGTTTTCAATTTTCAATGACGTTGAGGAACCTTTAAAATTTATTATATAAAAAAATCCTATTAGGGCGTTTAATTTGACAGATGGACAAATAAAAAAATCGTGGTGAGAAAAATAGATTTCAGAAAAAAAGCTTTTCGCTCTTTCCTATTGTACATATGTAAAATATGCGCAGATTGTTCGCTGTGACTACGTACATTGGCTTGATACTGCTTAACCCGGACATCTAGTTCGTTCCCGGCTTGTCCATTATAACATTTTTGGCAGTTGTTGCAGCCTATCGAATAAACAATGCTAAGTCGGGCGGGTGAATTTTTAACATTTATGTTCAGAGGCCAAAGTAAACGAGGTTATGTAATGAAAGTTATCTGCTAGATATTCTAATTCATCGAATTCAGAGACAGAAATAAGGGAATTCGTCTTTTAGATTTACACTGATTCGGCGATCGATTGGAGCATCTGACTAAGTTGTCATTGCATTTTATTACCATTATCACCAGAGTATTAATATTACTACCTAACATTTTATTCCATTACTACCATTATTCGTTAAATTTTGTCAATATTAGTGATTTAAATATATGTTATATTTTGATAATAATATCATGCAATTCTAGATGCCAATGGTTGATTCTATTAAAGTAATTACTAATATTAGTTATTATTTGATTAATCTTTAATAATTTGTCAATAGTTATTTACTAGTTAATTACATTGTATAGTTACAATGAACGTTCTTTACGATGTTGTAACACAAATGATTATAGTAAATATATATGAGACAGGTTTTCGCCAAATTAAATTGAAACAAATCGTAAAAGGAGAAAGAAAATAAAGAGAAAAACACAAAACAAGGATAAAAATATTACAAGTGTGAATGCTTAGACTTCAAACTGAAAAATCATCGTCAAACTTATATTTTTATGAATTTAACAAAAACTAATAAAAACTAAAAAGGTGAAAGGTTTAATAAAATGGAAAAAATTAATAAGGATAAACGATGGCAAGCTCGGGTCGCTAAAATGCAGAACATCAAAAAATTGAAAGCGAAACTAACAGCCGGATATTATCGATAAAGAGCCAAGAATATGGTCAAAGGATACCCGGATTCGGTGGTTGAAAGAAAATAAAATGGAAGGAAAAAAAGAATTATATCTGAGTATAAGGTGCATATTGAATCTAGATTATACATATATGTTGAGAAGGAAATTTTTTCTTGTTTATCATTATTATATAGGTAAAAGTCAGCGAAACCAGATTTTGTTTATACACTAGCAGAGCAACCGCTTTGATCTTAATTAAACTGCCCCTTAAACCACTCGGCTACGCGTTGCTTAAAAGGCGGTTTAATTCAGATCAAATCGGTTGCTCGCTGCCTCAATGTGCAAGTTCGAATCACACCTCAGCACCGCTTTGATTACTGTTAAAAGTATGCCTGGTTCGAATCGCTTTCCTGCACGGAATTTTCGAAAAAAGGTAATAAAAATATTACTGCAAGGAAAAATTATTCTGTTTTTTCTTTTAATGTGGTTTAATGGATTCATTTTTATCATTCTCTCGCGCTACTTTGATATATATATATATATATATATATATATATATATATATATATATATATATATATATATATATATACAGTGGATTCCGCATAGTATGACCATCGGTTAGTATGACCGGCGGCCAATTATCCAAAGGTGCCAATCAATACATATATAATTGCGTAAAGTTTAAGTCGCTTAATATGACCATCGGATTATATGAGCAGCCGCCCACTAACACCATGCAAAAATTATAATTCATGGTGATTTACCCTTTAGCATATTCCAGCAATTCAGAGCTACCACTAAGAATTTAAATTTATCCTAAGATTTACCTTAAAAAAATTCCAAGATTAAACCAAAAAATCTTATGACTTCAAAAGGTAACAAAAGGAAAAAAAAAGAGAGTACATATTAGCAAGGGAGCATTTTTTCCTCTCTACGAAGTTTCATAATTTGCGAGTATCTACATACAATGACTTCAGAAACTTTTTGTGTGTCATTGCAAAGGAGAACGTTGCTAATGAAAAGCTCATCAAGCACGTCCCCTTTTCTCATTTTTTGCCTAAGGGTCTCACGCTGGATAGCCAGGCCCACTTCGGCGTTTTGAGTTAGGTGGTGTGAAGCCTTGGATCGACCGAGTAGCTATTAGAAGGCCTTAAGGGTGGCAGGAAGACTCTGTATCATGTCACAGCAGCGAGAAAAAGTTAACTACAGCGGGACAGAATTGTTAGGGCCTTCGGCCAGAAGGCAAACTTTAGAGGAAGGTCTGTGGCTGGTACTTATTAGGTCACCTGGAGCCTTTCATCGAAGCAATAAAGAGATTTATCGAGTACCACCCAGACAAAATGTCATGAAGATAAACTGACCCAAATTTAAGGAATTTATCTAAAAAAATAAAATCATATATTTTCCTGAAACAGAAATACGCGAAAATAATACCATCCGAAACCACCCGTACATATATATATATATATATATATATATATATATATATATATATATATATATATATATATATATAAACACTGGTAATTGATTTGTTCCTTGGGAATCTGATAGGTAGCAAAAATATGAAGACCCAGGTGATTACCCTAATCATTTTTCGGCCGGACGTTTCGCACCTTTACTACGACCATCTTTAGCGACTATGTCGATTAATGACAAGGGAAAGGAACATTAATTGATAACAGTTAAAAGAATAGATTAAGTAATGACTAAAAAAGCGGAAGAAGGTAAGTTAAAAATATAAAATCCACAATTATTAAAATTAAAGTAAAAACACAAATAACTATATATAGAATTAAATAATACTACCCAGTTTGATTTAAAAAATAAAATAAAGTATAAATAAAAAATAATAGAAAGTGAAATTATAACATGAACTGACTTGAATTTGACATTAAAAATTACTGAAGTAAAAAAAAAATAACCTATTATATTAAATTGTCAAAAACGAAAAAAATAAATAAATAAAAAAAAACTCGAAAACAAATCAGAATGAACAAAGTGACTAGCCTTTATCGTGGTAATTGAAAAAATCAACTAACTAAACATATAAAACTACTAACGAAGTTTTTTCGGTTGGTCGGTTGGCTAGTTAATCTATTGAAGTGTTGGTTGGTTATATTGTTAATAGTTTAATTGAGGAAAAGTAATTATTTAGGTTTGGATTTATTTTATTTATATATAGTGACTCTAAGATTTTCAAATCGAGAGAAGTTAAGGCTGAAGATAAATAGTAAATGAATTAGAATTGTAAGGATGATGGGGATACTCTGATGGAAGAGGCTTCAGGTTTAAAAATGTGAATACCAGTCCGATGAGACAAACCCAAGTGCTTCGCGATCCTGCAGTTTAATTGTAAGCCAGTTTGGCCTACATAACGACTGTGGCAGGTCGTACATGTATAATTGTAAATTAGACAAGATCGCAAGCCCAAAGAGATTGGAGAAAAGAAGAATTTAACGTTACAGGGTTGGAATTTATACAAATAAATTGGCATTGAGGGAAATGGTTGTTAAGGGTAGAGAGAAGGAGTTTGTTAAACTCGGATGTCAAATGCTCGAGATAGGGTAGTTTAATAAAAACCTTCTGTTTAGAAACAGTAGTAAGTAAGGGTCGAGGATAGTATATTTTGGAGAGAAATTTGGAAACTAACTGGTCGAAGATGAAATCGGGGTAATAATTAAATTTGAAGAAATCCTTTAAATAAGTCAGTTCTTCATGAAAGGATATCCAGTTAGAGCATATATGATAGGCTCTAAAAATTCGGCTCTTAATACTGGATAATTTAAAATTACTGGGAGAGCTACTAAAAAATGTGTACCTAATCTAGAGGTGGTAGGTTTTCTGTACAGGATGTATTGTAAGACGAACCAGTTTGGACAACATTGACATCCAAAAACGATATTTTGTTGTCCTTTTCTGTTGCCATATAAAACCTTATGTTAGGAAGTTGTGGGTTAATCTCGTTCTTGGATGTCAATGTTGTCCGAACAGTTTATGTTATAATTTCACTTTCTATTATTTTTTATTTACATTTCATTTTTATTTTTTAAATCAGACTGGGTAGTATTATTTAATTCCATATATTGTTATTAGTGTTTTTACTTTAATTTTAATAATTGTCAATTTTATTATTTTAACTTGTCTTCTTCCGCTTTTTTAGCCATTATTTAATGCATTCTTTTAACTCTTATCAATTAATGTTCCTTTCCCTTGTCATTAGTCGACATAGTCGCTGAAGATGGTCCTGCTATATATATATATATATATATATATATATATATATATATATATATATATATATATATATATATATATACTGGGTGTCCACAAAGTCTGGGTACATAGGAATTTTAATATTTTATTTATTTATGTTATTTTATCCTCTCCAGATCGAATGATGGCTCTGTCTAAAGAAGAAAGAATCGAGTTGGTACTCTTAAGTGGACGAGAAGGATGGTCTTATCGCAAAATCGCCGATGAATTTAACCTTCGACACCCTGATCGGCAACCTATTTATTTTACTGCCGTCGGGAAATTGGTCACGAAGTTTAAAGAAACAGGCAGTGTCTTGGACAAACCCCGTTCCGGGTGACCAAAGACTTCAGACAAAACGAAAGAGGATGTCATGGCCAAGATTGCTGCTAGCCCCAAAAAATCACTTCGTTGGACATCCATGGAGTTGGGTCTTCCAAGGTCAACTATCCAAAAAATTCTGGTAGAGCAGAAGTTCCATCCGTACAAATTACAGATATTGCTAAATTAAATGAAGACGACCCCGATAGACGAATGCAGATGTGCGAATGGTTTTCAGATAAATTGGATGAAAATATCAATTTTACTAAAGAACTTTTGTTGTTCAGTGATGAAGCTTTGTTTAATGTTAATGGTGAAGTCAACATACAGAATCTTTGATACTGCTCTCAAGACAATCCACATTAGATGGATCCATCCAAACAGGAAGGATGCTAAAAGGTCATGGTGTGGTGTGGTTTGTGGAAAGCTCATGTGGTAGGACCCTTCTTCTTTGATGAAATGTAACCGGTGAGACTTATCTGAACATGTTAAGAGACATATTAATGCCTCAAATTGAGCGCCTAGGCAAGGGACTTCCGGACTGGTTTCAGCAGGATGGAGCCCCTGCCCATTTTGCTACAAATGTTAGAGATTGGCTGAATGGCATTTTTCCTCACTAGATTGAAATAAGAGGTCATGTGGAGTGGTCCCCTTGTTCCCCAGACCTTTCTTCCCTTGATTTCTTTTTCTGGGGTATGTTAAAAGAGAAAGTTTACTCAATAAAGATTGCAAATCTAAACCACTTGAGAAAACGCATTATCAGTCAGTGTGCTGAAATCGACGGCAATGTACACCTATTCAATCGAGTTCACCAGAATTTAGCAAGGCGCATCGAATTATGCATTGCAAATAATGGAAATCATATTGAAAATATAATTTCTTAACATTATAATTAAATAAAATTGTTTTGTTCTAAAGGTATGTATTTATCCCCTATATACCCAGACTTTGTGGACACCCTGTATATATATATATATATATATATATATATATATATATATATATATGATTCCGGGAAGTGTGTCCACGTTTGGACAGCCAAATTAGTCTTTTTTAGCGGCTGGTCATTCTTAGTGAAATCTAACTCATTTTCTGTGATGCCACAAAACAGAAACCAGAGAAGCCAGGCTACTTTAAAAGGTGCAATACCTAGTCAGTACCTGCATATACGTTGATTGAAACGTATACATATATATATATATGCACTGCATGCTTGACCCAGTTTTGCCATTATATTGAGTCTTTCTCAGGTATAGACAACCTTTAATTTCAATATGCGTTCGGAAAAATTAAACTCATATAACCAATGCAGGAGTATGATATCGTCAGACTGTTGACTATTGCTGAGCTACTATTGCTGTTGACTTCGAGTCGAATCCTGAATCATCTAGCTCCTCTCTGAATTTTTCCCTCATTTTGTCTAAGTTTAGGAAGTCAGAGATCTCTTTGTTTGTCCTTCCGACCCGGATTTAAAGGGTGACTCCATGCCGCTTTCACAACCTTAAAATTTTCCATAGTCAATTATTCCGCAAAAGAATATAAAACTAAATGGTTATTTATTTTACGGTGAAAGCTCTAATAATTGCGAAGAAAATCCACCTCCCAATCTCCTCGTCGATAATATCACCTCAAGAATAAACTACAAGATACCTCCCCTCTCGATCAATGGTTTGGAATTGAGTGTTCTCTCGTTCAAAGCATTTAACATTTACTCATATTATTATTTACTCTCAGTTTGTTAAATTTCTTTGATCTTGCCTATTTCGGGAATACATTTGAACGATTAATGGATAGCTATGATGTGTTGCCCTGATTGATGTCGTTGTTTCTAGAGGGGGAGATCTGGTTGGAGGCCCATTCCGTCCATGAATTATCGTGCGCTTAATTCATGCAAGTTTTATGCTTCGGATCTGAGTGACGTTTCTGTAGTCATATTTGGGCTAATTTTGCTTCTCTGTAGCTCTTCTGTCTCAAAATACGGTAGATTTGGAATTGTGCAAAGAACGAGGGAGATATTAGTAAGGAGGATAAGGATGACAACGAATAACTTTTAGTTGTTTTTAAGGTTTATGGGGAATTTCTTCATTTATTTTCTTATTAACCTTTTTTAGAAGATGAATAAAGAATCAGCCGCGGGTTCTCCCCCCTTCGTACTATGGCGTGGAGGGAAGGAAAAGCACCCTTCCGGGCGATCTCTCTCGGTTCCCCAACGCCTTTCTCGACCAGGTCCCACCTGGTTTGGTGAGTCTATAGGGTCTGAGTCAGTTATGGTACTCTCTCTCTATGTTTTGCACGCTGGGTTAAGTGATAATAAGCTTCCTTATGGGATGAAGGAAAAATATATATATTATATCTGGATTAATTATTCCTATGTATTTATGTATTTATAGCCGGAATAAGTTTTTTAAAACAACAATGATTTTCTGATTTTTACACAAAATTCACCTATATAAATAGTTATTTCATCTAAACTTAACACTATAATATTTCAACCAATCAGGCGCCAGGATAGATTTAAAATGTTACTAACGCTCCAACCGTTTACACATAAACACGGCCGAAGTCAGTTTTTCGTAAAACTGGGAATGCCAGGTGAGTCTAAGGAGATTATGACCATGATCATCTTTGCTCACTTGGCAAATCTAGCTAACCCTAGTTCATTTGCAAAGGAGTTAAATCGCTTCCTGCAAAAGAAAGGTTTTCAGAAAAAGCTATGGTTCCCGCACAACCCCACATCGCAGGAAATGTTAAGGTTAGGATACAATTTATCGACGTTCCCCAGCAAAAAAACACTGGAAAAGAAGAAGTTGTGAATCGGCACCATAAAACATTGGAGGAAGAACTCACAACGGAAGAAGAATTGGAAAAAGACGGAAACACGAAAAAATTCACAAAGAAGAAAAAACAAGTGGTAAAAGAGGAAAATAAAGAAAAGGAAACAAGCCAATCTCAAGAAAGCTCAAACAAAGATGAAATCCTAAAGTATCCGGGATTTCCACTCACAGAGAAAAGGGATATCCTTCTGCGGGACTGTTTCTTCGACGCCATGGACATGGACCTTAATGTCCATGCCCCCATTCAATGTCAACCCCCAAAGGGACACAATAAAAAAACTGCTCGACGGAATCAACCAGGCCTAAATACAAATGGACATACGAAGGACCATGGTCCCCGAAGGAAATAGGTGGACTATTGATGGAGCGCGCGATTTACATCCCGGACTCGTGCTTACACACCATCGATTCAGCTCTCTTTAAGGTAATAGAGAATGGCCACAAGACTTCGGAGTATTAGTTAAGCTTCAAAATAGCAACTAGTGTTAGCAAGAAGTGAACAAATCAAAGTGATTAAAACAAGTTGTCAAAAGTGCGAACAATTGAACAAATTAAAGCGTCTGCCCTAAGTAATCTAAAGTGAGGAAAGTGAATGAATCGAGTGAATAACAATTAAAATGGTCTAATAGTGTAAAATATATAATAATAAGAGAATGAATCGAGTGAATAATAATTAAAATGGTCTAATAGTGTAAAACATAGAAAAATAAACTAACGATTAAGCTAAACAAGAATAATAATATAAGTACAACTATTTAACAGATTAGATAATAATTTAACTAGTGTTTATATAGTAATATCATAAAGTGCTACCAAAATAAATTTTTAAACAAAACAAGAGAAAATAGTAAAACCAGAACAATTAATTTATCTAAATAAGACTAAAAGAACAACTCAATTAAAAATAAGTGTTAAAATAAATAAAATCAAACATAAAAGGATTATATTAAAAAATTTACTTCAAACCTTTCTTTATAAATTTGACTTAAAAAATTATCTCTAAAAATAATATTAAGTTTAAATAACAAAAATTAAAAACATTTCATGTATTCTTTCAAAACAATATATAGTGCTAATAGGTTGACTTCCCCGTTGATTCCGGGAGAATCTGTTTTTCTACTCATACTTACAGTTTACTCTTACTCCTTTCTGCTAAATTTTTTAAAAATATAACTACACCTATCTATTGTTTCATTTTTACATATATGTATTTAAGATTTTTGTAATTTTTTTTTAAATATTTGTAAAATGGAAAAACTTATTTTATATTCAATGCTTTAATAAATCATAATCATAAAATTACGAAGTTTTAGACTTGGAAGAAATCTACAAGAAAATTGAGCTCACCGAAAAGTTCACAGCCGGCAAAGGAGGAAAAGTCGAGGGCAAGAATGCCATCGATTTTTACCTTTTCTCCACAGGACTTCATGAACAAGATCTATTTTTGTACGGAGCTACGTATGGCCGACACAAGATATCGTACTGCGCATTGGGGAGTCTAGCTTCCTGTTTACGAAGGAGAAATACTGCAAAGCGGGAAGTCTATCTTCCTATTTATAAAAGAGAGCTATTAACAGCGGGAAGTTTATCTTCCTATTTAAAAAAGAGGATTATTAACAGCAAGAAGTTTATCTTCCTATTTATAAGGTTCAATGTGTGAATTGTTTAAATTTTCAAACAAATGTTTACTAGGTTCATGTGTGAACCGTTTGAATTTTTCAAACAAATGTTTAGTAGGTTCGATCTTCGATCCCCACAAGCCCAAGGGAGAAAGTGCGGCGCAGTGTTGTGGAGCGATAGGAGAAGACGAATCATGGGTGAAAAGAGAAATCCGTAGGAGAGAATATATTGATCTAAGTTGACCTTACTGCAAGCAGGGAGATAGAAGACAAAGAATGGTAGATACCATTATTTGGACCTCTTTATTAACATAGAATTCGAAGAACCACGGTCCCTTATTTTTTGTATCTATCCTTCGTCTTTCACCTATGTAGACGTTCTGTATAACTTCTCAGTAGTTTGCTGGAGAGCGGCCAATCTCAGTCAGTCTCTCTGTTATGCGTATTCTCTCTTTATAGTCTTTAATTATTTTAACGGGTGATCCGTCTAATCTCTGTTTTGTTTTCGTTTATTCACTCTTGTAGTCACTGTAATCTATAACAATTATACTATTATTTTACCGTATCGAGCTTGTATTTGTTTGTAATGATTGTTGATTGGTAGTAGTTTATTCCCTTTTTATTACTTAGAGTTTCCCATTTGTAAAGTTTCATTTTATTTTGTCTGTTTGATAACTTGAGTTGTTTTTGTTAATTTGTCACAATTACAAGTCTTCATCAGTTTTCCATTATCTTATAGTGGTTCGGGATTCTTATAAAGGAAGATTGTTGTAGTTGGGATAATAGTACTAGTCATGCGCTATTGTTGTTTTGGGGTTCATTTTATTTTCAGGTCATTAACTTCCAGTGGATCTGCATCTACTTTTGGACGCTGTTACACTTCCCACAATTGTTCTTTTTGTGTGTGTTTAGAAGTCTATAGTTGTATCGGCCACAGGCCCGACTCCTGATGGATCAGGAGGGGAGAGAACTCCTATTCGACCCTTTCAATGTCGCGGTGCCCTCCTTCCTTCTGTCCCTCAACGTTCGGTGGTGCCGGAGGAGGAAGGAGCGGCGGGAGCTACGGAAGGTGAATAAGAGAAGATGGAAAAGAGTGAAAAGAAAAGTTTAGTATGAGTTCAGAAGTTGATGTCAGGTGAGCAACTGCTGATAGCTGAGGTTAGAAGGATGGAATGGAATAGATACATATGTTTGGGCCTACTGATAAGCGTAGAATCCGAAGCACGACCTGTTTTAACCATTGTATTCCATCCTCTACCTGTTTCTCTACTGGTAAGGAATTGTAGCTTCCTTAAAATTAAGTGGAACGACAAAATTCTGTTTTCTTTTATTCATTCTGTCAATTGAGTTTGTACTTTAGGATTATGAACACTTGTTTTTTCGCTGCTCTCTTTTGCATGTTCTTCTGGTGTTTTTTAAGTTTAACAATTCATTTTTCCTTTTTGTTTTCTTCTCTTGGATTTTTACTCAGCTCTAGTTAAGCCCCTTTACTCGATTAGCTATAGTTAACCAATTTTAGTTGACACTTTGCTGGTTTTCACTGTTATCTGTTTACTCTTGGTGTCCATTAGGTTAGTCACCTTTTAGGGGTCACTTAGTATGGGAGTCTTGATAGGTGTTTATATATTTTTGTTAAGTTTCTCTTTTGTTTCTTTCGGGTGAGCTTCAAACTACCTAGTTTATTACTCGTAATTCGGTGATTTTCATAGTTATGTGTACAAAGGTATTTCCATTATTCCCTGTTGGGGTCTTCCACTTGGGAATCTGTAGTTGAACAGAGTATATACTCTGGTGATGGTATTTTCGGCAAAAAATCGAGAAAGGTTGTAAATTTTCCTTTAGAGTTTTTTTCGCCTTGTCCTTTATCTAGATGTTAAGCGGTTCAATCTTCGTCTCTCAATGGAAGCCTCTCTGAATCCTCTTTTCTCTTCTTTTGTTGTTGGTGATGAGATAAAGGGCATTGTTTTGAACTCATTAAAAGATCTCTTTCCTTTGCTTTAGATAAGCTATTGATAGGGATAGGACAGTATATAAGCGCCTTTCTTCCTAGAGCATGATATATTTTTCTTTTCTTCCCTGTGCTTAATCTTGTTAATAAGTATAGGACACGGTGGCTACTCTTGGTTTCTTTTGGCTACACGTATTGTTTAGCCACTTGAGGTCATTTATGTCCATAGTATTTCACCTTCCGAGTCATATCTGTACAGCCATCTTTTTACTTAGATATTACCACCTTTCGTCTCAAGATAGGGACTACAATTACTTTTCTTCTATTCGTACTAATTTTCCGGTCCCGTTAGAACTGGTTGATGTTCCTAACCTCTATATCTGTCGTCTTCGAAGTGAATTTTAAGTCATTTGGGCATTGCAGGTATTAGCCGATCCGCCGTGTAGATAGAGTACAGTTTGGGGCTGAGACAGCCAGTCTGCGGTAGACCTGCTCATAACTCGAATTCAGGTAGGGATTTTTTAATTGATCGCCACGTGTGCTCTTCATTCTGTTAGATACTCACGATAATTCTCTTCAGATTATTGTTCATCTGGTCGCTCAAGATCATGTGTTGCATGCCTTCGACTCAGGCTTCGCTAAAGGCTTTTTCTACATCTCGCAGGACCACATCGATGTATTTTTTCTCTCCTTTGGCCTTGGGACTCGCAGCAACTAAGGGCTTACCGGTATACCCTGCCACTTCAATAACAATCCAAATGAAGAAGAAAGTATGCGGGGCAGCCATAATCTCTGTGGATAGAATCGAGTTTGGAAAAGCGGTTAAGGGTATGTAATAAAGAAAGAGAGAGATAGGCAAGTCCACTAAAGATTATATTGGGTGATCCCATATTATTTTCATACCCTGGTGCTATGTGATCCTAGGATAACATGCTGTCTATCAAGGCACCGTGGCTCGCGGACGGAACTCTTTCCAGGTGAGAACATTCCTCGTGGTACGAAGTACGGCTCGACAAATCGTTGAGGGGATAGCCTCAAAAAAAAATAATTATAATACAATAATAATAACTAATTATAATAATAAAATTAAAAGATGTTGCCTCAAAAAGAACAGCATTAACTAGAAATACAAAATAATAATAATAAAGACAATAATTATAAAAATATAGTAGTGTATTGAAGAAGTGAGAGGGAAGCGAACCAACAACTTTTCCAGGCCTAATCATAGAGTTCCATCAACCCAGTGACGGAGCCTCTTTAATTTGCACTCAAGCAGGTTGTACATGCAGCTCATCTGGGTACCAAGTGTAACAGACTACACAGGGTACCTTCTGTGGGGCCTATGAGAAAGGGTTAAGAATATCTCCCTTATTACTCATAGCTCATCTTCCTACTCATCGAGCCTTACGGGATTTTTATCGTCCGGGTGTTCCTCCTTTTCGGACCCTACTAGATTCACTTCGTGACATCAGAGCCCTGTTGGTCGTTGAATATCGACTAGCTGAGGCCTACCCTATGGATTTATATCAACGGGTCGATTTTAATGCTGGGGAGATATAACCTGCGTGTCCTTGAAGGCGTATAACCATTTGATGATGGTAACTAGGTAATAAAAACGTATTCACCCATGAATGTAAAATAATTCCAATTGCACCAGATGTTGACGCAATCGGTGTAGGATAGAGCGAGACCAAAGCTCTTGTATAATCCTGGTGCGCAGAGTCCTAACAGCGAACTTACCTGGATCTCGACTTGTTTCTATTTAGGGACAATAATAGCTGAGGCATTATCTGGAGTATGCCTAACTTTGATTGAAAGCTTAATTGTGGAAAGCGTCCAAAGTCGTTTACAAGATCCAGGGAAACACAGGGGGGGTGGGGGTGAAGTCCATTATTCTACTATGGACGTTAGTATTACTAGGGACGGGCCTCACCTTCAAAATATCTATGGATTCAAGGGCTTAAGCACGTAATTCAGGAGCGCAATTAGTAGAACACCCTTACAACTCCAAGACGAAGTGGCCTAGCCAGGGCTGGAATGAGCGACCCAAATGGGACCTGGATCCAAACCTGAGGGTGACATAACGGAAGCTCAATGCTGTGCCGCAGCGCCTCTCGTAACGCTGTAGGGTTCTTAAGTAAGGTTCTTCTTATTGAAAGGCATCCGAGCGGATTACAAAAACAGTTCCCAATAAACGCAAAGGGAACCGGAAACCGTTAGTAAAAGGCCATTTAGGGAATCACAGGAGTTGGCTAGAGTATTGTTTTCGGCCTTTTTGTAGAGTAGAGTCCAGTTGGATGGCCAAAGTCCGGGATTTTAGCAGATTATGCGTCTGTCTACATTGCAAAGTTTGTTGCAATACATTACTGGCTACGTAAATAATGCGTTATGCTCAGATAGGAGAAGGAGTGTAATACTTATATTTAGCGACTCATAAAGAGCCCTTATTGCTTTCGGGGCAGTAGAACATCCATACCACCTCGTTTGCGATATCCACATTTACATGGTTGCTGCGAACCAGGCTGATATCGAGGTTATGTTTTGCTGGGTCCATAGTTATATAGGAATTGCTGGGAAAGCGCGTAGTTGAGGGCCCCAGAGGCCCCGTGAAGACGAGGCGACCAGAACAGCGTTTTGCTCTTCCTCACAACGAGTACATGGCACGAATAATGGCCACCGTCCCAATGGCCTGACAAATGAAATGGGAAGATGTAGAAGGGAACAGAAAGTTGAGTGCCATTGCATCACGATTGTTTCTATGGTCCTATTCCTAATGCCGTGACGACTTTATGTCGCTTTCTGTCGTCTTCGACTTGGGCTCACTTGCCGACTGCACCGCGTTTGATGGATCACTCCCCTGCCCTTTATTGCATCACGATTGTTTCTATGGACCTATCCCCCAATGCCGTGGCGGCTTCAGGTTGCTTTCTGTCGTCTCCGAATCGGACACACTCGTGTGACGCATCGCTATTTGATGGAGCGCTCGCCTGCGCCCTATTGCAACGACTGCGTCGTCCCCCGGACTGTTCGGCACATTCTTGTCGAATGTCCCAGTCTGGGTGATCTTCGCGCACGATACCTGTCCCAGTACCGGGATGGGCGGGGTCGCTACCGCCTGTCCCTTGTGCTCGGGATAGATTCGTGCACATTGACTTTTTGACTTGTTAACTTTTGGGGGGAGGCCGGGCTTCTCCTCTTTATTTAAGGTTCCTTTTTTTGTTATTGTTTTGTTTGTAGATTGCACTCTCCTGCACCGGGGTGAGGGGGACCTCCCCCCGCTGCCGGAGATTGCTTCGATTGTTAAGTTTTTACAATTTATATCATTGTTAAGTTTTCATATTTTTACTTTAAAGTAGCCTAGTTCTAGGCTGTCGTGTTTTTCGGCGACTTATGCCCAAGTGGGTAGTTGCCAGATGGGCTCCATAAAAAAAAAAAAATTGTCCCTTACAATGGTCGCCACATTTTTGTGGAATTTTCCAGTCTGAGTGATCTTTGCGCACGTTACCTGTCCCGTTTTAGGTACGAGCGTTGTTGCTACTGATAGATCCTTGTAGTCGGGAAGATTTCGTGCATACAGACTTGTAGACTATCTGACTATTTAGAGGAGGCTGACCTCCTTCATTTTATATGCTTCTCTTTGATGTTGTTCTCCTGATACTGCGCCTATTGGAGAAGCCAGCCTCTTATTCGGTGCCAGAGCATACTTCCTTCTTCCCTTGGGTTTGTTGCGTCTGTTTTTCGTTTAGACTTTTTTTCGTGGCGTAGATTTTTTGTTATTTTTTATTGATTTGCTTTGTATTTTTGAATAGACTAGTTTTACTCTAATAATGAATTTTCGGCTCTTGTTATCATTAACCGGATTGGTGCTAGAAAAAATTCCCAAGTTCCACTCCTCGTCGGATGCTCTGCTTTGGCAAGTAAATGCTGTCTGCGAAGTCTTCCTTCGTGGATAGCAATATGGCACGGTATTTTTCCATCTGGAGAAGGCATCTGATACTGCATACCTTACGGTATCATGGAGACCCTCTATCCGATGGGAGCGAGGGAACGGCTCCCCATCTTTATTTCTGAATTTCTGGGACAGAGGCGATTGCGCCTAAGGCTGGGACGAGCCCTTTTCGTCACAATGAGAAAGTAGAGGGCATCCCACAAGGAATTGTCCTCATTATCACACACCTTGTGCTGATTCTCAAAGGTATCATATCTATGCTGCCGGAAGACTGTTTGGCACAACCTTGTTGAAGGTCGCCATCTGGGGGATCTGGGGCGCACCTTACCAGTCCCGGTAACTGGACGAGCGGGATCATTACTGCTTGCACTAGTACTTGGGACGAGTTTGTGTTCAGAGACTTGATGACAATTTGACTTGTCAGTAGAGGTTGGCCTCCTCTATCTTATTTGACTCTCTTTGGTGTTGGTCGCGGAGTCCTGTGCGTGGCGAATACGTGACTCGACCTGAAGGTGGAGTGTGCCCTTTTCCTCTTGCTTGATTTTTTGCTTTTTGTTGGGCTTGTTTATTTGTTAGTTTGGATTTTTTCTTTTCCTTAGTTTTGTATTTCATATAGCCTATAATTAGGCAAAAACTTAATTCTTGCAAATTATATCCTTGCTGGTAGTTGGCAGATGAGCGATATTAAATAATAAAACAAACCACTGAAGAGTCTTAAGAACAAAAGGCTCGCCTTGCTTTCGCGACTGAGGACGTTTCTTGGACCGAGGACCAATTAATTCAATTCTATTTTAGTCACGAATTTAATTTCAATTTGATAGGATTTAATGGCTTTACGTTCATTCGTCGCAGTACATGCAAGTGTCATATTCTGGAGTGTGATTTCGATTAGGGCACTTGTACTCTTGTGCGCCAAAGGAGCAAACTGAATGGACAAGCGTATAAGGTATTCTCGACAGAGCATGCTTTGCCCAATCTGATGGCCACACGGAGAA
Organism: Ceratothoa steindachneri; assembly: GCA_963969495.1. NCBI lineage: Eukaryota > Metazoa > Arthropoda > Malacostraca > Isopoda > Cymothoidae > Ceratothoa > Ceratothoa steindachneri. The sequence goes on along the minus strand of OZ018329.1, from coordinate 140,819,274 downwards.
TAACGCTCCCTGCTACACCGCCAAGTCTGTGAAGACCTTACTAGCGAGGAACACCTCACACTTATTACTGAGTCTAGAAAGACTCTAGACCTGAATCCCAATATATATATATATGGAAAGCACTTGAAGATAGGTCTAATTCGTTTAGTCCGTAAAGAGTATAAAAAAAATGAACGAAATTCTTTAAGATGAATACAGCAAGATTACTGCAAAACAGTGTCAGCAGTTGGCTCGTTCCTCTATCAGGAGATGTCAAATCATCATCGAGAATAGAGGCATCCACGCTGAATATCATTATTTGTAAATAAAAAAATATGTTCCACTTATAATTTAGTATTTTATTCCAAAATAAATCTGATTCTTCTTTTTCTGAAATATTTTTAGATAGTTCAACTTTTCTAGTTAGTGGCTTATCTACTGATAACTTATTTTATTTACACAAATTTGCAGAACAGTTATCCATACGTTGTTCATCTAATTGATATATATACCAAATTCGGTTCGTATATATATATATATATATATATATAACCACTATTGAAGGCCATTTAGAGTGACATTGAAGGCTAAAGAAGGCCACCATTGGGAGTAAATTCAACCGTGGGGAACATAAGCTACTCGGATTTGGCCAAATATGCACCGACTAGGTGTTAAGATTGATTAGCCTATATTTGTTTCAAATTTCTACCCTTTATAGGATTTTGGAACAAGTAATCGCGGCTGTAACTTACAATTAAAACATCAAAATTGCCCGTAACAAAATTAAGGTTTACCAGAGCAGTTATGAGACTGCATTATTTAAAAAACGTGATAATACCAATTACCTGCCTGCTTGAGACTCGAATAATTTAGATATTTAGTTAAAAATCGCGCCCATGTGCTTGAGAAACGCTCTAAAGACAATGACTGGCACTCGCATAATCATGTTTGCCTGCCTTCCAGCCTGCTAGCCTACCTGCCTGTCTGCCCACCCGCCGACCAGCCCACACCTTGCTCTCCCTTCCGCAGTACTGTAATGTGAAAATCGTTCTTTGTTAGTATTTCATGATACAGTACTCCTTTACTCAAAATCAAAATAAAGCTCATATTTTAAACCTACCAACTTTTAGTTGCGTAATTTAACTCAAGCAGAGAATTTAATTTGTTTAAGATTGTGATAGAACGGTCTGAGGCTGCCATGTTCATCCCCTATCACATATTGAAACGCATGCTTCTCACGTGAATCCTGCGAGAGAGAGTAGAAGGCGTCTTATCGCCCATCATTCCCAAGTTTAATCAAGGAGGTTCAATCCCCCATTTGCCTCTATGAGTCGATCTCGCCAGGTTGAATTAAGCTTATGGGAAGATAAGATATTTTCCCAAGCGCCACCGGGACATTCCATGGAAGTTCCCCACCCACCCTCATTGTCCCATACGCCGAGGGGCTGGCTCCGGCTATTTATGCGATAGCATTTCGCATTTGAACCAGATCATGATTATTTTCGCAAGGCATCACGCAAATCCGGTCTCCCTTGTGCACCTAGGAACTCTCTACTCCGAGAACCCCCTTATTGTCCAGAAGAGGACAATATTCTTGAGTGCCAAGGTTCGTGCCCCTCGATACGCTAAGTTAACAGGTCTCCCTTGTTGTTAAGAAAGAGAACAACTTTAGAACAGTCATTGTTCTTCGAGCTCGTTTGACAAGAAACGGTTCTTGTTCCCAAGACATCACGTCAGTGGTAATTTAATTCCCCCCTTTTAAGCGTTCCTCAAGAGAACGTATGGTTACACCAATAACCACTATTTTTCATCTAGAACATCTCCGATATCCTGTCTCAAGGATCGCTCGTACTTCCAAGCCAAATTCGCTCTCACTCCTCTAAGTCAGTCCTTCCCCCTCGTCAAGGACAACCCCCCTGAAGAACCCCTTCTCCTGTAAGAGAAATCGCCAGTTGGACCGAAGATTCCCTCCCATCGCCTTCCTCTGACACGACAACCTTATAATTACGTAAGCTACGCATTACATTTAACTATTTAACCTTGTTTCAACGCAACTCTGTGCTTTAAACGGATTTTGGCCAACCATTTCCCTTCTGGTTTGTTTTGTCATTTTAATCCTTCCAAATCTTAATCCTCCGCTTAGTTAAATATTTTTATGACCTTTTTTGTTTCCTGTGTCTCTACCATTTTAATCCCCGGTCACGTAAATATTTTCCGTGTGTTGTTTTATTAGATTAATTAATAAAATTCTATTTTATTAATGTTTGCAATATTATTTATCCTTGGGCTCTGTTCCACTTCTTAAGTATATTGAAGATAAATAAGCCCTCTCTAGGCCCCCCCTTTGAACCATTCTCGGCCATCTGATCACCACGTACTCTAATATAGAATAATCCCCACAAAGAATAGATATATATTATTAATAAGGTCCCATGAACACGTTTGAAAGATATTTGCTAAATAAAATCATGAGACAAAGTATTAATGTATATTTCTTTTTGTATAACTCTTTTCTCGAAGCAAATTTATCGACCATTTTTGTATTTAATTGACTCAGATTAATCAAATTAAGTACGTTGGGACTCGGGTACGCTCGTTCTTACGCCAATTTTATTTACTATTTGCAAATAAGGTTTATGGCAGAAACCGTTCTTGAAAAAAATAGGATATTTTTCTTATACATCTCTCCCTAATTACCCTAATGGACATCTCTTGGTTTTCGAAATTATTCAAACTACCAACGACCTTTTTAACTTACACTGACTGGTTGCCCATAAAAAAATATGTACATCCTTTTCCTAAGTCTAGCTCCCTGTACTCCCTGACATGAAATTTCCACACCCACCCATTCAATCTGCTAATACTCACACTCTTTCTTTGTTTCATCACATGATTAAATAAATTACTAGAGGGAGCTACAAGGAAATTAAGTACCCTAGGAGACCTTACAGTCCATACAAGGAGGGTACTTTTAACGCAATCCTCGAAGGTGTCCGTTGGCAACCTCGAAGATCACTCGCGAGGATGTTAACGGCGATTTCGCAAGACTTTATCTAGTCTTGACTTGAACTGGTCAACAGATTCACTGTTGACAACTTTCCTCGGTACTGCGTTCCAACTACCGCAGATACTGTAAGTGAAGAATTTCCCACACAGATCACGGTGGTATCGCTTCAGTTCAAGTTTAAAGCCGTGATTTCTTGTTCTCCCGTCGCTGAGCTGGAAAATATCCCCATAGTCCAGTCTGTCAAAGCATCGAAGTATTTTAAACACTTTGATAAGCTGACCACGTAGTCTCCGAGTCTCCAGCGAAAGCATATCTAATTCCCTTAATCTATCTTCATAACTTTTATGTCTGATAGAGGGACTCAGTTTGGTTTCCCTGGCTTGCACACGTTCCAATCTCGCGATGTGCTTTCTAAATGAAGGCCACCAAAATTGTACGGCATACTCCAGTTGCGGTAGGACGAGGGAATTATACAGACACAGTTATATCTCCTTGTTCCGATATCCAAACTGTCGCTTTAGATACCCTAACATCCTTTAGGCTTTCTTCTCCACCTCAATACACTTTTTCGAGAACTTGAGGTCACTCGTGATAGTTACTCCCAAGTCCTTCTCAGTGTCGGTTGATTCGAGAGCAGTGCCCTTAAGAATATAGGGTGATTTGGAAACTCGGTGGCTGATATGCATCACTTTGCATTTGTTTACATTGAAGGGCATTTGCCACATATCAGACCACTCCCCACTCTTTCGAAGTTCATCTTGCAGGCGGACAGTATTTCCATGCTTTGCAACGTTCATACCAAGCTTGGTGTTGTCGGCAAATTTAGAAATCTTGGCAACCATGTCACCGTTCATGTTGTTGACGTAAATGATGAATAGTAGTGGTCTAGGACAGAACCTTGAGCCATTCCGCTAGTAACGGGCACCCACTGAGAAGCCTCTCCATCCGCCACCACCCGCTGCCGTTTGCCATTTAGCCAGTTCTCGACGTAGTCTGCTACTTTTCCATCTATGCCCAGCGCTCGCACTTTTCGGAGAAAGCGGCGGTGTGGTACCTAATCAAAAGCTTTCTGAAAGTCTAAGTACACCACATCCACCGCCTTGTCCCGATCGTGCTCACTGAACACAAAGTGGAAGAATTCCACAAGGTTCGTCAGGCATGACCGTTGCCTTCGGAAGCCGTGCTGGGAACTCCTTAGTAGCAGGTTTGACTCTAATGCGACGTCATTTTCTCCAGTATGATCATTTCCATGAGTTTACCAACTATCGAAGTCAGACTGATTGGTCGGTAGTTCGACGGTTCGCTACGGTCTCCTTTCTTGAAGATAGGAGTCACCTCCGCTTCACGCCAGTCTCTAGGAACGCATTCGGTCTGGATTGACATGTTGAAGATTGTGCTCAGGTGTCGTGCCACTAGATCGCGCACTTCCTTTAACACTTTAGGTAGAAACACATCCGGGCCAGGTTACTTATTCTTCATTAGGTCAGTGATTTTCTAATGAGTTTGTTATTGCAAAAACAAAATGTCTTGGAATTTGGGAGTGATTTACTTTTATAATTCTTTTATATATAGAATTCCTTCTTTTATTAATTCCAATTCGCTTCATTTAAAAGTTTGTGTTTTAGTTTACATTTCGTAAAATAGTCATTTATTGTTTTCTTTGGATCCTGTCATTATTTTACACTCTTCCTTTATATATTTCCTGCACATGATGCGGTACATTGGGTACACCGACTCACTTGGAGTGGATGAGGAGCGTCCCCTAGGCGTTCCCGATGCGGGATTAATGGGATGAGAGAGAACTATTATAATCATATATATATATATATATATATATATATATATATATATATATATATATATATGAATGCAATAAACCACATTGAAAGAGAAAACGGAATAAATTTTTTTCTTACAGTAATATTTATTACCTTTTTTCGAAAAAATCCGTACAGGGAAGCGATTTGAACCATGGACACTGAGGCAGCGAGCACCGCTTTGATTACAGTTAAAAGTATGTCGTTAGCACACTGCGCTACACTACATATATATATATATATATACGTGCATAAGTATAGGGAACAACTACTATATGATTTATATTTTAAAACTAGATTCGGTTTTAAATAATCCTCCTACTTACTGTTTGGGGTTACAAATCAATACAAATGGGAAATAACAATGTAAATAACAATGCTAACGATTTATTTATCATAAAACAGGAAAAAGATAAATAGTGTCAACATGAAATTAATATCTGCTATGATCCTATCTAAAGCCTGAATAGCAATCGTAAGGCGTTTCTTATATGAACGTACAAGATTCTTGCACGTTGCCGGAGGGATTTTATTCCACTTTTCCCTAGCAAACCTTTCCAATTCAAGTCTATGCTTGGAGGCTATTTGAATACAGGAGTGTGTTGTGCTAGGTATTTCTAAGTAGATTTGGTGTTATGTTATATCATTGTCATGTTGAATGGTTAAATGCCTTCTGAGTCCAAGTTCCATTGTCGATTTCTTCAAATTTCTATCAAGTATGCGCTGATACTCTTCAGAATTCATAGTTCCATTCATAATTTTTAACGCGCCAGTTCCAGTAGCATTAAAACATTCCTACAACATAAGTGAACCATCTTTGTGTTTGAGTGTAGAGGTGGAGTTCTTTTCTCCGAAGGCTTCACCAGATGTCCGTCAAACGTACTGTTTGTTTTTTCTATCAAAAAGCTCGATTCTCTTCTCATCTGCCAATAGCTTTTCTATTTCTCAGATACTTTTATCCAACAATATACAGGGCACTTTATGAACTCTCCTTAGCAGAGAGTTCTTTCTAGGAACACGTCGATGAAATACATCCCGGTGGAAATAAGATTGTACTGTTAAAGTGTGTACATCTACTCCCGGTGTTGCAAAATGTATATGTAACTCATTTGATGAATTCTATGAAAGGTTTATGATTTCATCATATACCGAACATCTTAGAGGGCTTTTCTTTGGTGACCTTCTCAAGGAAGATTTACTGTGAAGCTATTAGATTTATACTTCATAATAATGTTTCTTACAGAAAAATTCCACACATCGCCAATTACAAAACTGTTTATTTCATCACCCGTCTTACAGCGCTACACACATTCTCTCGATGGGTATTTATATCCACATGCCTCTGACGTGGAACAGGTCCCTTTGGCCCGGGGCAACGAAGGTTCCACCTAAACGCTGTTTGGTGCCAAAACATAATATTTCTCAGTACCTCTCCCCAAAGGCGAACCAGCCCCTGGTGTCCGTGGGCTCACCAGTGATTGCCATACTGATTGACCTTTTATGTCGATTTTATTATCCGGTTGGGGATCCTCCTGGCTAAAGGTACGTTGTCGAACCATTATTTACTAATTACTTTCTCGAATAATTTGGAATGTTCATAACCAATGAATATTTCTATATCCATAACTGTCGTTGTACACTTTAAAAATATTGTTTCTTGATGATTCTAAATGCTCAGTGGTCTTCATCATTGTGCTCTTGGAAAAGTTACCTCGGCGAAGTCGGTGGAGAGCACCAAAAAGCATCGGCTCTCGCGTCTCTGTCAAGTTTAGAGGGAACGAGACGGAGAGCCGAGACACTCCAAAAGAAGAGAGAACCCAACTCTTAAAAAGCTTCACCCACCAATTTCAAGGCAAAGAGAGGAGAATACTCTCATGACGAACCCAACATCGCCCATTAGGCCATTTAAACCCCTAGTGCCTTCCACCGCCACCAAGCATCGTGGAGAGCAGATTCTTTCAATGGACTTGCTGGGACTCTGGGCCAAATGGGACAGCTGCGGAGATTCGTCTCCTCTCGTTCCTAGTTAGCTATTTTTTTTTGCAGGAGACAATTCAGTGGCGTGTCCAATACCCACCCTTACAGCTAACAACGTTTTGAGACCCAATCACCACTGTATGGGGTTGCTATTAATACCTCTTTTCTAGAACTGGCGTTAAGACTGCACGTGGATAGGAGGTATACTGTAATTTTTGTGTATATTCCAACGTCAGGTAACTTCGCCCCGTTGAAGTTACACCACATCGTGGCATAGTTGCCGAGGCCCTAACGTCTGCTCGGGGATTTGAAAGATAGACACCTCTTCAGGGAGTACTAAACGATCAATCTCAGAGTCATGTCCTTGCCGACCTGTTCAGCGATCTAGAGATACTTGTTCTTAAATCACTTCATTTTCTTGCCCTGATCAATTTATCTGCTCTCCTGATGCGAAGCCTAATTTGTGGTAGGAAATGATCAATGGCCTCCACAGAAGTGATCGCTTTACCATTTAACTATCATTTCTGGGACCTGCCTATTTAAAAACGCACCGCATTGGTGCTTGTAGAGGACGCAGTTTTCCTCCTTTGAGGGAATGACTGATTTCTCTGTCGAAGTCAAGGATTTTAGTTTGGTGGATGATGCCATTGAGTTGTTTACAATTTCATCTCTGTGAGCTTAACTACTATTCAGAGAATGTCTGGCCGTTTTGCATGCCGACAACTTCCTTCGTGGTCTGATAACTGGGAGACAGCCACAAGAGTGAAGTGTTAGTCAACATGTGATATAAGCGCCGCCTGAATGATTTCACTAGCCGTGAATTTCGTCTTGCTAACGGAAGCTTTAAGCAAACTTGGAACAAATTTTTCTTCCGCCCATTTTCTCAGGAAGGGATTAGAAGAACCAATGGAGATTACATTAAAAGTCTATCAGCATATTTTGTCTTTCAGTTCACACCTTCGTGGGCAATAAAATATAAAAAAGGATTTTGGAGATAATTTTGTTACATTAAGAGGATTCACATTGAAACGGAACAATAATTAAAAGTGAAAATTTAAAGACATTACACAAAACCCTGTTTACAATTAAATTATTGAAAGAATCTCTACGTGAACGTTTTTAAGGAGAGATCTGTAAAGAAAATAATGAAAAAAGAGGAGGTAAAGTTTTAAGTAAGATATATACAAAAGCTAATGATCCACCTGCTTCTATTTCCGGCCCTGAGAGAGCACACAACTAAGGTTGTTGGGGTGGGAGGGTACCTAGTCTTCCGGATGTCAGCTGTAGCATTGTTACCCACGCTGCACCTTAGCCTTTCGGGGTGTGATAGTGGCGGAAACCCAGCACCCCTGAAGGTGGAGTCTCTGTGACAACTGACGCAAACCCTTTTATTTCTTCCTTTCAAGGTTCCTTCACTTAAGGTTGACCTTAAGGGGATTAAGGATCCGTTTTGGGAGTGAAAGCGATCGACAGCATCATGCAAAGCTGTGGGTTCGAGGCCCGCCACCAACATCACCTGGTGACAGGACGGCGTCCGGGTGCACAACGCGACCGCAGAGGTAAGCGAAGGACGACAAGGAGAGAACCTCTCACCCACACCCTCATGGGCGAGGCTTTAAGCCTTAGAATCGGGTTTTTGATCGACTATTGTAGCAAGAGTATCGACTCATGTGAGATCTTTTCATTGGTCTATCGTTCGCTGATATTAAGGAAGTTTCTTGAAAGGAGTTTGAATAAGAAGCATCATCCCTTTAGGATGCTCTTCTCTCGATTATGGCCTTCTTAAGGCCGCCGGTCAGGACGTAGTTCCTCTTGAAGATTGAGATTGCGCCCCAAATGCTTTCTTTTATGGCTAGAATCTAACCAGTGTCCTTTTGTTTTTTTTCCTGGGGCGGTGGTGTTTGAGAAGTGGAGCATCCCCCAGTCGTTGCTTGTCTTCACGCCCACCATGTCTGATCACCTAACACAGCTCGTGTGCAGGGCTCTAAACCCCCTATTGACCACTTCCGTCATCGAGGCATCCGCCAAAATCAAGGTCTTTTGTAAGTAGTATCCCATTCTCTCTATCTTCATTTGGCACGAAAACTTCCATTAAGACAAACATGCAAGAAAAATAGCAGCACATAGTAGGTTGTGAATACATTTTTTCCCCAACTCACTTCCACATCCCATCGAAAGAGGACAAAAGTCTCCAATAGAACTACAAAAACAAACTGCCGAAAAAGAGAGAAAAATCCGAAATACAAATTACCACACTGTCAAATATCAATTTAAATCATATTTGAATGTTACTTCTGCAGAAAATTCGACCAACTTCGAGACAACAACTAAATAACTGCTATATCTGTTCTCCCCTTCCAAAGGAATTGAAACTAGGGTGGAGGGAGCAAATATTCCCTCCATAATGGTGGCGTTGTCTTTTTATATAACATTTAAGGTACATTAAAACGTAAATTTATTCCTGTATAAATTTGTACAAGGAAGCTTCTAAACCATTCTTCTTGTCACACCTTTAAATTATTAAGCAGTTTTTATGCCGATGCTATAAGAATAATGGTAACGACAAAGACCGATGAATCCAGTGAGAAATAGTTGCAATTTATTTTTTAAATCGTCGTCCTATAAAGATAGATACTATGAGTTGAAGAACACATTTTTCCTCAACCCTTTCTTTAGTTTAAAGACAGGCGGTGTGTGAAAGTCAATGGCCTTGAATAACATTATACCTAAATTCAATTCGAGTATTCGGATTTGAATCTTTGGCTTCATGGGTCTCATTGCTTCCCGTTCTGTCTTTCGCTTCTAGTAAATCGAAGTTACCCAAATGAACGATGCTGAATTTTTCCAAATTTTAAAAAACGCTGAATTAGATTCCCCCCATTTTAATCGCTGTTTCTGTTTATTGCAATTTACGTCGATAAATTTGTCTTCATGGGTTTGTTTTATCAAAAGTATTATTTTGACGAAGAAAGCTTCATTCTTATTTAAGGGATCTTTTTTTAAAATATGGAGAAGAAAATTAAACTGCAAGGTGAAAATAGGGAAGAAACAGACTTTTGCAAAAGAAAAAATTCAAGCACAGATTTACATTATATGAGTTGCGTTTTGCGCGGTCACCGCCCTTTGTTCGTAGATCTTCCGTACCCATCCTTCGAAACATAGGTGTGGGAGAAATTGCCTTAATTTTAGATTTTTTTAACATGATCTGAACAGAGGATAACCTTTAAGCCTCCTGGCGAATGACTACTGTGCTCACTTTTCGTAAACCGTGGAGATATCACTCTACCCCGGCAGGTTTCCGCCCAATTTCTCTAACCCCCTTCATGAGTTGATGAAAATTTGGTAAATGATAGAAGGCTTTTTCCTCGACAGCAAAGCCCAACTTTCTTCTATAGAGTACCGTCTCCGCAAGCTTTCCTCCACTTCGGATGCGCTGGTCCGAGTGGATAATGCTTTTGCGAGACCTTCTTTAATAGACTGCCCTTGTACACGATGTTTTTTTATCTAGAGAAGGGATATGATACTGCATGGCGATACAGTATCATAGACATGGAGGCAAGGGAATGCATCCTAATCTTTTTTTATTTCTCTAAGGTTATCGAGTCCATGCAAGGGTAGCGTGTGCCCTCTCAGGCCAAATGGAGAAGGAATAGAGAGTCTCGCATGGAAGTCGCCTTATTATCACACTGTTTGCCCATAGCATCATTGATTTCTCCTCAGTTCCACCGGAAGATGTTCTCACTATTCTCTACTTAAACCGCATCTTTCGCTATGCCAAGCGCATAGGTTTCGATTTTCCTGGCCAAAACTAAGGTGGGGTACTTCTGCCGCCATTCAAGATCCATCACGACCCAAACATATTCCTAAACGGAGTTTGCCTGGGATTAGTGGAATTGCACCGTTTCGTTTGTCGTGTTGTCGACCGAAGCTTCATTGGGAGACTCATATTCACAGCCTTATGATATCTGGTTCTCGCTCTATGGACATTCTTTGTAAGTAACTTTCAACACTTTGGGTGATGATAGGGCTACGTCTTTACTTTTGAACCAATCCTTCGTTCGTTCAAAGCTTGATACCAAGTTTTTCTCAACCACAACTGATCATGTATTTTGGAAGGCGTATGCTATCTAACACATCGGTATCCACATAGTGACTGGTGCCTTACACATGCGTGTGACTCATTAAGAGCCTATTGATGCTATAGAGATGTTACTTGCTCTGCGCAGTACACAGTACAGTATGCACTTATAATCATGAGCTTGACAATCCATAAGCCGCCAACTGCTCTCAATGTATCCGCAGCCGATCTTGACGGTGCATATGACGCCGGGAATCAGCAGTCATAACCTAAGCCCTTTGAGTTTAGAGATAGGATACCCCTTTTGTGAGCTCAGTGCAGCTCTCTTACGTTGGAGCTTAGGTTCTTTACAGGCCCCACCCTTGTCTCTATAACTCGTCTTCCAAAGCTTCCACAGCGCGAGGTGCACTGCGCTTGATCTTTTTGGAGCACGTTTCTTGTAAACCTCAATCCATGTCAGTGTACACAGATGGCTCCAATTTCCCAGAATGTGTCGGCTTTCACGCTGTATCCATTCTATTGAAGCCAGCGGGGCTATAAAAGACGCATCGTAGATTAACGGCTGAGCTGGACTAATATATTGCTTGTTACGAGATATAACGCGCCTTGCCAACTTTGCACACTGAATTGTGATTTTTATCGACTCACAAATCGCCTTGAGTGTTATTGAAGCATTAGAAACTCCAAACACCGTGGTTTACTTCATCCGTGATGCGACGGTTGTCGCGAGCCCGGTGGGTGTCAAGATTATCTTATACTGTGTTTTTGGATGACTCTCCTCTCACCCCTCTCTCTAGGCTTAATGATATGAACAGGCATTTCATGCCGTTACATAAATGAGGCTTTAAAAATTTATACAACGCATTTTAACGCCTCCAGGTTAAAAGAGACCAGACTTTGAGGAGACCTGTGCGTTGGGGCGAGAATAATGGGAAAACTCTTTTTTCCTCAGTAAGCTCTTTCCTGTGTGTAATTGGCAGACCAGGTTAATCTGGCTATTCTAAGGTGCATAAGGCTGTACTGTTTGTGGTTGGAGGGCTTTAGTGTCTTGTTGGCTGATAGAAAACTATCGCATCGCCTCTATGAATTTGGAACAACATCTTCAGATCTTAGCCCTCCTGTCCAGGATTAGTACGTCCCAGTAAGGATATGCACCGAGTCTCCATGATTTTCTGGTTGTCCAATTTGGACCTGCGACTTTTGTGGAAAATGTGGGAAACTTGAGAGAGCGTAGGCGCAAGTGGCTGGAATCGCCATATAGACCACCTGTCTCTCTTTTTTTAGTCTTCATTGTGTCAGAAAATACCGTGTGCTGGCAGAGTATTGAGTGTTATGTAATTTTCACCATCATATCTGACTAAGTTCCTCTTTATCCATCCTCTCCAGATCTTGATGTTAAGGCGGACAAGAGCTGAATGACAAAACCACTCTGACTACCTCAGAGGGTTTATATAAAGCCTCTACAGAGGTTTTTGGATATACGTAGACTGGTAAATAGAGATTGTGGGAGTTTAAAGGTGACCCTAAAGAATGAGGATCACTTTCTCTTGGAGCACTTGGTTTGGGATGAGATGCCGTTCATCCAAGTTACATTAGCAGCTATACCTTGGTATTCGGGTGAAAAGTATTCCACCTAAATAACAAGGTGAAAAATTAATTAAATGGTAATGACCATAACTAAGTATAAATAATATAAAAAACTATAAAGAATAGGGCTGAAAGTACGGGAGTTCCCATTTCAAGCGTAAAAAGCCACAATAGTTGTCACAAAGATCAAACCTATCAGAGATGAAAAGGAATTTTGCAGAATATAAAACGAAATTCAAAAACTTTCGTGCTTATGCAATATATCAACACCAATCAAAACTCAGGACTTAAACATTCCACGGCGTCTCGCCTACACCTCCATATCTTTCTTTCTTGCGTCCGCACCAAGAAAATAAAACAATGTATCATTATATGGGACATATTTAAGTATCACCATATTCTCTTCTTTCCTTAAGCAAACCCCTCTGCTCTCCATTTTGCCATAAGAAAAAAAACGCCAATTTCCATCCAATTCCCAGTGATTGATGAGGCATGCATAAATTTTGTTGCTGCTTTCGAATTTTACGCCATGTTGTACTTAGGATCACGCGAATGAGTACCAAAGGAGAATTGTGACCGAGAATCTCGCCAGAGTGGGATAACACATGCGCATTGGGGAAATACAAAGGATAAAAGAATAGGTCAATTATTTTAGAGGTGGTAGTTGGAGGAATCGATGGAGTAGTAAATAGCTGTAAGAAAAAATTAAAACTATCAAGAAATGAATAAATAAATTTTTCACTCTAAATAATGGAGGCACCCGTTTTTCATGTTCGTTTTATTGAACACTTATTAACAAAGATCTAAAATAATTCTAAATTTGTGTATTTCGGAAATCTCATAGAGCATTTTCTTACTGGGCTGTGAGTTTTACCTGTGTTAATTTACATTTTAATATTAGAGAGAAGCAGAATTGTTAGATAACGATAGGCAAGTGTCTAGCCAATACAAATCAAATATCATTTTCTTTATTCCAGGAAGAATAGTCCTTGAAAGACAGTAATTGATAACGCAGTTAAGAAAAACAAAATAATTGATTGGACACTCAAACATATAAACATTCAAACATGCAAAATTTATTTCAATATCTATGATTGAACCTAACATTTAGGAACCATTAATCTATGAGAGAGCTACCTTTACCTTATTCTGTGCTTAATTCATGGTCGTCGACTGTATAGAATGGACCCTTTCCATCTCCGGTGATGCTTCTCATCTAAGGGATCTGAAGCACTAACAATCTCTCCCAAAATAATTGATTGGACACTCAAACATATAAACATTCAAACATGCAAAATTTATTTAATATCTATGATTGAACCTAACAATTAGAAACCATTAATCTACGAGAGAGCTACCTTTACCTTATTCTGTGCTTAATTCATGGTCGTCGACTGTATAGAATGGACCCTTTCCATCTCCGGTGATGCTTCTCATCTAAGGGATCTGTAGCACTAACAATCTTCCCCATCAACACTGACATGAACTCAAAATGGTGCCAAAACTTTCTTCATCAGTACTTTTTCATAACAATTTAGGACGAATTGGAGATGAGAACTGTATTACTTAGCGTAATAGCGCACTTTTTTACAAAATTAAAGTAATAACAGTTTATGGATATAAATAACATAGATCGTTTGGTCCCTTAGCCCGATTATTCGACAGATTTGAACCCAATAGAGAATTCATGTGATAATCAAATTAGAGGTTAATAAGCAAAAGCCATATAATGATAAGCAGTTACGGGTGCTTACTGACAAAGGTAGAGCAATATTAATCAAGATATTATTACAAATACGGACCCAGAATGCCAAAACTAATTTAAGCAGCAAAGAAGAACAGGAGGCATCATTGGAAATATGGATTGTGTGCATCATTTCAGTTTATTAATTAATAAAATGGATTTGGGCTCTATTTGTTTTATTTCACATTTAAATTATGATTCAAACATACCAAAATAAAATGGAAAGTTTGATTAGTTATAATTTTGTTTATAGGAAAAAATATAGTAGTCCCCAAATTTTGGCCAGGACTGTAGTAAACGTTTCCTATTAATCCGAGTTTCTTATTTAGAGGGCATTAAATATAGATTTAGATAAAGTCATGAGTAAAGCGATGGATGGAAGCTTTCATTTATGTGGCTAATATAACCACTGTGTCGTGGAATTGTAAGGGCTGAGTGGTGGTATACGTACATAGGTTTGTTACGTACTTGATTAAACTCCTTGATTACGTTTTCTCTAAGAGTGCTATATTATTTTACGTTATTTAATCTTTGAGGATTTCTAATGCTAAATGAAGCGTTTCGAGGATTGATTTAAATACTTCATAAAATTATGTCTTTAATTACAACATAAAAAAGTGAAATCTAAAAAAAACAAACTTTACAGCTCTGGATAAACGACTTTATGATAGAATTAATAATTTAAACCAAATTAACATAAATTAATGGCCAACACAAAGCTCACTTTAATATTGGACTTTAATTGACACTCAAAAAAATAATTTACTTTCTTTAGCTTTAAAACAACCACACGTGAATCCAGCTGACGTCAGACCTTGGCCTTGAATTTAATGCAGACGAACAATGATTTTTCGGTCAGGCGTGTAGATGTGTTCACAGACATCTAGCTTTTGATTGGCGTGGAAAATGGCTTGAAGAAACAGGTGATTTCAGTGTGGGCGACGGATGGAGTTAAGCACGTTTTCTTAGTGAAATGACTTAAGCAACGAGACCGTGAAGGTTTGCTTTTTCCAATCTTTGGGGTAATCTTAAAAGGGTTTGCACTGACGAGCGATGAGCAAATAAGTAAATCCTTTGACGAATGGTGGGTGTTCGAAGAAGTTCACTTTGGGGTATTGCTCAATGGCAAGGACTATCTCTGTTTTTTGTTGTAAACTAGGATAGGGGGTTTCTCTAACGAAAGATGATTGAGCTTGATCCTCAATACAGTTATCGGCCTATATACTTCACAAACTCACTAGGGGTAGGGAAAGGGGGGGGAGATGAGGGCCTAGAAATTAAGCCTCGCTTCTCTAACGGCTCTTCTCCGAGCGTGTTTCACTTAGCCCTAAAGGCATCTTTTGGCATTTGGTCGCCGCTCCTCTAATTTCGTCTATGGCGTGAATTAGATGCCGCTTTTAGGGTAAATAGTGCCGGTTTAACCAATGTTATGCTTGCCGGACCAGAAATCTGATGATTAGTGTATCTTGTGGTTGGAGGAGGCCTTCTGCTGATCCGCGAGTCAAGGGGAGAAAAGGGGGGTTAAGTAATCGGGTTACGCTGCCAAGCTTCAGGACGTTGTTGTGACCGAACAGGGCCTCTGTTTTTATGGTGGGATATCGATTGCCCTACCCACTGTATAGTATCATCATGCTGTTCGTGCCTCAGAATCGGCATGGAGTGTATCATACCTTCTTTAGCCGCATAATGAGAAAAGACATATCCTTCTGAACATGGGAAATGAAGAATCAGATTAATATCAGCAGTCAGAAGGTGTGAAATTAAGGTGGATAAGAATCTCTTTTAATTTCAGCTTTGGGTTAAAAAAGCTTCATTTAAATTGCTGATTTTTCTTTCACAAAAATCATTTCCCGGGAAAATTATTTGAGCATGGAGAAAATGTATTACCTGGTTAAATTATTACTATGATTAAAAATACTTGCTCTTAGGACTGATTCGCCTGACATCATAATTTCCAGTCTCCGATTAGTGGAACAAGAGGTAACTAGTGGCTTTGCATGAGATCAAGTGTCAAAGACAATCATCATTAAGGGATTAAGTATGTAGACACCTGATTCATTAGTTTTCTCTTTTTGTTTAATGGACAGAGAGGTTTTTAATGGTCGAATGGTATTTAAATGTAGTAAAATTGGAACAAAAGCCTTTGTTCAATCCTGTGATTAATGAGTATAAAGGAAAGGATAGACAATATATATCAGAGTCTAGTTTTCTTTTAGGATCTTCCTAAAGATAAGCTTTTATTAATGAAATGCTAATAATTTAATTCTATTAACATACAGATCCTATCTGCGAATTTATCAGATTATAAACATGGATTGCAAACACTTAAAAACATAGACATTGCAATGCAATTTTTGATCTTAACAAAATGTCAGAAAAAATTTATAAAAGAAATATAATTTACTGGTTGACGATGGCCAATAAAAGTAGCTCGACTATTTAAGCTTATGATTTTAACACTAAGAAAAATAAAAAATTACCATCTTTAATTCAACTATGAAATATATTGTGGAGTGGAAGTAATTAAGAATGTGCAAGAAACTATGAAATGAGTCAACACGATTTAATGTCCACATTGACAAGACATCATCAGCATTCCAATACCATTAAAAATTTGTGTTTAGTATAATAGAGGGGAGAAGAAACTCTTCAGAATGCTCATAGGGAGATTACAAAGGATAGACATTGAAGAGTTATCCATAATAAGGCCATATTTATGTCCTAAGAAGAGAATGTAAAACAACATAAGGGTTTCAAAGTTCGTTAGAATCGGCCGAAAAATTACAATGCTATTACAAAAGCAAAAATAAAAACGGGAACCCAACGAACCGATTGACTAACATAGTGAGATGTAGGGTCACCCACGACTAGACTCCCAGGCGACTAAAAACAAGTTTTCAAAAAATAGGAAAATGAGCAATCCTATGTAAGTCGCGCTTGACAGAAAACTGGATGTCAGAGTAACATAATGAAGAATACAAGGACAAATTAACACTACAAAAGGTAACCGATTGTACAGGGTAAGAAATTATATCACCGTAGTGAAGAATTCATAAGGATTCGACAGCAAAAGATTAAACAGTACGCCATTACCATTAAAGGCGACGCCATCCCCAAAAGGGTGAGAGATATCAAATTCAGCTAACAATAAAAACGGAGACGAAAGCTGGTCGAAAAGAATCAATAGGTCTCATCTGGTCACAACTAGATCTTGTGAGAGGTATTTGAATCACACAGTTAAAATTATAGATAGAAAGACCAGCACAAGTACTACTCGCAGAGCTTTATGGAGTTCGCTATTAAAATAGACACCCGACCATGTGATGTTGTACAACAGTGAGTGGCACGAGAATTAAAAACAGGAAAATCAGGGCTGCATGGAAAGTGGCGAGTTCCAAGTTTATTTTCCTGAAGACAAACACTAGTAGGTTTGATGTCATCTAATCGAATCTATAGTTCTTCTTACTTGGAAAGAACACCCTGACGATTCCACTGTAAGATCGAATCTATTATATATCACACGACTCGAAACAACAGTGTTATGTTGTTCATTCCTGTGGAAAAAGCTGTCACAGCCGTGTTAGCTTGTCCATATAGCCAGACAGAGGCAAATATCACCCTCCACCACACGAAGAACTGATAAAAGTGCAAATACGCGTAAATTGGACACAAGAAGTAAGGATATTGAAGAGTTAATTTGGACGATCGTTAGCATAAATGAAGAAGGGGAAAACCCGGCTTGAATGATGACTACAGTATTGACTTCCCAGCGTATGGTTGCGAAGGAAGATAAGTATGAGCATCAGGGATATTCGTTGTGCGAATCGAATGGTAGGTAGAATCAGATGTCGCATCACGACCATTCTGTGTGCTTTCAGGATCTGAGTGTTCCGCCTGTAACGTGGATATCTGTGTCAGAACAAGATCATCAGGCACGACATATACTTCTGCTACATGTGTTGGACGATAGTGCCTTTATCCTGGGTGGAACAAATATTCACAACGGGCTTCATATCGGATGAAGAATGAGTCGGGATATTTATTGCAACCAGCGGTATATTTGCGTCCATGAGTTCAATATCATGCGCCTCACGATTGCTCACAACGAAGGAAGTTTCTTATGATAGATGAATCGTTCCACTTCTGATGGGGCTAAGGTGGTTCAAAACTTGTTGCATCTCTGCCTGATTAAGCGGAATTGTCTAATATATAACAGTGTATGCCAGCTAATGTCAAACTCCGATCGGCATCACGCGAATGCTGGGAAAAGACGTTCCAGCAGTGAAATGCTGAACATCCTGAGGAGGGCGATTAGTTAGCATTCAACACAAATGTGATTACTGATCTCCCTCTCCAGTAAAAGGCAAGAAACCGCCTAAGTAGAACCCAAAAGTCTCCCTGTGCAACGAAGGGTCCTAGCTTGTTTGCTAATAATAAAATTACAAGGAAGCTAGTGGAAACAACATTCAACTAGCTATATCCATGAGGTCTTCCATAAAGTTCTGAATGAATTTGACAGTTGAGACATTAAAAAATTCATATTACAGCTGTAATGTTAGTATGACTGATAGGTTAACGTCATTTGTAGCGTAGTAACCTACTGGCTACATGTCATATAAAAATCAGCATCCTTATTTTTGTCAGGCCTTATCAAAATCCAAAATGTATAACCAAATGTTGCATTTTTGGCACGTTGTGCTTTTCTTCTTTATAGGGAGTGAAAGTACTGAGGAAACGTATAACCCATTTTTAATGTTTATAGTGGTGTTGTAGGTGAATCAATGAATTTCAAAATTCCAACGCGAAGATTTTAATTTGGAATATGCACGTCGTTCTGGAAAACGCTCATAGTAGGACGAAAATCTTTTAAAGGTAAACATTGAAGTCGACCGAAAAATCACAACTCTGGGTGCTTACCGAGAGAAAGTTCCCAAAAGTAATTTTCATGAACATATAGTTAACTCGTATACATTTCCTGCTATAATGTATAAGTCACCTACAATTTTTTGAAGGGAAACTGCCTGGAGTAAACATATCTGTTATATGTTCTTAAAACGCAATTAAACTTGACCTTATTTGAATCCATTGGTGCCTGGAGATGAAAAAACGATTATCTACACGATCTTGATGTTTCGTCAGAACCGCTGCCGAATTGAAATATTCATGCAAAAGTTGTGCTTTGTGTCTGGTGGAATTTCAAACGCATTTATAAGCAACTACTATACAATCTGACATCTATTACAATGTAGTTAGCTGCCAGCTGTAGAAATTGATTACAAGAAATCATCATAAGAGTCCAAAAATAGGTAACAGAAAATATGTGTTCCAACAAGAAGAAACCAACCCTCATATACCTTTGGCTACCCACATAGAGTTGCATGAGCTTTGGTTGAATCCCTTTCCTAATCTTCCATACTCTTCTTACATTGCACCACTTGTTTAGGCTCCTGAAAAATTTATTGAGCGGAAAATCTTTTATTGATAATTGATACAGATCCTGTCAAAAAATACCTGGATATAACTTCTGTTCCTCCAAGATAGTCCAGTTCTACGCCGATGCAATAATGAAGCTGCCAAGTAGATGGACTGAAAAAATGGAATGTACTGGAAAGTCCAGTAATAGCCTATACTTTCCAGGCGACCTAATATCAGTTAACGAGGCAGATGCTAAGAAGAAAATGGGGAAGATAAAATTTTAGTTTCTGATTCTTTGTTTAGTAAATTCAGTCATTTAATGCTTCAAATATACCTCTCTAAAGTGGACAGCAAAAATAAAAAGTTTCTTCCTCTGTCCCTTCGATTGAGTCAAGGAATTGAAATTGCCTGAGGCAGCTAGAAAGTGGACTCTGCGTTTGAAACAAGCTTACTGGTGTCTATCTATAATAGGAAATTTGAATCTGAAAGGAAATTTTTGTCGTCAGGCTAATTTATTTCAGAGACTCGTAAGAATATACCTCGAATCCTTAGATATATAGATATTTTTTTAAATCACACTTCTTAAGTAGCGCAAAGTGAATACAATTGTCTCCAAAGCAGTAGTCGTTATGTGATGTATATTTTGCCAATTAAACATAAATTTAAAACTTATTATACATTATGTATTCTCTGACACAGTTTTTTGTTTTTACTTATGCAGGTAAATAACAATATCCTTAATTTTCACACCCTACTTCTCACTTTGTAATTTTGAAATGAAAATTTCTAGGATAAAATTGCTTGCATTAAGCATTGCTCATATGATATGAAAACCTTTGTGTCTACTCAATGAGTTAATAATTATAAGTCACAATGCCTTATCACACTTTTGCATTTTTCCTGATTTTTCCATCTCAATTTCAGTACTTACCACACTTTCATCACTTCTATTCTTTACCATAGACGATTTATCATTAATCTTGAAGACTGATCCACTGTTAATTGACGTTCTAGACAATTTTATGGCGTCCATATCTTTATTTGATTCCGGATCACGGGAAAATAAGAAAAGCAATATTGCATATTAATACCTATTAGCAAAATAATGAGTGTAGGTTTGATATAAATAAACTCAATATTAACAGAGATATAAGGAGTTTTCTGATTGAGCTGCCACTAACTCTAATGACATCAGACCCTGAACACCTACCAGGTGGCGGTTATGCACCCAAGTCAAAATACCTATTAAGATTATACACTTAATATTTATGCCAATAAATTTTCCCTACTCCAATTTCTTAGTAGAAGAATAGCCAGATCTACGACAATACTTCGTAGCCTTATTGCCAGCAAGATAATGGTGGAAACGATTACAATGACTATGCAGAGGTTATGTGAAACTCAAAGTCCGCAATCACAAGGGACCACTTTGCAGATAAATCCAGGAAAAGATTTTCAGGTTAAGAAATTGTTCACCATGCCCCATATTTAACTAATTTTGTACCTCCCTATTTTTATTTGATTATTAAAGCATTTTATGCGTGGCAGAAGACTTATAAACAAAAATTTCGCAGAGAAAAATCGCTGTTTTTTAGGGGAGTGGTGTCGATGTATTTTCAAAAAAAGAATAATAATGAATTATTTGTATGGTGCTCGCCTAGGCCATGTTATTCACAAAGCGCCTGTATAATAACTAGTGAACAGACTTCTTAAGGGTTAGAGCTGTCAGGTACCGAGGCACCAAGCGTATCGCATTGTGCACAGATGACAATGAAGAGCAAAATCTAAGGGGTACTAAAGGGCTGGCATAGGATTGGATTCCAGTCATAAAAAATGATGGTGATTAAACCACTGTTAAAAATTATTTGTTTTTATGGTACTAAATTTTTTTAAAATTAAATTTTCTTTTTTTACGACCGGGACGCCAGAGAATCAAATGATGGTCTTCCATCACGCATAGCCAAAGAAAAAGAAGCCTTATAAATCAAGTCAAATCCGGGATGATTTGAAGCTTTTCTGATCTTAGGGGCGAATTTCTTATTAGGTTCTCTTCCACTTTTCACCTTTTATTTTAATTAAAACCAAGCGAAAAGTTTATTTCCTAACCCATTCCCCCATCCCTTATCATTAACTCAACACATGGATGTGGATCAAGAATATCCGTTTTTAGTTTACCGTATCACGGAAATGTTCTGTTACACTCGGTTTTATTTATCCTTGTCGAGTGTAAAGGTATCCCATAGAATAATATTAGTTCCCCACCTTTTAGGATATTACTTTGGGAGAGAAAGCGAGCCGTTACTCCCTCACCCCCTCTGAGTTCACCCTTTTTGGGCTGGCGACCAGTTCTCCGCAAAATTCACCCTGAGGCGTGACGCTGAAATTGAGGCTACCTCAATGAGGAGTTTTATTTCCTTCACTATGCGCTTGTTGGTGGCAATCATTCTTCATCAATGTCTTATCTTTCTTCGCTATTTCAAGATGCTTTTTTTCATGACTTACTTTTTCTCCTTCATCTTTGATACCAATTCTTTTTGCACATTGGAATTTACTCAAGAGGGAAGCTCACCCTTTCCTATCAATCCCCGCCTTTAATAGGAGGAATTCATTGTGGATTAGAAACATTACCACTCCGTGTACTCATGTGAATGTGAATTGTAATTACCCCCTTTTGGTGCTGATGGAACATTTACTCATTAAAACCACTTATTAATAAGGTAGATCTATGATAAGACCCATACCATTTTATTCTCTGTTTTTTTCATTTATATTGCAAACTATATATGTGAAATACCATTCAAACATTTATATTTCACTCCTTGGTGGCGAGTAAATAGTTCAAGAATTCAACCTAGCTTACCAGTGTCAGAAAGAAGGGGTTGTCGTTGCATTTGACCGCCTTCAAACCTAATTGCCCTACCCTCTTTTATGTATCACAGAGCAGCGATCCTTTAATCAACGCCAAAATCCCTCATAGCGATGGGGCGATCAGTGCGATGGCATCATAGGGCAGAAGGTGCTAGTGAGACCAACCCCCTCACAATCATTATTCATACTTAATTATCATAAACAATATCAACCACATTTTCTTGGGTCAGACCTTTCACTTTCAAACTTTTAGTAACAAAATTAGCCAAATTTTATGCTGTCTTCCAACCCTTCACTAACTTTTTTATTCACTTTATAAGTCTAATTCCACCCAATGTTCCTCTATGGTGAAACCACCCAGAACACTCAATCACAATCTTATTCACACCATAAACACATCATACTCATTTGATTAACATTCGTACAACAAGCATCCCTCTCGAGTATTCTATATATCAGCTCTTTCACTGGAGACGTTTCATTCTCCTTTCCTAGTATATTTTCACTCCAAAGCACTAATGTTGGTACCATCAGAATTTATCTCAGCTTCTGGCCACATTGTAGACTCAAACATTAATCAAACACTAACGTCTAATCGCCTCAGAGGTTATCGTACCATTTAAAACCTTGTGGTCGCAATCCGCTTCATCTGTGCCACTATCCATCTGCACTTGTTCAAAAGTGACTCCATTAACTTACATATCACGCCTAACTCCATTCTCACGACCACTATCATTATTTTAGCTTTTTCTACCTTCATATTTAGACTTATCGTCTCACACACTCTATCGGCAAGCATTATGGCTCCTAAGTATTCCAAATTTATTTTAGTATGGTAAAACTCCATAAGTTTTCGTAAGGATGGATTCTCCTATAAAAATATTCGATTTAAAATACCGATCAGTACATTGCTAAATTTGATCAAGAGATTTGACGAGACAAAACACACTCCAAAATATACATACCAAGGACCGGATGGCCCCGCAAGAACTCAAAGTAACAAGATAGGTTTATCAGAATCAAATTCTCCGAGAAAGTGTACTTACTACAAAGGAAACAGCTCAGTGATTAAACAGAACCGACGGAGCAAACTTCTTCGCGCCACGGTGAAGAGCAAAAATCAAGAAAATTGGCTCATCTGTAGAGTAAAGGCATAAAAAACTTATCATACTCAATAAAGCAAAGGGTAAATCTTGGGCTAAAATATACCAAAACTGTGCAATTAATTATAATTGGAAAGGAGTTCTTAGGAAGGAATTTACTGGGAATAATCTATGGCGTTTACAACCCGTTGTTAAATGTACTCATTTAATTGTGCTCTCGATATCCCATGGGATAGCGTTTTAATTTGCATGTTCACGTACCAAGTTGATACCAGACAAGAGCAGAAAAAAGTTTAGATACCCTCAGATAAGGCATTAGATTGAGTATGTGTCATCAGGTAGACAGCTGCTCTTTGGAGCGTCTGCTCTTGCCACCGATTCCCATCAACTGTGAATTTCTTTAATGTGTTTGGGGACGTTTTCGACTATTAAAAATAGACCAAGTGATCGATTAAGTAAGTACACATTTTTCTAAGTAACCTTCATCTTTAATTCTTTACTTCCAAGTTCATCTCTAGTTGACGATAAATTCCTTACTGTCCATTTCTTATAGTGTAGATGTCCTGGAGAAAGAATGAGTCCTAATCAATCCACGCCAGTTCGGTTCACTATATTATGTCCGCTAATTCAGAAAGGAAGAAAGGGAATAACATAGGCTCGTTATTCTGTAACAATTCTAAAGTCCCAACATAAAAATTAGTTTTCCAAAATTTCATTTGTCCTAGAGAACCGAATCATTATTTTAATTATTTTATACATAGAGGTTATTCAACATGGATGTCTATATAGAGGGGGTATTAAATGGAATTTTAATAGCACTAAGTGGGGTTAGGGATAGTGAAAATTTGTAAAAGTTTATAGCCTAAGAATTTGACAGATGAAGGACTAGGACCAGAACCACACAGGAGACAACACTTTTCTGCTAATACCTCCCTCCACAATGTTTCCAGTGCCCCACTTTTTTAGAAGAAAGGTCCTTGTTATTCATTCACGTAACGCGTTCTTATTTTGTTATTATTTATTTTCTTCTATATTTTAATCTGTTCTCTCCGCTCCTTCTATTATTCACCCCTGAATGAATAAAAGCTATTCAATTACTCCAGTTTTGCTCTATCCCTCAATATCTGAGAAATTTGTCGTGAGCAATTAATCATAACCTGAGAAGTTTCGCTCCTTTTGGTAACTTTTCTTCCACAAAATTCACCACAGACTCTTCCTAACACCACAGATTTTTCACATTCTTGGATAATATACTAAGATGGAGCAATGACGTCATATATATTTCGAAGCAGTGTGTAAATTCAGTCATTTATTTAAAGAGTAATTAATTTCCCAAACCCTTGGGGAAAACAAAATGCAACAGAAGCAATTTGGATAAATGGCTACCTGAATTAATTAAAGAGAAAATAGAAATGGCTTGAATATTGAACATGGGGATGTCATTTAAACATACATGGAAAGGATTATTTCTTTAATTCCTCGATCTTATTTATTACAACCACTTTTGAGGTCGTCGGTGAGGTAATGATTATAAAATTTTCAACCAAAATAATTCAGAGATGAAGTAACAAACCATTTGAGAAGTAAGGAGCTAAATAGATACGGACCATGTGATTAGAAAGAGGAATACAAATGATCCATTCACTGATGGAGTGGATGAATTTAAATGGCCAATTTGGAGGTTGATATGATGAATAAAAAATACCCGTTTAATGAGGAAGAAGAGGAATATAAATGACACGTTTGGAGAGGAAAGTGATTAATGGGAACGAGCTATTTGAGAAGAAAAAGAGGAATAGGAACGACATGTTTCCAGAGCTAGGAGAAGGATACAAACAACCTGTTTGGAGAGGAAGATATATAGAAACGACCAGTGGAGAGAGAGGAAAAGAATACGAACGTCTCATTTTAAAATAAAAGAAATGAAGGGAAACGATCTGTATGGACAGAGAGAGAAGAATAGATAGGACCCATTTGTGGATGGAAGAGATGAAAAGAACCGAAGGCTCAAATAAAGAGGAAGAGTCGAGTTTCACACCGTTAGCAAAAAACTAGCACAGATGATCACAATGATCTATGAATTGAGCTTATGTTGTGCTAGGTACTGTTTGATACGTTGAATTTAAATGGTGTTTTATATTTTATGACTTTTTTACTACTTGTTAAAATAATAATTTATGTTCTATTGTTTATATGCCTGTACTCCATGGTAGCTTCAATCGTCATTTAAAAAAGAAACATTGGAGAGGGCGTTTAACACTTATATCCATGATATAAAAGAACTCACAATGAAGCTCACGAGTTTGAAGGATGCAAAAGACCCAACAAGGATAAGAAAGAGTCCAGATTCATAGAGCCTTTATTTTCAAAGATCACAAAAGATAATCAAAGCCGAATTATAAATCTTGAAGAGGTTTATTGTAAATATAGACGAAATCACCTAGAATCTGTTTTATTTCCTTTGTTTGTTTTGTGGGTGCATCCATATTTGAAGGAGAGTAAATATGACACACAATATATAATTAAAGATAAAAGAAGGAAGGAAAGTAGAATAAAAAGAGACGTAAAGAAATGTCAATAAGGTGTCATGACAATGGATAGAAGAGTCTTATCTAAAACATTCATTATAGGTCCCTAAATGTGCACTCGCCAATTTGGGGAACATCCGGGTATAAGTGAGTTTCCGAACCCCAAATTACAAACAAATAATTTAGGACCTCTTCTTGAGCTACTTGGAACCATTTTGTCCAAAATAGGTTGAATATGTATATCATCTCATTTTGGGTAATTTTTTATATTTTCAAGTTATTTTTCATATATGTTTTTAAAAGAGACTTGCATACGGTCTATTGTTATAAATATATATGCCAATTGTGGTTTTATGAAATATCTCAAAATTATTACATAATTAAAATGAGATTTGAGCAGGAAGCAATGGTGGCCAGGTGCTTGAGACACTTAATTAAGGTGTAGCAGCTCTAATCTCTCGGTTCTTCCAAGAGTTTATATACATTGCTTTCATCTAGGGACCTATTTTCTTATAGAACACTACCTAGTAGAGAGTAAAAAAAAGGATACTACCACGATGGTGAAACAATCACTTCCCCGCGTAGCTAATCCACTCATCATTCTCGTCTTTTCAAAACCACCTAAGAAGACTTAGGTGGTTGTCTTTTTTGCAAAGCAGAGTTGTTGTCTCCTTTGCATTGGTTCTCTATTATTTCAAATTCCGAGTGACAAGCCTTGAAAGAAATTGAAAATATAATAATTTTACAAGCATTTTATAAGAAGGACTTATAGTTTACAGGCTAAAAATACAATAAATTTAATGAGATAAATTAAATAAACTTCTTGGGCAAAATTATACTCTGATTCCTAGAATTAGCATTAAAAGTAAACACAGAACAACATGGATACATAATTCCTTTCACATGAACAAAGAAAATTTGCGTTAGTCCAATTATGCATTCGATTGAATAGCATTTATCGAAACAAAACTGGCTTCAATATCCAAATAAGATAAGAACACAGACCTTAATAATTATCAATTACCTCTAGTCTCTTACAAACTCGTATTCGACATTGCATTACATTTTTGTAACATTTGGCTATATTTTTATCTGGCTGCAAAATCCATCATATTTAGAGTTGCTCTGAGGGGCTTCCACTGTTTACATCATCTCATACAGTTAGTTTTTACAGTAGAATGACATCTTAAAAAAGGTTTTCCCATAGGTCATAGCAATCTTCAAATAGAAATGTTTTTAACCTCCTTTTAAATTTATTTACATTTCACTAATTTTCACATATTCAGGTAACTTTTTGTACAGTTTTGGAGCGGAAAATTTAAAAGCTCTTGAAACAACACAAGAATTAAATCTAGGTTCTACTAACTTCTGTCTAACTGCAGCATGTCTTAACACCATATTAGAACCCGTCACATAATCTTTAGGTAAATCGCCTAGATACACTGGCTTACCCTCATCCATTGCAAGATAGGTCAGTATACATATCTTAAATATAATTCTAGCCATAATAGGAAACAAATTATGATTGTTTAGCACTGGGGGTGTTCCTATCATGTAAAGAGACACCTCTAATAAGTAGTGCAGCCCTATTAATAATATTTGTAACCTTCTTAATTTATTGTTATGTAGATTATAAAAAATTTAATTACAATAATCAAATCTTTTTATTACATAATTAGGCATTCAACTTTTACAGAATTTTGATCTAAGTACTTCTTTACAAAACCAATGTTTCTTAAATGATAATTAGCGATTTTAGAAACTTTAATAGGATTTTCAAATTTTATATGTCTATCAATGATTACCCCTAAGTCTTTCACACTGTCAGTTATTTTCCCTTCAGTACTGCTTATTCTCATATTGTGGACATCGCCAACTGTTTAGACCTCATCTACTTCTTAATGTCTGTCATGATCCTTCCATATTTTTCCTCAGTGTCTAAAATATTACATATAGACATATATAATTGCGTATCATTAGCAAAGAGCTTACGACTAAGACCATGGTTCTCTAAAATATATGAGTTCTATTGTATAAATCAAAAAAGAATGTGCCCCAATACACTTCCTTGGGGAACTCCTCTAACAAGAGGTGAAGCATCAGAAAGTGTATTTTTCACCTAAACACAAAAACCTCCTTATTTAAGGTACGACTTCAAATATTCAAGTGCATAATCAGCCATACTTTTACATGTAATAACAGGCTATGAACATTAGTGTCAAAGGGGGCACTTAAATCTAGGAGAATCCATATACTAGACTCTCCGATAAGCAGATCGGATAACAGTGTCAAAAGGTGCATATAAATCTAGGAGAATCCATATACTATACTTTTCATTGTCCATCATCTCCAAAAGATCACTAATGAGGGCGCATATAGCAGTCTCTCAAGAATACAGTCTCCGATATGCAGATTGGCTATTAGGCAAAATGCTTATCATATTTAAATGATCCACTAGTTGTCTAAAATAAAATTTTTAATTATCTTTGAGCAAAATGTTAGATTTGACACTGGCCTGTAGGACTGCAGAAGCTGATGTTCCAACGAACCCTTCAATGTTGGCTTAATAATAGCTAATTTTTCACTGTGTAGAAACATTTCTCAGCAATACTCCAAATTACAATTTCTAAAAAAATATATAAAATGCCCGAAAAACCTTTTAGCATTCAAAATATCAAAGGCTGGGACAGGGTCTACTTTTCAATAGGTTTTATTTACGCTTTTCACAATGCTGTCTATCACTGAGACATCTCCCTGAACAAAATTAGTTAAATTTACTTATGGGGCATCTGGTATGAAAAACAGACGATGATTTACTTAATCACAAAAATGAGTTATTAAATTTCATACTTTTTTCTTAAAAGATTTCAAAAAGATTAGGTAAGTATTTCGTCAGAAAATCCTTCCGGCAATTTAATTGGTCTTTTGTAGCTAGTTAAAGAATTAAGCAGCCTAAAGCTTATTCATATTTGTACCTGCATCAAACTTTTGGGATCTATAGTAGGTAAATTTAAATTTCCTTATTATTGTATTTATATAGTTCCTCAAATAGGTATAATCATTTTTAGGTTCTTCTGTTTTTAATCTATTTTTAGCATTCTTTTTACAGAATTATACCAAGGAGTAAATTCTCTTTTAACGATATCTTTCTTTATATTCGGACAAATTTCATTATATTTACTTTACATATTATTCTTATAAGAGTAAAAGACAGCCAAGACAGTCAATTACCATCCTATCAGATGCTGCTAGGTCACATGAACAGAGAACTTAATAAAATTCCCACAACACTCCATCAACCATCAGATTTGTATTAAAATTTGTCTTAATCTAAACAAAACCATCTTCTTATTTTTTAGCTTTTCTAGTATATAAAATTTGAATAGTATCAGTTTTTAAAATGGTAATAAAGAAAAAATCAGACTACTACGATATAATTCAGAAAATCCAACTCCTTATCATATATTACTAAATCTAAAATATGCCATGACCTAGATGTCACCTCATTAACCTTGTTCTTAAAGTGTAAATAATCTATCCAGCATTTCAATAAACCCTTTAGAAGATTTATCATTAATATCATCCAACTACAAGTGAAAATCACCCAAAACATAAACATTCATTAAATCACATTCTATAGTCTCTAAATATAATTTAAGCTGATCAATGAAAACAAGTTTACTTGTTTCTTGTGGTCTGTAAATTACCACAAAAGTAATCAAACGATTTTGGCACACCAGGCTAATTTCCATACATTTAAATATATTAAATTTTCTTGTTACTTTCATAGTGATTTTGTTAAATCTATTTGATACAAATATGCCAACTCCACCACCCTTTGTACTCTGTCTAGGAACGTGCATGAAACTGTAAAGTTGGTATCATTTTCACTATTTTTGAGATATCAGATTCTCTTTTCCATTTTTGTGTTACAGCCAAAATATCAATATCATATTCCGCAATTGATTCTCTGATGATAATAGTCTTATCCACACAGATTTAATATTTATTACACCACATTTTATAACCTTAGAATCTATCTCTCAATTTCTAATTCAAATAATCTATAGTTTTTACTATTTATAGCATGACGTACTACACTTTTACCATCTCTTACACAATTAATAAATTTACCAAAGCTAGACTTACAATCTATATTTCTATGATCATCCCCACATTTTCCACAAACTAGAGGATCATCATTCTTTTTATAGTTGTCGTTTTCCACATGACCATCCTTACCCTTAACAATAATAGCATATCATCACATGATATCGATCACTTACTTAATATTTAGCCCATTTTAAAAACATTATCATTATGCTCATAAAGTTCCTTCCTCACATCTGAAGTACACTTAATGATGTAATGTACAGTATCACCTGCTGCACGCCTCGTTGCTACCATAATAAAAAGTACAGTGGAGTTAAAGATACTTTCATGTATCAGCGCTTATCTACAGAATAAAAAATAGAATTTTACCACAAACTAACAAAATATAAATGTATGTAAATATGGTCGGTGGTCAAACTTATCAAAGTCTAGAATTTGATAAAATCGTTACGCTAAAATCAATTAAAATCGCCCTAAATTAGGTGTCTATGATCTAATTTGAAATGTTTAAGTAGAAAAGTTTCCGGGCATCTTCCACCCTCGTCAAGGTCAAGGTGAGATGATCCAACCAATTAGATTGCTAGGCCTCATAACACAGTCAGGGACCAAAAAAGACGAAAAACAAAGAAACATTGGCGGAACCTTTGAGAAATTAATAAATAAAAGACAAATTAGGAGAAAACAAAAATTATGCAGAGTTAAAGGCGCATTTACAGTTGTACAATGGCAGGCAAATTAAAAAAAGAGGGAAAGAAATAGCTGTAAATCACAAAAAGGGAACATAAGATCCAAAATATCAAATGCACAACAAATCCAACACAAATTGTAACGTGTCAAAGCGTTTTTCCGAATTTAAAACGAAAAAAGTACGAGGGAGAATCTCGCTACGCGTTTGGGAAAAGAGATCTATAATAAAAATGGGAAGCAAGAGAAAGGGAAAATATGTCTGTGGGATAAAACTGTGGGCGTTTTGACTGAGAAGCCACACAATTGTCCAGATGTCAGCTGCAGCAAAGTTGCACATTACATTCCCTTGCGGGTTCTTAAAGAGATATATAGAAAACGAATGATGACTGCAACAAAGAGGAGAAGATTCAGGGTGATAACAGGCTTTTTAAAAACTACCTTTCTAATAGAGAGTGAGGTTGGACACGCTCCCCCTACATGATCCCATCCCTAACTATGTATAAGTGGACGAAAGCTGGTCGGCGACTATTATTTGAAAGTGGCCACTGACAAAGAAAATACGTGAGAAGAGGCTTATAATACAGGGCGAAAGAGTTTAAACTATAAATTTCTCTCAAAAATAAATCCTAGTTAGTCTCAATCTCGTTTGGACCTGTCATAGTCATTGGTGCAGGGAAGTCGTGCCGCTCCTCCTCGCACCGGGTTTAAGAGTCTGCTCTTGGTACAAAATTTCGGAGCCGTATAGAAAGAAAGGAACTAAAACACAAGAGGAATGAAACAAGAACACAGAATGAGAAACTACAAATAATGAAGACAAATAAAGAAGAAATAAAACAGTTCTGAACTTTTTCTTATTCACCGAATCCGGGAGGCAAATTGGTTTGAAATGGGATCTCTCAACTGATCACAAGGTCCTCATCCTTCTCGATTAATCGCTGCCGATCACTTCAAGTTATCATTTTGACCTAGAAATGACGGATCACCTTAGTGAGTGGATGTTTGGATCTAACCTATTCTAGCAATTTTTGTTAACTAATATCACCCCATCTTCTATTATGTCCTATTCTTCCCCCGGAAAGATCCAAGGACCTATGTTGAAGTCTATTTTCAATTCTGGGAAACTGGCGCAGTATTCCTTGCTACCTACAAAGAGTGCTTCCTCAGCACCCTTTAAATTCCCATCAACTATAGTCATCGATGAACCACTGATTTCCGCGTTTTTTTCGGTATCAGAAATACTCCTTTACTCAACATATTAAGTCCTACTTTTTTAATATTACTATCATCTAAATATCACCATCCATCTCATCACCAATAGGCAATTTTGTGGATACGAAAAAGTTTCTTAGATATTCTTGTATGTCAAAACATCGGGGAAAGTATAAAAAGGCAACTTTTTGCCTTCAATACCAGAGAGAGGAAGTTCCATTAAAAGATCATGATTTTTCTATCGAATTTTGAATACAACTTTGGAAACTCAGCATTTCACTGAATAACTTGAAGTATGAAAGAGGCCCGTGAAAAGCTTATAATAAAGTTCTTTCTGGCTTTTTATCATGATAGGAAAGTTTGTTTCTTACCGAAGGAGTCAATTTATTGAGAGGAACTTCAGTTAACTCTCTGAGCGCTACAAAGGGGTTCGTTTCATAATCTATAGTACTCTTTGGTCGATCTATGAGGAGTAGAAGCAAAAATAGGAATTTCGAGTTTATGTTAGCTTGTATCTCCAGTTATGAGAAAGTTTGTCAAATGTAGAATTGTCTGATAGAGCACTGGAGTCAATTGTAAGTGAATGCGCTCTTGTAATGAGAGATTGAATAGGAAGTGTAGGCAATAAAAACTTACCAGAAAGGGATGCATTCAAAGAACACTCAAACAGGAAATTCTGACACCATGCGCGGGTAGAATAGTAAGACTGCGAGTTAGTGTCGGATGACTTCATCGTATCAAAATCCTTCTCCATCAGCTCTATCTGTTTTTTTTGTTTTTTTCAGCTAAGCATTTCACCGTATACGACCTTTCATGTCACCAGGTGGGGATAACAATCTGCACTCAAACCTTAAAAACCAAGACCCTTTTATTCTTGAGATAGGACAATTCGTTATACTAAAGTAGAATGTAGTTTAGACAGGTTAATGACTAAGTTAGCATAGATAACAGTCATTAACCCTCATTTAAATGAAAAAGAAGGAAAAGTTGAAGAGAGGACGTTAGCTACAATGGTGTTCAACGGGAGAGTATTTTAAAAAGAAATACGAGAATCGTCCCAAGTAAAAGGGTGAACTGAGATAACCGGTAAGTTTCAGGGCAAGTAATGGTTGTAATTTTACAAGGTTTATTTTTAAACTTAACAATTAAACAGAACATAATTATAATGATGAGTAAGAAAAAAACGGAAATACACAGATGGAGTATGGTAACTATGAAATGGTACAAATTAATTAATTATTTGAGTGGTTAAAGAAATTATTCGATACAACGTGAATAAATATGAGTTTTTTACATTAATATGAATGGTATAGCAATGTGGAAATTTATTTGGCATAAATTCTAGTTATTAAATTTTAATGCTATAGCCACTGAATACGTTGCACGAATTATAACCTGGTGGGGAGGGAGGCTGGAAATGCAAAGCAAAGAGGGAATTACATTCTGAGCACTGGAGACATTTGAATAAACTGATTAATAGGAACGTTATTATTACTGACCTTGTTTGGTGGGTTGCGAATACACAAGTGGATTGTAAGTCCGAGAGAGGCAAGGAACGAGGAAGCTCGACAATGATTGGTCGATTTAAAATGCGTCAGACAAGGGTTGTGATTGAATGAAATAAATCGTACATCTTATTGTATAAACAATAACGGAATGTTATACATAATTTTAAGGGCAAGATGCATTTTATCTTAGACGGGGAAATGCCAACTGCGTTTTCAGGAACTTTTGTAAGAGATACAAGATGTCAGCTGCTAAACTATAACTTCTCTCTTGGTCTCGCTCAGCACCGTGTAACCACTTTTCTTTGACCTTTCAGCAAAAGCATCCTCAACAAACACGTTTCGTGCTTAGTCATGCATTACTTTGATCTCTCTCAGTCATGCTTTCAACGCTGATACTTCATCCCAACAACATCTTAAACGCCTCGTTACGTTTAGTGTTTTAATTGATGTGAGAAAGGAAATGTTGTAACTAACAAGGATAGTTTAAGTCAGTGAAGATGAGACGCAAAGGTGAGGGAATATGGGAGGGAAGGTGACAGATCTGTATTAATGACAAATTTAAAGTGTGGTAAATAATACGAAAGTAACTTATATATCTTAATTACTGGTTCTGAGACATGTCACTCATCTTAACCATCCGAACCTCATAATCCACCACCATGGACCTCCCTTGGTTTCGGGCATTGGGGCAAGGGGCTCATGCTCGCTATTAGCCGAGTTGCGTGATTGTGTTTTGGGAGAAATCATGCAGAAACTATGTTAGTGTAAATGAACACAACTTTAGGGAAAAAAAGAGAAGGACCACTTCACTAAAAAGCGACTCCCTTCTTTTACTGTAAAAATGACGAATAAATGAAGTCCTTTACATCCTTGCAAAAACGAAATAAGAAGAGCACAAACCCTTGCATCATTGCAAAGAAGAGGATAAAGATTAATGAATTTCTTTCTTCATTGCAAAAAGGCCAAAAAACACTCCCTTTCCTAATTGAAATAAAATAACATAAGAACAAAAGTGGATAAATCATAGCAGAAAAGACCAAATAAGCCCCAACCTCCTTCCCAATTAAAATAAAATCCCAAGAGAAAAAAAGTTGAACTCTGTAATTAATCACACAAAGAGCAAGGAAGAAAATTTTAAAAATCACTGAAGAATTTTAACTTACTTTCATCTTTGCTTAAGTGCAAAAAAGGTGCAATTCGATAATCTAAAGGCAATGTTAGAGTCATGCTTGAAACAGGAAGTCTCCACGATTGGAAAAATAACATGATGGAAAGTGGAGTGACCATCATAATTGCAGAAAAAAAAGGTTGAAAAAGATGGATCCTAGTGCACTAATGCTAAGGAACGTGTAAAAGAAGGTATCTCTCCATTTTGAAAAAGGATAGCAATGTTTAATAACAAAATTGAATTCCTTTACCACCTAATTCACCACTGTGTAATGAGTTTGTGAGTGAATGGCAATAAAAGAACCGACAAGACTTGGGTAAGGGACCAAAATCTTCTACCGCACGATCAGGTTAAGGATTATCAGCAGCAACCATGGGTGAAGAACCTGTAAGCTTCTCTCTTAGTCTTAATTAAACCATGCTAGGGCCCTTTCTTTTCCCAAAGCAGCTAAATGAATGTCAGCATAATATTAATACGGAAGCCTAATTATTCTGATTATTTTAATTTTCATAATTATGATTACTTTTCCTCATCCAATTTTCCTAATTAAAGTTGATTCCCCTTTTTACTTCTCGGTAGAAGTAAAAAGGTATAAATAGGGGGTAAAACTTTTAGGGGTGATAATTAAAATAAGGATATAAATTCAACAAGAAATATGTGGAAATGAATGTCAGAAATTTATACAATCCCTTTCTAGATTCTTTTTCCAGGTTTTAATATTACATTGGTATATAAATATTATTTTTTAAACTATTTTTATGGAGATTTAAATCCGAACGAACCATTTTTAGATATTTTCATTTAAAATTGAGCAACGCAATTAATAAGAGTATAAAATTGTGTTGAATTTTTTAGTCCAATTGCTTTTTCCTGTTTCCAACTTTCGCTCACATGTCGTCATTGGCAGCCTGTGATGATCTGACCTCCACAAATTTGGGTGTAACAGAGAGTGTCAAAATAAGTAGTAAAGCTGTGGTTTGAACACAAACTGTTTATTACTTCAATTTCGCTCCGCTGATTAGCAAAATTGATCGAAATGGAATTAAGTAAAATGTTAATTTTGTGTTTTCTTTATGCATCCTGATTTGGTGTATTAAAGAATTGAATTAAAAACAGTCGGGGATTTTTTTTTATTTTCTCTTTTTCTCTTTAGATATTTCTAAAATTCAAACTTAGAAGGCTAGAATTTTTTTTACAAGTTGTCAAAGATACAAAATATATTTCCAAACAGGGATTGAGTTCGTCTAATTTCCCCAATATATTCGCCAAATTCAAACTTAAGGTTTTGCTTCTTTTACACATTTAAAATTTAACCCACCCACAAATTCCCAAATCCATCGAGAGAAAGAAAACACTAATTCTTACATTTTCTAATCTTTCAAACCCGCTAAACTTGTTTTGAGTCAATCCTTTTCCTTCCTCTACTTTTACTGTTCATTTTTCTACGAAACAGATCGCTATCGTTTGAATCTCTCGGCTGGTAGAAACCTCAACCAGAATAACATCAAGGAAGGGGAAGACGTCTACTTCGAATGCAGTATCAACCCTAATCCAGGCCCGGATTCTGTCAATTGGTTTCGTAATGTATGTATTTTTTCTAATCTATTTTCCCAAATTGATAATTTCACCATATTCCATCCATTATTGACCCAATACCATCACAATATTGCATCAGCCATGACTCCAGTCTCATCGGGTTTGATAAACGCGGAAGGATCCAAAATCGACAGCCCTTTATTCATTCTGCTCAGCTGCAAAAATTGTTATGTTGCCAGGGGAAGCTATGTAGTAACCGAAAATGTAAACTTATTGATGTGTTGTGAAACTTGCGCACTTGTAAGTTGAAAAGCAGAAGAGAAATTATGATTTAAATTATAGCAATAATCTCATATTTGGTTATAAAATAAAGACTCTTAGCAAATGTATTGCAAGACATTTGTGGCTCTTCTAACCCTAAGCAATAAACACATATACATGTTTAAATAATGAGTAAGTGTGGGTTAAACATTAAAAAGAGCAAGCTCATTTAAGTCCAACTTCAAACAAAAGAATGCATTCAGCAAAAACGTGACCTTCCACTAGTTCCAAAATGGTTGACTGTTTGGGAGTTCAGATAATCGTCACAAAAGAAAGTTGAGAAGCAGCGAAGTAATCTTATCAAAGGAGGTTTGGGAATTAAAATCAGTCAGAGAAAGTAAACATATGATAAGTGGAAATCTCTAGAAGAGACCTTAGACTCATGTCAACAGGTTTGGCTGTTGCCTTTATCATCTTTATATCTCAATCTTATTAAGCTACCAGGTTCGCATCTTCCGAAGATGGTGGTGGGTTCTCATCCCTCTAATTCTTTTTCAGATATCGGAGTTTTAGTACAGAATTGACGTCGATGATTTTGGCAGTACCATTTTCAAATGTTTTCTCATCATTCAAAGATATCCTTTAATTATGCCTAGTATATTAACATAGCATGGAATGCATACTAGATTACAATACCCATGGCTCTATGTAGTAGTTGCAACTGCTTTACAAAACCTTAGTCTTGATTAGGTAATCCCCCATACAAATCCAATGTCGCAAACTGACTAAATCTTGACTCGGTGTTCAAGTTGTTTCTTCTCTGAATCTGCTTTCCTAAAATTTCATTTCGTCCAAAGGAGAAAAGTATAAAAAAACATGTAAATAATAAAACGAATTTAGATGACTTTAAAATTTTCTTCCCTAGATGAGGGTATGTTTAATTTCAACAACTTAGGAGCAGGATGTTAAAACGGCAAGTTAATTAAGGTTAAGTTAAGGTATTTAATTGCCAAAACCAAACCAAACCAACCAGAACAATAATATCCTGATCATTATTCTTTGATATTTGTATATAAATTAATTAGAAATAATCTTTGATTTATTTTTAAATTATATGCAATATCTGCTTTAACTTTGTTGCCAAAGGTTTTGTAAATGCTTACATTAAGGGGACAGTTACGTTAAAGTGATCCAGGAATTTTTTTTCATTGATCTTAGGCTAATCCTGGGATTTCTGGTACACCGCGAGGCATATTAACGTCATATGTTCTCATGACAACAGCAAAGAGGAAGATGATTTGGGCCAGATTATGGTCGATATTTTGACGAATTCGTTTTCCTTCAAATCAAACATTTTGTTTAAAAACGGTTCCTAATTTGCCCTTTCCTTATCTATCCTTATATGAACCTGAGATGGGGTGTGCCGTGACAAGCCCCGCCACTTGTGAGCCCGTCCCCAAAGCCTGCAGGAGTATCCTAGCACAATTTCACATGGTCTGTGGGTAAAGCCCCTCTTCCTTGTGATATCCAAACCAGGCTTATATAGACGATAGAACTATAACCATTTTCTATATATGGAAGGGAGTCAACTTTGTGGTCTACAAAACGGAATGCATCAAGTACCTGTGGCAATTAACTTGAGGAGCCCATTAATAGGGCTGCTTCTCTTTACCAGTTAAATTATTGGCCTAAAATGACTCACTTTTTAGCGGTTATAGTAATATCTATACATATATATATATATATATATATATATATATATTATGGTCGTTCTTTTTTTATTTACTTTCGAAATTTTTACATCTCACCCCTTTAATCTATTCCATTTCATGAAAAAAAAACGAAGTATGCCAAATTTTATTGAGATTGGATTACGCTTAGGGTGTGCTTAATGAAAGTCAATTTTGTTCCTAACTGCCATAATGCGATGAAATACAGGGCTGATTATTGATAACTTAAACTCACAACATTATCAACATTATATTTAACCAGTTACAGTACTAGACAGTGGACACTGGTTAATAGCGGAACATAGAACACTCTAAACAGTTATAATACTGATTAAAACTAAACTATGACACTGCTGTTCAAATAGGAAATTATAACAACAAAATAAGGTATGATGTGGCAGATTTTCACTACAGTCCGACGAATCATTCAACAACACTACTCATGCGGCTGACGGGAAAAAGGTTTCAGTGCTCTCAGACGACTTGCATAATGAACTGTGTCTGTTCTTTAGTCTTTAACATGATTCCATTATACTCATAGATTAGCGCTATGCCTTTCTCTGCCACGTCATTATTCACAGTCAGGCTCTTTGCAATAGATGTTCCATATATATGAAATATATGTTCTGTTGTGAGCCCATATACTAGGATCTTGATTAAAGAACTCCTGACTGAGATCTAGAATATAGAAGAACTTTTAAGTGTTCTTTGTGACAAACCGATCAAATTCTTCATTTTAATGGTTTGCATATCCACATTTACCCTCCTCAGTGGCTCCTGGTCTCCTTCTTTGTCCATGGCAGCCACCATCACATTTTTCTCAGCCACAGTGACAGCTGTATCAAAGAAAGCAGGTGCCCCCCGCTCTTCACTCAAGTACCAGAGGTGGTCGGACAGCTTCTTGTGGGCACCTTTTGCATCTCTGTCATCAGCCGCAGCCAACGACTTCAGGAGTTCCAGATCGCTTTTTAGCGCAGCTGTTGGGAGACAGCAGCAGAACCAAGACTTCACATAGTGCTTCACTCCAAGGATACAGAGTTACTTCATGCCTTTCAGTTTGCGGGCGGTTAGACTTAATTCATCCCGGAAGATAAAAATCTTCAGTGCATAAATTAGCCGTGGCCTTAAACGGGCGCGATGCTTTGCACCTGGTTTGGCAAGGTGAACTCCTCTAGTTGGAATTTCCCCAAGTAAAATGATGATCCGTTACAAAGGCTCCCGGTAATCCTCCGTAATATGAACTTCTTACAGTTGTTGTGACAGAACTCGATGATGTTGCCTGTCATATTCGTCAAAGTACTGGCAACATCACCGTCATTAATTCCTGGGTTGTATTTATACAGGAATATTTTCTGCCAGTAACTCTTGAAGCTCTTGAAGATACCAATCTCTGGACTGGATGATGGGTTTTATAGTGACGAAAAAAGTTCTTTCAGCAGTATCTCGTGAATATGATAGCGACATGTCCAGTGCTGCAAGTTCTTCCCTATAATCTGCTGAAACAACATGCAGGCACAATTCTTTCTCCCTGTGTTGCTCGTAGTTTTGTGGAAGCAAATGGAAAGAATCCAGTTCTCCAAAGCGCAATCTGCCACCACTTCAGATATTTTTCCGCCAGTGCCTGACAAGTTCTAGCTGGCAATTTGGGTACGCAAAACAACTGTTCAACGCCTTTTCCAGCCACACGATTAGGATCCTGTCCAATTTCCCGTCTCCTATAAGTTTACTCATCAGTTTTCCGTCCCAGTGAAGTGTTAAGGGATGTTCGCAAGGAAATCCCTGCTTGAGATCTGCAGAGCGATCCTTACGGTGTTGCTTACAAGCCCGGAGGATGGAAGATCGGTTGACATTGAACTCGTCAAGCAGTTAACAAGAAGCATGGAGCACAGCAGAGACA
Organism: Ceratothoa steindachneri; assembly: GCA_963969495.1. NCBI lineage: Eukaryota > Metazoa > Arthropoda > Malacostraca > Isopoda > Cymothoidae > Ceratothoa > Ceratothoa steindachneri. Next base: position 140,779,062 of record OZ018329.1, on the reverse strand, counting down.
GTGCGTACTGCGTGACGATCACTGGTTTTGGTTTGATCCAGGGCTGAAAAGACGTCTGGAATCAAAATGTTCTTCTTTCCTCTTTTACGCTTCCTAGGTAGGCTTAGCCCTTCTGCAGTGGCTCCTTCTGTCTCATTTTCTCCGGCTGAGGAGCTAAAGAAAGACTCCTCTAGTGTGACACTTCTTTCATACTGACAAGCTTCGTCATGCTGTCTTGCAATCCTCCGTAGCTTCCTTTCTTCTTGTTTTGATTTTTACTTTTCCTTTTGAGATGTCCTCGAAGCATCAGTGCGAGAGAAAGCCCCCTCGAAAATAATCCCTTTCAGCTCTTTCTTTCTAAACCACGTGTGCCTAGCGTGGAAAGTTTGGATTGTTCAAGAAAGAATCAGTCCCGTGCCGAAACAACAGCACAGCTGTATTTGCTTTTCGGTGCCACTCGTTTTTCCTCTTACCCGCGATAACGCCGTGCGCCGCCATCCTAACCCTACACCTATATCACGAGGCAGGGTGAACCGTCTGGCTCGACTCGTTGTCACGAAATGTGTTTGCTTATATTGGCGTTGAGAATCCTTTAGGGACCGCCAGGCCCTAAGACTATCTATCATATCAGCCACCCGGAAATTTAACCCGAAGCTCGCCATTTCTTTAGGAGATTGAAAACCCGCCATTCCCTCCGTTCGGACTGCCTGTCTGTTTCCCGTGAAGCTCTGTAACCCATGTTCGAAGCGTACCTCGTCTAAGATCTCGCCAGCAGATATACCTTCGTTAAGATTTGGCCCCTGTTTAGAGGAAAACTATCAAGCCTCCTTCTTCCCGGAGAGTTATGCGGCCCTCTCATCTTCACCACCTCTTCAAGATTCACTTTTTTTGGAGATTGAGACTCCCTTTCGATCTGTAGAATCGAGTTGATAGTACGTCTCCCTGAAGCAGAGAAAATCTCATTCTTCATCACAAAGTAATCAAACTTCATCTTCGAGTCCTCCAGAACTCCTCGAAGTATCTTCTTAAAGACCTGCGCCGTTCTCCTCCCCCCTCGCCCTCCAATTCGCGCGCGCTTAAGGGGAAAGCGATCTTGTATTGTCATTCCCAGATTACTTCGTTAATATTCACTCGCATTTAACTTTGATTTGACTTCCCGCTAAATTGTAATTAATACTCCCACGTTGGATTTAACTTTAATTTTGCTCTCCGTCATTTAATGAAACTACATAATTCATTTAGCTACCATGATAAAGTAATTTGTTCTCCCTTTTTGTATATATATATATATATATATATATATATATATATATATATATATATATATATATATATATATATATACTTTGAACTGCAACTTGGCAAGTCAGTAGTTAAATCCCGGTTAATCGTTAATCGCACTTTCTATTAGTTGCCCCAGATCATATCTAAAGCAACCTTAAGTCAGCTGTCTGCCCCTGCTTGTATAGGCCCTTGTGTGCCGAGTTAGTCTACACAGGCATACCACGACATCCTTCATTGCCAGCTTAATGTCAACTCCCGCCATGCTTCCTAGCTTACCCTTTTCCCGCTTGTCCTTCAAAAATGCTAAATCCTCTGTGATCCTTATCATCTTTACTGTATCTTGGTGGTATTTGTCAAAAAGATCATTCAAGGTGTCGCAAAGTTACTCTTTGTTCTTCTTCTGTGTTTCACTCCTTAGCCCCTTATACTTCTTTAAGCCTTCTCATTCTGACACAAGGGCTTCGAGCTTCTTCACAGCATAGTTTAAAAGGCTGAATGGGAATACGGGCCTTTTTCCAAAAGCTTTCGACCTCCTTCATAGTTTGCACTGAAGCTTCATGTTTCACCATTCCTTTTTCGCCCATGCGATGCAGATATACTCGGAGTACGTCGCCTTTGGTTGGAATCTTGCAGCCCAACAGAAACTTCTTGTTTCCCAGATATATACATTGTCCTGTTTCCGCAAAGTAGTCATTTTATATCTGAAGAATACAAGTGTTTTTTATCCACTCTTGCATGGCAAAATTTAACTTTTAACCTCTTATAATTAAAAATTCTATTAAAACAGCATACTTTGTCAAAATTGTTTGTGTAATACAGCTTAGAAAGAGTTAAAGTATGTTTCTAGTTATATCTAGGATGACATTTTGAGCAAATGTAAGCCATGTCAAATGTTTTCTATATCATAAATCCATAAAAATATTACTTTTTTATACCAAACGTTACAGCTAAATAAACATGTCCCTCCCAAAGATATACATACTTGACAGCAGACACTTTCCATCCACTTCAGTAATTGCACAACAGTGTGTAAGGATTAGAGCTTTATGTTGAAGCATGCTGGTTTAGTGGATTTATCTTATGTCTACTTGCTATAAAATGTCGCACTAATGTGCCAAATTGGCCATCTGCAGTAATGTGATAAATAATATATTTTTTCAAAACTGTATGAGTAGTATACTGTGTCAAAGTCTGTGAAAGCCTTACTTTATAACTTTCAAATCGCATTTCCGGAGCTCAGGGTTGCCAAATATTTGAAAAACCGGCCAAAACCCGCAGAATTACGGCACGTCTGAAACTTACAATGCTTTTAAGAGCACCTGTGCTTCCCTGATGATGCCGGAGGCCCCTTTCTTCCTCTTACTAAAAAGGCAGCTCTGATTTTATCAAGAAATAAGCCAAATATAGACTATTTTACACATCAAACAGCATAGTCAAACCCCCCGGATAGCTTTTTTCACAAGAGACAAGGCATGAAAAAAACATTTCTGCATAGAGCACACCCTAAATGCTATATATTAGGCTGATATTTTGCATATATTAATTACTATCAATAAAGAATATCAGATTCGTCGTTTTGGGTGTGTACTACACTAAGAGAATCTATTCCTTTTAAGAACAATGAACCCTTATCAAGACCCTAACGTCGTATAAAGGTCTTCCTTCATCAAGGCAATTGCTGAAGTCACATCTTTTCCTGTTATTGCGGAGAAGTTATTTCACTCCGTAGTCAAGGCTCGACGATTTCTGAAGGATCTGTTGTTAAAGAACAAGGGTTGTCGGACCTCCAAGGATGTGACACCTAGAGATATGAGGAATATTGAGCGCAAGTTACGTTGGAAACTCCGACAAAAAAGAAGACATTTTATCTGGCGATGGTCGTCCCCATGGACCGAAGATTACCAGCACCAGAAGTCTAGGGACGATGGCTTTCGTGTGAGCTCCCCCCAAACTGCCTCCTTTAACCATCTGTCAAAAGACTTTAAGGCTTCAATGGACAAGAAAGTACTTGACGTGGGATATGTGTTACTTTCTCTTCACTGACGAGAGCAGGGAGAACCTTGATGGACGTTAGTACATGACGTTAGACATGAGTTGCTTTCTCTTCACTGACGAGAGCAGGGAGACCCTTGATGGACCTTAGTACATGACGTTGGACATCATCTGCTTTCTCTTTACTGATGAGAGCAAGTAGACTCTTGATGGACCTTTGTACATGACGTTGGACATTAGTTCTTTCTCTTCACTGTCGATAGCAGGGAAACCCTTGATGGACTTGAGTACATGACTTTGGACATGAGCTGCTCTCTCTTCATTGAATAAAGCAAGGAGACCCTTGATGGATCATAGAAGATGACGTTGGACATGAGCTGCTTTCTCTTAACTGAGGAGAACAGGAAGGCTTTTGGTGGAAATTTGTACACGACGTTGGACATGAGTTTCTTTCTAGTAACTGACGAGAGCAAGGAAACCCTTGATGGACCTTAGTAGATTACGTTGGACATGAGCTACGTTCTCTTTATTGAAGAGATCAGCGAAGCTCTTGATGGACCGTAGTATATGACGCTAGACATTAGTTTCTTTCTATTAACTGACGAGTGCAGGAAGAACCTTGATGGACCTTAGTAGATTACGTTGGATATAGTTGCTTTCTCTTCACTGACGAGAGCAAAGAGATCCTTGATCGACCATAGTAGATGACATTGGACATGAGTTGCATTTTCTTCACTGGCGACAGCACGATGATCCTTAATGGACATTACGGTTGGACAAATGGTTGTGTGTGTGTATTTCTGAGAGTCTAACCAACGTATGCAAGATCAACAGCATAGAAGAGGAGGCATGTTGCGAGTAGGTATAATTGGTTTGAGACTTGTTTTTCGAGTTAGGGTTTATGATGGGGTTAACGTTACCGCAGCCGCCTACTCAAATTTCTTGAAGGAGATCTTGGATACATGGCTAGATGACTAAGATAACATACCGTGGTCAATTATAAGGACTCTAGTTTTCATGTATAACTACGCTCCTCTTCCATAGCCACCAAAGCGATCTTAGGCTCTTAGGGCATACTAAGTGACAAGATGATCTTTTGGCCACCAAGCTCTCCGGATCTAATCTCAATCGAAAATTTGTCGACCATTTTAGACAATATGTTTATTAAGCAGAGGCAGTCCAACCTGTTTCTATTAATAAATTGGCAGATTCCATGTATGATAGGATTTTTTTAAGTTATCCGTCAAAATAGTGTTCATATAGGCAATTAGTTCATTATGTCCATCATTCCTGAATCATAATTATTGTATTCTGTTAAATAAATACGAAAGGTAAGCAAATTGTGTATAGAATCCTTAATTTTTTTTCAAAAATATCTCTTGATGTACTACGTTCATTCAAAAGTTATAGCATTGTTTACAATAAAATGACGAATCTGAAACAAAAAATGAAGGAGGTAACACAGCATAAAGAAAACATAAGATCAGTGTTGCCATTTTGCGCAGAACAGCCTAAAACTTTTCATAAAAATTAATTAAGAAAGAAAAGATATATTTTTTAAATTTTGATAGCCCATCTGGCGACTGAACACTAGAGCAATAATCGCCTTACTAACAACGAGGCCTATTACTAGGATAGATTGAAAAACAAATAACAATGGGTAGATAACAAGTAACAAAGATTAAAAGAAGGACAAAGGCTAAGCAGAGGCTAAAAAACAACGAAAACATATAGAAGAAAAGAATGCAAAAAGGAAACAAAAGGGAAACGCGCTCCCCCCGCAGCAGGAAGATGTGACCTATAAAAAAGAGTCATTAGAGGGGAGGATGCCAGGTTCATCCCAAAAGTATTATGATCTAGAAATCTCTGTCCACTAAACGGTCCTGAGTAAAAGCGTCAAGTGGTAGCAAGCTCTCTCTTCCCGGTACAGGGACAGGTTGCGTGGTCGAAGATCACACCGCCTGGGCCATTCAACAAGAATGTGCCAAACAGTGTGGGGGACAACGCAATCGTCACAATAAGGCGAAGGCGAGCTCCCCATCAAATGGCGGTGCGTCCTGCGGGTGTGTCTAATTCGAAAACGACAGAAAGCAACCTAAAACCGTTGCGGCATTGGTGGGTAGTCCATGGGAACAATCGGGGCGCAATGGCACTTAAGTTTAAGTTCCCCTCAAACTTCTCCTATATTTTTGGCCAAGCTGCTTGGAGGGTTGCCAATATTCCTGCTACGTAAACGTTGCGAGGAAGAGCGAAACGCTGGCTCGTTGGCTAAGTCCTCACAAACACTTTGGCGAGCGCATCGGCGCGCTCATTCCTCGCACGAAGTTCTTACATGCCCAGGAACACAATGCAGTTTTCAATTCGGGTACGTCACGTTCTTTCCCGCACCGAGTGGTGTATTGCATCTAGCTGGGCTGTAAAGACAGATGCAACGCCTGGTAGAGCCCTGCTACTTCAAAAAGAGGGGATACGGCTTGGAAACTGATCCCTACTTGGGAGTTTGTGCTGCCTGTATACACTGGCACGGTTCCAGTGTGACAGAATGTGTGCTCAAAAAAAGCCGAACGCAATACTCCCGGCGCTATAGTAGCTTTAGCAGCAGAGACGTGGCGACAAATAGTCAAAGGTAGTACCCTCCAGGATAGCGTTCAAGGAAGAACCAAGGCCGCCACCGGCCCGAGAGCTATACCGAGCTCTCGAAGAATTTTCCTAACTCTACACCCATAGGTCATATTTTATAACTGGTGACTCTCGGTGGCATAGGCACCGTTAAGTTAAGCTTCGGATTCAGTGAGAGTCGATTGCGACTAAGTGAAGGGCCGGGATCGCGCGTACAGATGAATAATGCACTATGATAGCGCAAAGCATGTAGTATCTTTACAGCATCGCCGGTAGGCTGTCAATGGGGGACGTGCGGAAGGCACCAGTCACCTTGCAAAGGTCAGTGTGGTGGATCGAGTCCCCCTTCAGCAATACAAGCTCTGCTGCAGATGTATAAAACTCGAACCGTAGTCGATTTTCGAACGAAAAAATTATCTATAAAAAATAAGTCGGTAGACCTATCAGGTGGTGAAAGTCTAGAGCGAATAATATGAGCCTTCTAGGTGAGGCGTCCTTCAAATACAAGACCAAGGTAACGCTGTGAGTCCACTACTTCGATTGAACCCCATCTAGAAACAAGTTTGATTCAGTGTGTAGCTGTGGATAGCGGAAAAAGTGCGCCATCGTAGTGTTGGCCAAAGAATACCGAATCCTGTGTGCTTCAGCATAGAGAGAGAGACGGATCAATGCCTTTTTGCGTCTACGCTCAAGAGTTGGCACCTGGACCGCACCAAAGGACATTAAAAGGTCCTCCACGCCCAGCGTAGCGAGAACATCTTCTGGCATCACCGATATGATGTCGTTGATGGTCTTGGCAAAGAGATGCACACTGAAGAAACTTCACTGCGAAAACCGTCTTTCTGCTCCCTACCCATACGCACCATCTACGTTCTCACAAAAATTCAGTTATAATGATAGAGAGGCGTCCTCTCTCCCTCATGGTGTGGAGAATCTTCATGGTACCTTATCACCTTGCGGTACCATGGTCTTCTTCCGGTCGAAGAACACCGTGGGGTAGTGCTGTTTACCAAGGGAAGCGTCGCAGAAGGCATTTTCCAGTCAGAAGACAGGTGGCATCCGCTGTCCAAAAAAGACTAATCTAAGCTTCCAACATTTCTCCATCAACTTGCGTACAGGAATTTAGAGAAATTCGACAGAAACCGGTCGGGGTAGAGTGATCTCTACCCAGTTTATGAAAAGCGAGCACAGTAGCGATTTGCCAGTAGTGGAAAAAGATTCTCTCTCCTTAGACCATTTAGAATTAATCTAAAAGAAAAGCCAAGTCTCGATCACCCAAGACTCGAAGCATGGCGTACGGGATATCGTCGGGAACAGGAAGGGTGTCCGTGCAAGAATGGAGAGAGACACGTAACTCACTCAATTTAAATCTTTGATTGAATGGCTCTTAGCTTATCGAAATAAAGTCAAGTTGGCGGCCTACTGCAACATCACCACGTGCATTGAATTCTAGCAAAGCAGCATTCCGGCTAAAAGAATGCGGAGAAAGCGGTCGCGAATGATTCAGCAACGGACGTGGTGCCCAAGATTGTGATCCCATTCTCCTGGAGAACTAGAGGGGAATCTTGCGAAAAGTTACCCCGAATCTTTCTGACTTGCTTCTATACCTGTGCTAGAGGGGTCTTTGCTGTTAATTGAAGAAACGTATGCCCGCCAGGAAGTGCGGTGGCCCTGCTTCGAAACATATCAGAACATAGCCCTAGCTCGAGGAATTTCACCGACAGTGAAATCGCTCTGGTCGCCCTTATAGCACATGTAGATATAACGGTGTTGTTAGAGGGCCGCATCACACTCGGCTGACCATCACGGAAGTGGTCGGCGTGCAAAAAGGCCAGACTTCTATAGGATTAGTAGTCAGGTCCACGACGATGAAATAGCCTTAGAAGAACTTTACGGCCTACTTCATTGACATAAACTCCTCGACTGAGACTGAGAAATCAGTCATTTCCTAAAATGCGGACCACCCCGCCCATGCCATCACCACCGGAGTGTACCATTGAGGTCATCACCTATCTCCCGCACAAATTCTGGTTGTGCAGATAGATAGAACAAGAGAGGAAAATGAAGCGTTTCCCGGGAAATTTTGCGAAAACTCATTCACATTTAAGACACCTATCTCAAGCTCGTCGATTAAATTGGCAAGAACCTGACCCATGGGATTGATTAAGTAGTCTCTACAGAAGGGGGATCTACCTTTCAGATCTCCGAGCAGGAGAAAGGGCATCGGTAACCGTGCAATGACGCAACGGAAGTCCTCCGTGTCGAAGTCTGAGATGGTGGAATGTACACAGAAATAAAATAAAACATCTTAACGAAGTGCACCTGCACAGCTCCTGCATGAAAGGAGGTATTAAAAGCAAAGAGAAGGACGGAGACATTATGCCGGGTGTAAATGGTGCATCCTCCTTCCCGGCTCCCTTTACCTTGTGGTGGGGTCGCAAATCCCTTATACCCCGGGAGGGTGGGCAGAGGCAGGCGCCCAGCATGGTCTTCTGTAAACAGATAGGTAAGGGAAAAGGTGAGAAGACGAGCCTCCGCAAGTCCACCTAGTTACATCGGAATCCGAGGCACTTCCATCGAAGGAATATGCCCTCCAGGCCCTGTTTGTCGCAAAATGCGGCGAAGGTATTGTTGCCTTCAATGACCTATCGCGGGAAGATGGGCTCACCATGACAATCTTTATCTCTCTCCGCCTCGAAACTTTAGGCAAGCGGGAAGGCTAATCAGGCATGGTTCCATCCTTTGGAGAATCCACTGACTTCGATTCACCAAATATAGCACTCGGTGTGGGCGTAGGGCCCGAAACCCCTTTATTTCTCCCCTACTTTTGAGATGCAGCTTTAGGAAGCGCAGGGCGTTTGTAGTACTTGGGTGCGATTTTCTGGTGAGTGAAGTGGTGAAGTCTGGCGTGGTAGTTATCAAGAGCTTGTAGGTAATATGTCTACTTTTGTATTCCAATTAAAATTTGATCTGACTCGCAAAGTTTCTCACACGGAATAGGTTTTTAGGCTAGGTTCCAGCAGGTGCCTCGGTAATCACGGGTTGAAAGAAAAGGATTCGAAAGGAAGCAGCGATAAGTATGGTTTCTTCTTAGCTGGCGCCTACCTAAAATGAAAGCAAGCGGAACACTTCAAGTCCTATGCGGCTGTATGTAATATTTCATTAATGTTAGAGAACTAAATCTAATGAGGCAGGACTTAAGGATGAGGAACGGATTCGTGACGCTAATAATAACAATATAGCAAGTAATCTATAATAACAAACGCATTAGCTGATTTTCTTTCTATCTTAGTCGCTCTTCTTTCTGTGTGCGTGTTTAATATTTTTAGGCCTTTCATTTCCATGGGGCGTGACCTCTTTTCACTTGACCTGGGCGTGGAGTGAACTAAAATCAGAAATATTTTCCTCAGCTCCTTTGTTGTTACAAGAGGTATGTGCGTCTAAGGAAACTACATATTTTTCCAAGTTGGGCCAACATCCTGTAAGAGAAAGACCGTTATGAATTTCACAGGTCCTCGAAAACATTAACCGGTCGAAGCACAAAACACCCTGTCTTTGTCCAGCTTGTCCCTGTTTTTCCTGTTGTTATTATTGAGATCGTTTTCTTCTGGTAGTTGTTTCCTACCGTGCGTATGTTCGTAGGACGGCGTGGAAACTCTGGCTCTCCACTTTGCTCAACTCTACTCTTAATAAAATTAGAATTATGATATAGTAGTTAGCTCTATTTTATATTGGTCCACTACTTATTATTTGGCATATTATTTGATTAATTAATGTGTGTAGCCAAATTCATAATTTTATAGATCCAGCAGCCGCCCATTTTAATGGTTCCTTGCTGGTCCTCCCTATCCTGGGTGGCTACAAGCCTACGTTCAACGCATCTCAGGTGCCACAAAACTCGCCCTTCGAGTTATGGAGTAACATATACAAATACCTAATAAGTATCGACTTGGAGTAAAAATTTGTTAAATAAATAACGCTATACCCTTACACGATTTGGATGTTTAATATATATATTTATATATATATATGATAAATATATATATTTATATATATATATATATATATATATATATATATATATATATATATATATATATATATAGTTACTTAACAATTTGGTGTATTATACTAGTTCATCTGATTACACTATGTTGCAATATAATACATGCTATATATACACTTTGGTTCGCATGAAAATTATTATGTACCAAATATCGAGGTATGCAAACATATTGCCCCTTTCGTTTTATGATCATACCTAGATCGAGTCAATTATATGACGATAACCAGAATAAAAATTAGAAGACTGATTGGATGCAACAAATGAATTTTAAAGTAGCACTTTGGAATTGATATTTACACTGAGTTTTTTACACTTGATTTGTTCTAATAAAATTAATATTGTCAAGAATAGAGGCTCCTTGCTACCATACGCCCAGGTGAAACCACGAGGTCAGTCCACGTTAGCGAGGACCGGGAGAACAGTCAGAATAGCGAAATGGTTTCCGTGATAAGCGAAAGATTGGAATCTCAAACGCGCGCATCTGTCATCTCCCAGGGCGTAATCAAGAAACCCCCGCGGAAGTACTCCCTTCCCTCAAGCACCGTATTGGTTCGTGCAAAGATTTCCCCACGGCCCCACCTTAGCGGAGTCAGTAACGGATCAGGCTGATCCATATATATTGTTGGTCTCAATACGGCATCGACAGTATATTCCTGCCTTTTCCAACAAAACTCGTCATTCTCGATCGCGCTCCCTTTTCTCGACGAGCCGAAAGCTAGAATTATACCGAAGGATCTGAGCCCCAGTCAATTGGCCCATCCTTGGTTTTGGTACATTTCGTTTGACAAAAATAATCTCTTCAATTTGTGTTACTACTAGAGATTAAACTCCGCGTGGTTAAAGCCCCTTGAATAGCCATCCGATCCCCAGTTTCATTTCTTAAAGCCTTGAACCGAAGCCAGGCTGAGACGAATCACTTGTGGCTATCCCGCCAGTCATCCCTGTGTGTATTTGTACAGAGGCTCTTATCGCCTCTCGCCCCCACCCCCTTAAAGCCTTCTCTGAGTAACTCTGATACGTTCGGTCCTTCTATATATAGAGTATCTATTACCATAATTTCATTTAATATATTTATTGTGTATAATTTTGTATATATTAAAGTTTATTTTTGTTCCTAGCTTTTCATAAGCCTCATACCTGGACTCTTCATTAGTTAATATCGGTCAACTGCACTCACTAGTTTAAATTTAAATCCTTCGTACTCGCCCCCCCCTCCCCCCCCCACACACTTCTATCCCCTATCTCTGTCGTGACCAGAGTAAAATCAAGGTCACGCGTTGACATTGAGCGACCACGCCTATTGGGTCGTTCAATAGGTGTCAGGTTTATAGGGTCTTTAAAAGGTTCCTTTTAATGTCTTTTAAAGGTTTTGAGGCTGGAGGCTTGGCTATTGAGAAGGTAAGCAGAAATATTCTTGCAAACTATTTTTCCAATTTGTTGTGTGTACCTGCCTTATACATACCGTGTGTAGATTTGGAGACCGTACTTCTCTTTATTCGCCCCCTTCCCCAGCGGAATCTTACCCTTGCATTTCAAGAAAGGCTCAGTCTAGTTTTGTTCTCGGTCTTGTGAGCAAAGTTAAAGGCTCTTGCATTATTTCGGGTATTTCCGAGTGCTCAGACAGAAATTATTAATTGCGCCGTGTGTATAGCGAGTTAATTCGGGCGACAACCAGTTACGGTTTTATTTTAAAAAGTTGAATTCGAATTTGTGACCATCATACCTTCATTTTATCAGTTTAAGCTACAAAGTGAATCTCTTGGTTTATCCGGAAAGGACCGTCTGTCCTATATACGAGAAAAAGAGAGATGCAAGAGAGCGGAAAGAAGAGGCAGAGAAAAACGAGTAAAAGAAAGTAAAGACCTAGAAAAGAAAGAGAAGAACGAGAAAAAGAGAAAAAAACAAGAAAAAGAGAGAGAGAGGAAGAAGAAAGAGAAAGCATCCGTCAACTTGAGCTGGAAATGGTTTTGTTTACTTCTGCGATTCAATCTTTATTGAAGGACTGAGGTTGTTCGACCTTCGTGGAATACCTCGAAAAAGCCAATATATTCGCCGCGAGCCACAATTGCTACCCTAAGGAAGGGGGAAAGTCTGATCCATCGTCCTCCAAAGGTAAAAGTGCCAAACAAAAGTTTTCATCCCGTGACCCTAGTCAGTTTTCAAAATAACTGGCCACTCCAAACCAGGGAACTTTTCTTCATCAGATCCCCGTGACGTCAAGCCATTCTCATCAAATCCCTCTTCGTCATTGTGGAAGAATAATGAGAAAGAAAGCAAATTCCTCCCCCTCCACCTGATTTCCCGAGTTCGGAGTTCACATGCAAATTGTGTCTGAAGCTGCCGTCCAGTACGTTAGCCGTTAACGGCGTCGTTAGTCGAAAGGGAATCGACTACATTCTCGTCCAGAGATAAGTTGAGTGATTTTCGAAGAGCCAAGGAAGAGCTAGTCGTCACTCAATGTTGTTCGTGAAGATAGTTTTAGGCACACTTCAACCCTTCTCACCACGTCTTCAGATTTTAAGGATCGGAAAAGCCATCCTCGAAGCATCCTTCTTTTGCCTTTTAAAGGATTAGAGGCGCCATCTTCAATTTCCTGAAGTTGGATTGAGCGTCTCGTGAGACACCTGCAAGTTCAAGGGCGAATTTACCTCGCAGTTCCTACTCGATGCACATCAAGGTAAAAGAGATTTATCCCCGGCTTCGTCACGCTCATTTCACTTTCACTGCGTCGAACCTCAAGGATCCTCTTTGCTCTAGAACTTGCATAATTTTAAGATAATTTCTTAATTAATTATCTCTCGATTCAAACTTAATTGATAGTGTCAATCATCTTTACCGTGAACAGTCAATATTTAATTGCATTGCCATTTAACTTGCCCTCTATGTGTATATAATCTTTAGTCCTATTAAAGTATATTTTTGTAGCTGTTTTTGAATGTTCCTTGCCCTAGCAACTGTGTATTTAAGGCACTCTTAGATTCTTCCCTAGGAGGAGCCTTAATTTCGGTCGGCCAGTTTACCTGTATGCGTATAAACAGCGAACACCTGTTCATGCCATGAAATACATACTTCCCAAGGAGGCCCAACGTATGTTTCTCCTGCGGTATTAAAGAACATTTTAGGACAAACTGCCTAAAGAACTTCCAATTCCTTCCTAGTTCTCTCAATCAAGAGCAGGAAATTTGTGCTTCTCCCGCGCCACTACCGTCGCGAGTTTAACCGCCTCCATCCCCGTATTCTCTTCTTGCTGTTGGCCATCAGGTGAACTTCTTGTTCGAAAAAAGCTCCCAAGGAAGATTGAAGTTTGAGACCGGATCAGTAAACGGCTGCCGGGTTTCTACCCTTGTTCGGGATACAGGTTGTACATGTATTGTTGTGTTGGATGAGCTGCTCCCCTCAATTGCTCCGAACCATAATAAGTTTGCGGTAGTACATGACTCCTTGGGCCTGCAAATCGATTGCCCATCGTGAATTGCTCTATTGAATGCCCGTATTATACCGGCTGGACTGAAATGGTAGCAGCCCCAATGAAGCTCTGCGCTGTTCTGGTCGGATAGTGCCCACAGGTTACTTCCACCCATGTGGTTCAACTCAACCTACCACGTTCCCAGACTAAAAAGGAATCAGAGGCACCCGCCTCCCTTAAGACCCACTGTGACACCGAGTTTAACGTCGTTCTGAACAATGAATTCACTAAAGAGCAAGCGGACTGTGATTCACATCGCGCCCTTTGGACCAAACTCTTAATAACATTCCGACGCCTTGAAGAGCAACCGCCTTAACCGCGTCTGCTTGGAAAGCAATAGTTCCGAGGCCCAAGCATTATGAATCCTCCGTTCGCAGATACCCCTCATATTAAAGACAGCTCACGATAGTCTTTTCTCTGGCCATTTCAGCCATACTAAAAAGGCTCAGAGAATTTTAAAGTATTTTTATTGGCCCGGTGCTGCAGATGACATCCTTAAATATTGCCGTTTGTGTAATATCTGTCAAAGGACAGCCACAAAAGGAATAGTCAAACCTGCTCCGGTGCAGAAGGGACCCTTCAATGCAGACTTCTTCGCCCGTGTAACAATCGACCGGATCGGCACCATTGATCCCCTAGATCCGTTAAATGTGGTGCAAAATGCTTGCATTGAACATCAAAAGGAGTACCCGTTACCTACCGTGCCCAGCGCTACTGAATACCAGTTATTGGACTTAGACATTAACCCCCAGCTTTCCGCCGAGTCGTAGACTCAGCTTCAGTAGTTTTTGAGTCAATTAGAGGCGTGATTTCCGAGATTCCCGGCTGTGCTGCCTAGTTTGAGCATGATATTTTTTAACTACCGTGGAGCCTATTAGTTCTAAGCCGTGTCCTTTTGCCATCCATTTAACAGAGGTCCGTCCATTAAGAAGCGGCTGAGATTCTTCATGAGATCTGCTTCTTTCTACAGCTGTTTCGTACCCCATTTCATTTCTCTCTCGGCCCCTTTGTGTGACTTGCTGAAAAACAAGTCCCCGAAACACCTTGTTTGGTCCCCATTAGCGCTCTCCCACTTCGAAAAGCTCCCTGGCTCCCTAACGCGAAGAAGACTTTTGGTATCAGAACCGATGCTAGCAATGAAGTGTTAGGTGGAGTTTTAATACATAACTACAGTATAGCGATGATGACGATAGTGATCACGGTAGCCTATGCTAGCTGTAAGCTTCTCCCGCGTGAGAAAAAATTAGGCCGTCATTGAAAAGAAGGATTTAGCCATTATATGGTCGATAAAGAAGTTTTGAATGTATTTATTAGGTAAAGAGTTCCTTGTAGAGACCAATCACAAGCCCCTCGCATATTTGCAAATTGTAAAAAGAAACAATTGTCCCCTTATGCACTGGAGTTTACAACTCCAGGAAGATCAATTTGAAATCAATTATATAAAAGGATCCGAGAATTGTATTGCGGATAGCTTGATTAAGAACCCCTTATAGCCTACCGAAACTAATCCCAAAAAAATTTATGCTTGTAATTGTTAAGTTTAAGATTGTTCCTCTTGTTTAAACTGTATATATTTGGACAATATGTCTCTTTGTTCACAAATCAAGAACAATCCGGTAAAACCCTGTAAAGTTTAGATAACTTAATTCTCTGGATTTTATATTTCTCTTTTGTATCTTTTGGTAATGTTTTTTTCCTCTTTTGTCTGTGTTATTTATTTTTTTTTGTGTGTTTGTAGCTCTAAGGCGTTATTGTCCTTAAGTGATCGACCCCCGTTTGAACTAATGTTAGCTCTTGAGGCCCTTGTGTTCTTGTCGAGTTATTTATTCCTTGTGACCCGTTGAAGTTCATGTATTCCCAATTGTGCCCCCACCACATTTAGGTCGAGAAAAATTTGAGACATTTACTACCTATCCAGCGGTTGTCAAATGTCACTTTTTTTAAAGTGACCTCTTGGGAATGGAGGAGTGTCGAGAATAGAGGGTCCTTGCTGCCATTTGGCCCTTTGAAACCACGACCTCACTCCACGTGAGCAAGGACAGTGAGAACAGTTAGAGTATCGAACTGCTTTCCACGATAAGCGAGGGATTGGAATCTCAAACGAACGCTTCTTTTGTCTCCCCGGAGGTTATCAAGAAACCTTCGCGGGAGTAATTTCCATCCCTCAAGCGCTGTGTTGGTTCGTAGAGAGATTTCCCCACGCCCCCACCTTGGCGGAGGATGTAACGGATCTTGCTGATCCCTATATATTGTTGGTTCCAATACGGCATTGAGAGTATAGGCCTGCCTTTTACAACGAAGCACGTCATTCTTGATCACGCTTACTTTTCTCGATGAGCCGAAGGCTTGAATTATACTGAAGGATCTGAGCCACAGACAATTGGCCTATCCTTGGTTTCGGTAAATTTCGTTTGGCACGAATACTTCCTTCAATTAGTGTCAATACTAGAAGTTGAACTCCTCGTGGTTAAAGCCCCTTGAATAACCATCTGATCCCCCGTTTCATCTCTTAAAGCCTCAAACCTAAGCCAGGCTGAGACGAACATCTGTGACTATCCCGCCAGTCATCCCTGTGTGTTTTTGTACAGAGGCTCGTATTGCCTCTCCCCCCCCTCCCATTGTAGAGCCTGCTCTGAGTAGCTCTGATACGTTCGGCCTTTGTATATATAGAGTATCTATTGCCATTATTTTATTTAATCTATTCATTGTGTATAATTGTGTATATATTAAAGTTTATTTTTGTTCTTACTTTTTCATAAGCATCATTGTGGAGCCTTCATTAGTTAATATCGGCCAACTGCACTCACTTTTTTGAGTTTATATTCTTCGCACTCGTCCCCCCCCCCACTTCTCTTCCCCATTTGTGTCGTGACCAGAGTAGAATCAAGGTCTCGCGTTGACCTTGAGCAACCACACCCATTGGATAGAAGTGACGTATTTGTCGGGGGGGTCATTCTACAATATAATATCATTTCTCTTAATACTGGATACTGGATTTCTTTCTATTTACACATTTTAAAATCAAATAAGCACGATTTTACGCCTTTTTTACTAGATATGAACGTAATTTGCACTTTAATCTAAAATGCACCTGTATTTTTAAACTCTATATTGTCATTATTAATATTTGAACCTTGTACTCGAACAAATGACGTGAGGTTCGTATGTTGCTTGCCACCTGGTTCAGTGTTGGCCTTTTTGAGCGGCGATGATGTGCGTTCTGTCCGTATGTGGAGATTGGATAATCTTTTTCTGCGTTAGGTCTCCACCTACGTCCACCTATCGCGGTTTATTTTAGCTCGTCTAGCTGCTTGAAGTGGTCCGGTTAGTAGAAAGCAAGCTATCCTCTTACCATCCTAATCGTCGATTCAACGATGTCGACGGTGATGGAGTTCGCCAGGCCTACTTCTTCTTGAGCTGAGAGTAGGTGTTAGGTTTTCAAATCTTTCTTTTCTAAGCGCTCGTTATTCGTTGTTTGAATCCATTCTTCTTCTCGATCCCTACCATTGTTTAAGAGAAAGGGGTCACGGCTTATGGGATCAGGGGTAAAGGGGAGGTGACCGGGTTAAGGCGGACACTTTATTTTGGGTGAAGAAACTTCGCAATTATTATTTCTTTTTCATACTTTAGGGGTCAACAGTCACAGAGTCTAGCTTCTTGACAGAGGAGGACCCCATAAACTGTGAAAAGACCTAATTATTCAAGCCAACCAGATGACTAGGATAGAAGATAAGGACGGATGGACGAGAGGACGGCCTCGGGATGCCACTAATGGCAAAAGTTCATACGTACAGAAGAATTAACTATTTCTGATTCTATGTTGTTCTCTTCATTCTAATTATGTGTTTAATATATATATATATATATATATATATATATATATATATATATATATATATATATATATATATATATTTATATAATATATATATATATATATATATATATATATATATATATATATATAT
Organism: Ceratothoa steindachneri; assembly: GCA_963969495.1. Lineage (NCBI taxonomy): Eukaryota > Metazoa > Arthropoda > Malacostraca > Isopoda > Cymothoidae > Ceratothoa > Ceratothoa steindachneri. Next base: position 140,761,688 of record OZ018329.1, on the reverse strand, counting down.
ATATATATATATATATATATATATATATATATATATATATATATATATATATATATATATATATATATATATATATATATATATATAACCCTCTCGTTTCCAAAGGACGTGACCTCTTTTCACTTGACATGGGCGTGAGGCGGAGATAAAGATCAGAAATACGAGGGGCGGCCAATAATTTTTGCAATTTGGTTAGAAGGAAACGAAATATGAGGAAAAGTGCTTTATTATTTTTCAATATAACTACCCTCGACTTAAATGCCCTGGTGCCACTTGTCCTTAAGGCTTCGAACGAATTCACGACAACCAGAAATCTCCCGACTGCTTTTTAATCCACTCATGGACGGCGAGCTTGACATCGTCCCCAAACCGACGTCCACGAAGTGCAGCCTTGAGCTGGAAGAATAAAAAGTAGTCGCTAGAGGCCAGATCTGGACTATATGGGGATTGTTGAGCACTCGAGCAGGGCAGCTTGTGCAACTCTGGCCTTGTGAACTTTGATGACGTTCAAGTCGAACATGGGGCATGAGGTTTCTAGAGACCCGACGGGCAGAGACCTGGCCATGGTCAAATTGTCGTGGATGATGTTGATAACACTACCATGTGATATTCGAAGTTCTCGCTCGATTTATTCGACCTTCACCCGTCGATTTTCGAGCATCATCCTTTCCACACGGGCCACATTGTCCTCGTTGGTCACGTCTGACGGAGGTCATCTTCAAGGGACTCACGACCATTGCGGAACTCCCTTTTCCAGCGAACAGTTGTTGCACCGGAAGGGGCGTTAGCGATGTACACTGCAACCATGCGTTCATGGATCTCTTTTTCATTCTTGCCTTCCTTGGTAAAAAATTTGATCACTGCGTGGTGCTCAACACTCTTCGTTGTTGAGAAATTTGTGACTGACGATCTGCTATCAGCTACTGCTTCTTAAATAGACAAAGCAGGAGCGTGCGGCTGCAGGTCCTGGCTTGTCATAACCTGTCCTAACACCCCCACCAACAGCCATTTCCCTTACTCTGTTTTGCCGTACCGATTCGCAAAACTTATATACCGCCCCTCGTATGTCCGTTGGGCGGAGTTAAAAGAGGCATGTGCTAAAATAAAACTACATATTTCCCAAGTTAGGCCTACCTACTGTGTCAGAGTAACTGTTTTGCATTTCACATGTCCTTGAATATTTTAACCGGTCAAAGCAGATACCACTCCGTATATGTTCAGGTTATCCCAGTTATTTATTGAAATTGTTTTCGTCTGGCAGCTGTTTCCTAGCATCCGTTAGTTCGTGTTACTGCGTGGGTTCTCTGGCTGTCTGCTTTGCTCAACTTATACTTTTCATAATAACTATAAAATTGTGATATAGTATTTCTCTAAATTTTACCTTGGTTCACCTCTTATTACATAATATATAAATCGTGTACCCAATTTCCGGATTTCATAGATCCACCGGGAACCAATTTATGGGGTTCTATGTGGGGCCTATCTATCCTCCAATTTTAGAGTCATAGGCCTCTTTTCCTTGCATTTAACGTGCCACAAGTCTAACGACTCTGTGGAGCCGCACAGCAATTTCACCTTACAAGGAACGGTCAGGCTTGTAGAAGGAGGGCTAGCCATGGTTTTAGCCGGGCTGGACAGCGTGAACCCTTTATGCCCCTAGCTGTATCCCGGGATCGCCAGGGATGGGTAAAACCCGCAAAAGGGTTCCGAATGGGTGCATAATCGATTGTGCTCTTAGGACTGGATTAGCTACGCTTAGATTATAAGACGTCCCATTTAGCGCCAGATGCGCCAGGACCATCTCCTTAGCCTCTCAAAATGAGAGACGATCCTGGGCCTGAACGGACAGGATTGCCTTCTCAGGATTGCCTTCGCAATTACGCAACTTTGCCACACACGATTTAGACTTATTCTGTGCGGCCTTGGAGCAACTTACACAGACCTTGGGTAACCCCGATTTTGCACGTCTATAAGAGCGATACTTATGGCCAAAGGGGTGGCATTAGCAGCACTTCTACAGCCGTGGCATGAATGCCTTCACGCAGTAGCGATACCAGCCCGTATCCACTAACTCAGGGAGCCTTTGAGTGTCGAACGTGACGAAGAGTTTAGGGGTGTCTCGAGGCTCCTCCCTGTTTTCTCATCATCCTTTGACCTTGAACGCTCCAGAGTCAGGCAACTCTAAGGTGATGTCATCTATGAAGTAGTCCCCCAGTTTCCTCGCATAAACCATTCCTTTCACGAAGTTTATAGTAGAGTCCGGTGTCCCACTCACCGGTAGCCATCAAGGTCCAAAGGGCACTACGAATTACTCTAGCTAGTGCTCTCTTCTAATGGATCATGTTGCTCTTGGCCAACAGCTGAGCGAAAAATTAGAAATTATTTGAAGCCAGCGGGCTCGAATACGCCAGGTAATGTCTAAATGTGGGGCCCGGACGTAATCGAGGTTTCGCTCAGCACATTTGCAATTTTGGTATTTCTCAAGAACTCTCCACCACGAGGAGCAGCTGGGGTGGACGTGCCGATATTGGCTTAGTTGATGACCGAAACGGTAGCGGACCAGTCCGTTCCCATGGGTCCCGCGGAGGGAGAGGAGCACTGAGTCTTCTTTTTTTTAGAAGATGAGGGCGGGTGATCTTCCGCTTCTCTCCTGTGACTCAGGAGCCCCTAGACCAGATGGAACGGCCTCTGCAAGGCGTACCATCCGTGGAGGAGATCTTTCCTTTCTTTGTAAGACTTCAAGGGCCACCAGCCATCTCAGTAGAAGCTTGCAGAGGGGCAGATTTTGGTTCTGGCTTGTTACTGAGTCCGAGTTTGACCCCATGAATGATCCTACCGTCTGGCGCTAAATCACCTCAGAGACCTTGTCCATCTCAGGAGGACCTCCATGTGCCCCTCCCCAAGACATTACGGATCCCCATCGAGGTACCTTTTACCTCCAATTGTGCCGGCTAACCGACATACATTGGGAAAAAAGCGTGGCAGGTACGCCGACCCCCTGTAGACTCAGATTACATGAGTGCAGGACGTTAGGAGGCAGGGACCGACGGGCTCTACCATCTCTTGTCCTTCTAAGGGGGATGAGCCTACTAAGACGCTCACACCGGGAACCGTCAAGGTTGGGCCGCCTGCGTCCTTTCTTATAGTCCCCTGTGAAAGCCAAGAAAGGAGTGCCGCTAGAAAGAGGAAAGCACTCGATAGCACCTCCTGAAAAGAGGTTTTGGGGAGTCCACTAAGCCCGTAGGCCTAGGGGAGGAGTAAGTCTCCTCTCTGGTAGAAATGATTTGGAGTGTTACCTAAGAAAGCACAATGGGGGGACTTCCTTTTTTTAGTGAAGCTGCCGAGAGCGGGTTGAGTGCTGGGGAAGGGGGAATAAAGGAGGAGACCTTGTTTTCTTGATCCATAGGCATGGTGAGCCTAGTATTTCCACGAGACGCAAACGCTAATTTCCCCCACACAGTAGCCCGCTCTGCCTTGGGTGAATACGGGGCCGGCAAAGCTAGTCCCGCCATTTGAAGCCACTCCTCCCGCCTAGTGGCCAGGCAGCCGATCAGTATGGCGACTTCACCATAGACTCGGCGTAGAATTAATATTCTATGAAAAGAAATAGAAAGTGTATGCGAGGAAGGGGAGGGCGTGGTTGAGGCAGGTTGTTAAAAACCTACTATCCTAACTGGAGCTCATAGGTATGGCAGCGTTGTCCTCTCTCCCTCCCCCTCATCCGATCCGTGGTGGTTGGGTGAGATGAAGCTGGTCGGTGTATACCAAGTGAAATTAGAGACCAACCAGAGAAAGTTGCGGGAGAGGTTGTAGGGAAACTGAGGAAGCAGGCCAGAAAGTTATGGTTTCAAAAAGAAGGAGAAGTGAGTAAGTTGAGGTCGCACGTGGCGCTGAATTCCTTCAGAATGGCCTGTCACCGTGTCACTTACGGGTGAGAGAAAAGAGAAATCCTTACTTTCCCTACAAAGTTTTCAACGTGGTTCTAGGTGTATATAAACCTACTGAGCTATTCCTTGGTTGCTCGCGAATAAACGTCCGCCCCTGCAGGCTTTTGAAAGCAAGATATGAGAAATGACGATTTCGGTTCAAATTATTTAATATTATGCGAAGGTTTACCCCGCCTATATTAATCAGGGAGGGAAAGCAATATGATCTCACCTTCTTGGGTCCATCCAAACCGGACATCCACTACATTCCTCAATGAGGATAGACTAAGGGAATTAGATCTGTTCTCGCTGGAAACCCGTAGACTACGTGGTCAGCTCATCGAAGTTTTCTAAATACTTCGAGGGTTCGAAAATGTTGACTACCGGGATATTTTCACACTGAGTGAGAACAGAACGCGCAATCACGGCTTCAAACTTGAACTGAAGCGTTACAACCGCAATCTGTGTGGAAATTTTTTCCCTTACAGTATCTGCGGTATGTGGAAAGCACTTCCAGTGCAAGTTGTCAACAGTGAATCTGTTGACCAGTTCAAGTCAAGACTAGACAAAGTCTTGAAAAGTGGCCCATTAGGGACGCAAAACAATTGAGCAGCTATATGCCCGCTCGATTGCTAGTCCAAAGGTACCCTCCTTGAATGTACCGTAAGGTCTCCTAGGGTACCTCCTTTCCTTGTTGTTACTCCTTGTTGTTACTCCTTGTTGTTACTCCATTGGTAGTGTTGAGTTTAGCTCAGGTGGAATTTCCTTTAGTGGGGGGCGTAATCTTGAGGTCGCACAAGCGAAACCAATGCGATGGTTTAACTTTCATACTTGATGTAAGTGAGATGGCGAAAAAAAAGTTTTGAGCAAATGAGAGAGCCAATGTTGTTGGGGGAGTGTTGTTCATTCCAATTCTTGATGCTCTGAATTCGAAATGGGGAATAATGACCGAGGGCCAACACTGTGAATATAACGTTGTATGAGCAATGCTAACTAAAGCTTCCTTAAGGATCTCTTTATAGAAATATAGGTCGCAGCCTGAGATACGCAGCAAGAATTTGATAGCAAATACTAGGAAGTGGATTGCGACAAGGTCAAAGGTTTGTTTCATTAATAGTCGCGGGCGAATCTACATCTCACTATGTCGGTCGATCGCCGTTTTGATTTGAAACGCTTATGAAGTTTTACATTCTCTTTCGATTGAAATAATTGCCAAAGTCCTTCCAAGCTTAACCGGGGAATTTTTTGGCAATAACATCATAACTATTCCTCTGCTTCTAACAAAATTTGAAATCTTATGTTTTGTTACATTTTATTATGAATGATATATCTGCCAAGAGGAATTGAAGAAAGTTTTTAAGGTAGTAAGGTCATAAATCAGAATAAGTAGAAAACGCGCGATATTGGTCAGCAGACCTGGTTTGTTTCTGTGCAGTTCCCTAAAATGTGACTTAAACAAGGGCAGGTGGCACACATAGTGAACTGGATGATTATATTAGGTAAATTTATGATTTGTTCTTCTTATATGTTTGCTTTATACACTTATCAACATAGATAGATAGCTCATTGGACAAAATAGTATGAACCCACTTTTATTTGAAGATCCTCTGCCAGCTATGAATTAGGACAAGTAAGAAGTGAAAATCAAGATTAAACAAGGATGTAAACGAGAACTTTCAATTCGTCCCTTCAGGAATTTATGTTGAGAAACCTTTCATTCTTTTTGCGGTTCAATTGCTTTTCAAAATCAATTTAACTAAATAAATTGCTATTCTATCATCATGCTAATTTTATTTAAACATATGCTATGTATATGAAATGCTTCTTATTTTGTACAAATCATCATCCGGATTAGAGTCTGTTTACCAGCTTTTTAAGGGTTTGCTGTTTCCAAATCCTCACTCTGGTATAAAGCAGTGTTGCTGCTTGTGTTTCACCTCTAGAGCGGTCTAGACGGAAAGTTACATGAAAATGGCATAGTGCAGAGCGAAAGCATACACACGGTCAGAACAATGGAATTATCCGTAAATAAGTATCCAGTTAATTGTGTGTAAAATAAAATTAGAGAAAATTTAGTTTAGTCAAAACATTTGATTTCTTCGGCAGAAGTCCAACAATCACCTGCATTTGGTTGATTTCTTAATAAAATAACTCATTGTTACATAATACATTCTTTGTATGTAGATATTCTGCTTTCAACTCTATTTCTTTATTCATTCACCCCTTTTCTCATTTTCTTCTCGCCTCACTCATTATCGTTATTAGCACTTACTACACTCAGAACAAAGTCTACTGACCATAAAGGCACGTGCTCTCACTTTTTATGATTTGTGGCCTTACGACCTTCAAAATTTTCAATAACTCCAGGACTAACCTTGGGAGGACCTTGGCTTTCCTAGCATTCAAAAGAAAATGTAAAACAACATATAGGGTTCAGATTTCGTTAGAATCGGCCGAAATAGTTATGGTGTTATTGCCATAACAACATAATTACCGGGATAACCTTGGGAGGACCTTGACAATTATATCATCGGATGGAGAATGTAAATCAATATAAGGGCTTAAAATTTCTTTAGAATGGGCTGAATAATACGATGTTATTACCCAAACAAAATAATTCCATGGCTAACTTGGGAGGACTTTGGCAATTATATAATTCCAAAGAGAATGTAAAAGAGCATAGGGGTTTCAAATTTCGTTAGAATCGGCCAACTAGTTGTGATGTTATTACTAAAACCAAATAATTTCCGGGCTATCCTCCGGAGGACTTTGGCAATTATATAATTCGAAAGAGAATGTAAAAAAACCTAAGGATTTTAAATTTTGTTAGAATTGGCCGAATAGTTACAATGTTATTACAAAAAAGGCAAAAGTGGGAAAAGCAAAACGTGGACCGACCGACCGACATAATTGATGAAGAGTCACCGGTGACTCGACATTGCAGAAGAAGAAATAGTAAACGTCGATGAGGAAATAAACTAATAGAGATAAGGGTAAAATGGAGGTGACCGAAGGAAAAAGGGAATAACTAAGAAGTTTCAAGAGCGGAATGTAAACAGGAGGAAAAATTAGCTTGAAAAAGTATCAGAATATTCACCTGGGTTTAAAGTTTATGGCTTCCATTAGTTCTTTCAAAGAAATTACCTTAACAAAAAGTTAGGTTTTCACGAGTAACAGAAGTTAGCCAGCAATAATTTCGGTGTAAGTGGACCATCCCACTATCCATTTTTAATCAGAAAATGGAAAACACTTTACATTCTACCGAAGTCATATTTATTTAAAATAAAAAACAAGGTCCATAGCACAGAAAGATGAAGAGAATTTTTTGCAAAGAAGATGAAGGTTAGCAAGGACTGATGCTTAACCTTAAAGATACTGGAAAGGATGAATGTGCAAACATCCGTTAACTAAATCACACGAGAAGCAACACTATTATTATTTTATTTTCAACTATGGTTATCTCCCTACCTACTCAGAGGGTCGAAAGCTCAATGAATGGAGGAGCTATTAGGTGAAGGGATGGTTGCGTTACCGACTTCCTTCAACGATGCCACTGCATATATAAGGTGGCAATACTAGATCCATCCTTTATGGGTCAAAGCGCAAAGACAAAGGCCCATCTTAGTTAACATTCGCAGACTAGGTATGTTTAAATGATCATCTTCACGATGTTCATGACATATGAGGACACTTTCTTTTACGTACAAGGGTTCTTAATACAATTTAACCATAACTTTAACTAAAAATGGGAATAATCGTTTGTCTGCAGGATAAACAAGAGCCGCCTTGAACCACAACATCGTCCAATTTACCTAGGTGCCGGGGTGGATGAGATGACCCGTAATACTTCTTTGAAGGCTGGATCAGCTCCGCTCGTAACTCGAAAAACTAGTGAAAGGGCTAGCGTTTACCACCTTCACAGCCGCCCACCGGCAGCTGTACTACAATGGAGGAAATAAATTCACCTGGGGATTGTCGTTATCCACTTGAAACTCCTTCTAGCGAAGAGTTGTCTAACCACTTTGCTATCAGTGAGGAATACAGCCAGCCTCTCCGCTTCTAGGCAAGATACTCGTATTTTATCAGGAGCTCCCTCCCATGGAGGCAATGAGAGAAGAGTTCCTTTTCTACTCTGAAGGGGCTTAACAGGCGGCCGATTCCTTCTAAATATATAGGAGACATCTGGCTCTTGTTGATCCGTTTGTCCTTGGGGTCGCTTCAGGTGGAAGAAAGAAAAAGAGGCTCTCGCCACCATCTTTGCTAAAGAAAAGGAAAATGTGTTCGAAGTTGCTGGACAACCACTCCATGTAGTTCCTTGACGCCATAAGCGTTCCCTGTATGTTAATTTTCTTCAAGGTCTCTTCCCCATCTCAAAAATTCTCTGAGGTCTGACCTACCATGGCCCAAAGATATAAAATTATTCATAATTAAAAAAAGGCTTCCACACCGAGAGAGCATCTCTTTCAGCACTTCCCGCGTACAACAGACTATAGAGGTCAGTCTCCAGGAAGGCTAGAGCTTTTCCATTGAGGCATTTTAGCTCGCAAAAGGCCCCGACATCTCCTTCAAAGTGTTCTGTGAGGCTTAGTACTTACAAAGAATTTGTCATAGTCTCCGAATAATTGTGAGGATCTGCGGAGGTTCGTCTTCCTTCTCATCTTCCTCCAGGAGGCCATTGTGGGCGCGTCCTCATGAACACCATTCTGAGGGAAAAGTATTTTGCAACCATATCACCTCGGGATGAGGGTGTGGCAGGAATATGCGCTATTCACACCAAACATGATGTGTCCGTTTTGTGTTTGCTTTATTTCGAGTGCGGCTCAAAATAAAAAAAAAATACCATAGAATCAGTGATCAAAGGAAAGGACCAGTTGGAGCACTTAAAATCGTCTAGGTATTCAAGCATCCAGAACCTTCCCAACCTCGTCTAAACCCCATGTAATATTGGGGCAGGGTGTGTAGTGTACGATATCCTCAGATTTCATCTACAGCACGGTTTTCTACTGTCCCGAGTGCTTCATAGTGGCGACAATAATTAAACGATATAAATGGGAAAGGTTGGCACAAATTTGTGGGGTTTCTTTATTAATTTAATTGTTATTATCCAAACAATTTACGCTTTCAAATTGCAACAGTCATTCAATCTCTCGAGCATAAAACCTAAACCGATCATCCCATACCACGATATGGCAACCAAAACAGGACGTTCAGAGCAGTAAGGAGTAAGACAATGGGTCGATGGGAAAGTCTGTTGGTAGGTTGCCAAACACGATTCAAAGCGCATAAACGGTCGAAAAGGTTATTTATACCACCTCGGTAAAATAGAATATTTTTCCACAGTACTCTAAAGAAAGTTAAAAAGTTTTCATATAGAAATATGCCATTTGAAGATGTACCTCTTACAAGATGGTCAGAAAACATGATTGAAGGAGAATTGAAGTTTATATTGAATTAAATCCAATGATTCTTGATTTGCTTCTTTGTCCTCCTCCCCAAACAGCATGTAGTAATTTACTCATACTTGTTCTAGACGCCGTGAACATATTTTGCTGTCAAAGCCACTTCATTACAACTCCTAGTTATCGGTGGATATTGATGTTGAAAACGAAATGAACATTGCTGAACTGCCTTCGAGTACTTGATTGGAATTGGTCTTAAACATCATTTTGTGTCACTTTTTTATGCAGGAATTAAGAATAAATGTAAAGATCCAATTCATTGCATAGAAATAAGACCAGGGGTCGAGACGATCTCTGAACGGTTCACCACTGTAAAGAATAAGGATTCACGTAATCGTAACTGACCTTTTTCAAGCAGAATCCAAAAATAATCATTCAATTCCGTGCCACACCAAAATCCTTCCTTTCCATTATAGCCAAAATAGAACCACGGAATCAAATCAGTCCGTTGTACTAAAAACTCTATTACTTTATAAAGAAAATGCATTTAAAATGACGAAAGAGACTCATACTTGCTTCAGCTTCTTTGTCAAGAAGGATAACGTATTCATGTTCGGGCCAATACATTTACTTTCTGCACAATGTTGGCCTCTCCTTGATATTCTTGCCGATTTTAGTTTGGATTGCTATGATGGTATTGAGTATATTTGTGTTTCTCAATATCTCAACAAATGCACGCGTCCCCGCCCACTTTAGATCATTCAGAAACAACTTCCACACCGCACTCAATAGATTCCGGAGCTTGTGAGTAGTAGAGGGTCTTGGCGCTTGTTGGACACCCGTGAACATCGTAAAACCGCATCTGGTGCACCTATACTTGTAACACCGAACTTCATAAGGATCTTCTAGACGATTATTTAAAACCAAATTCTGTAATTTGAACAGTGAGTTCTGCGCAAAGCAATAATAACCTGAGTTTATTTGGAGATGATTTTTATCAGTAAAGGAATAAAAAGATCTTAAAGTTTACAGTCTCGTTTCACAACGTTCTGGATTCAATTTACCCAGATAGGAGTAATGGAGTGTCTTCGCCTGGTACTCGGTGGTAACAATATATGTAGTAATCGAAAAGGGTTAATTTCCCGGGAGATATTTTGATTTTTTACCCCCAAATGATATATATATATATATATATATATATATATATATATATGTATATATATATATATATATATATATATATATATATATATATATATATATATATATATATATATATATATATATCGTTTAAGTTGATTATTGTACAAAATGAACAAGAACATCATAATTCACTATTCGTGATATCTTTTGCGAATATTCATATATAACCCTGTAAAAGATTGTATATCAACCAAAATTCTTAACAATTGCTTTAAAGAAGACATTAACTCTTCATAAAAAAGGAAGGACGCCTTAGAAAGAAAAAAAGTCTGCTGACCCAAAAGTCGCGTGCTCTCACTTATTCTAATTTATGACCTTATACAACCTTTCAAACTTTCAATAAACCCTGATTAACTTTGGGAGGATCTTGTGAATTCTATCCTTCGAAATAGAATGAAAAGCAACATGAGAGGATTCAGATTTTGTTAGAATCGGCGGAATAGTTATGGTTTTATTGCGAAAACAAAATATTTCCTTAGATAAAATTGAGAGGACTTTGGTAACTATATTATTCGAAAGAGGTTGTAAAACAATATATTCAAGTGTCTTGAATTTCATTAGACAACAAAATAATTCCATTGATGACATTGGGAAGAATTTGGCAATTCTATCATTCCGAAGAAAATTTAAAACAACATAAGGGTTTCAAATTTCGTTATAATCGGCTGAATAGTTATGATGTTATTGCCAAACAAATTATTTCCTTGCTAAACTTGGTAAAACCTCGTCAATTATATCATTGGTAAGAGAATGTAAAACAACATAAGTGTTTCAAATTTCGTTATAATGGGCCAAATTGTTATGATGTTATTGCCTAGGCAAAATAATTCCCGAGCTAACCTTCAGAAGACTTTTGGCAATTAGTTATATAATTCGAAATAGAATGTGAAAGAACATAAAGGTTTGAAATTTTGTTAGAATGGGCCGAAGAGTTATGATGTTATTGCCAAACAAATTATTTCCTAGCTAACCTTGGTAAGACCTCGTCAATTATATAATTGATAAGAGGATGTAAAACAACATAAGGGTTGTAAATTTCGTTTGAATCAGCCGAATAGTTATGATGTTATTGCCAAAACAAAATACTTCCTTGGCTAACCTTGTGAGTACTTTAACAATTTTATCATTCGAAAGAGAATGTCAAAGAATATAAGGGTTTCGAATTTCATTAGAATCAGCAGAAAAGTTAGGATGTTATTACAAAAACAAAAAAAAAGCAGACTAAACACGAGTTACCATTAGGTGGAAAATATAATTTCTCAAAAACTATTCATTACTCAAGAAAACGAGGCACTCGAAACAAACGACTCATACAGGGTGACCTCCAAAAAGCGGCCATCAAATTTTGATAGGCCTCATTTCTTAATTTTCTGCAAGGGTTAGATGAAACTTTGGTGATAAATAGTTTATTGTGTTTAAAAACATCATATCAAAACATAAGAGTCTTTGGACTTTTCTTATTTATTCTAGAGAACGTGTTCGAGATGACCTCCATTTAACTGTGTGCATTTCTTGTGGCGCAGCACAAATTTGTCCATGATGTCCTCACAAACTGACCGTTTAATGGCTCTTATCTTCTTCTCCCTGATGGCTTCCTAGAGTTACGTGATGGTCCTGGGTCTCCCTGCGTACACTCTGTCTTTAAGGTAGCCTCAGAGAAAGAAATATGGGGGCCTAGGTCTGGGCTGTGAGGGCCAACTCAAAATTAGTCTTGAGACTGATCACACGGACACCAAAGTTCTCTTTCAGCCAATCTCGGAACAGGTTTGAGGTGTGGAAGCTTGCCCTATCTTGCTGGAACCAGAACTTTCCCATAAGCGAAGCGACGGGAACAGGCTCTGCAGCTCCCTCTTTAAGGTTTTGAGGACTTCTACATATCGATCTTTAGTGACTGTCACTGTCGCGCCAGATTCCTCAAAAAAGAATGGTCCGATGATGCCTCTGGCTGAGATTGCAATCCATACCGTGCACTCAGGGAAGTGTATGGGTTTGTTGGCTAAGTCATTTGGTCTGGAAGTCCACCACAAGACATTTGTCTTCGAGTTTACCTTTCCTTCAAGATGGAAGTGAGCTTCATCTGAGGTCTAAAGGAGGTTAAAGAAAGTTGGGTCTCCTGAATCTTCTCCAGTATATTGACTGCCATAGCCTTTCTCTGCTCCTTGTCTGAGGCTGTTAGGGTCTGCTTCGCCTGTATTCTGCATGGGTAGGACCTTACATCCCTTACTAGCACTTTTATGCAAGTCTCACGGGATATACAGAGGGACTGACTTCGCTTGCGCATAGAGCGTTTTGGACTCTGCTGAACTGACTCTCTCACGCTCTTGACCAGCCCAGCTGTACGCTTTCTGGGGCTTCCTGAATGACTTGGACGGTTGTCACTGGCTGCATTGAGGTTCTCCACTGTCCTATATTTCTCGAAGTGGTCCACCCTGTCCTGAATTTTGCTCTTGGAGAAGGCATTTTCACATTCAAACTGATGCACGAAAGTGTCCTGCACTTTCTTGAATGAACCTGTCTTGTAGTAATGTTTGACGCATTATATTCTTTACTGGAGCTCCCATTGAGATCTAGTTGGGTTCACAGGCGTTGTTTCTGTCATATCGTACACAGTAAGGGTGATTAGTGAATGAATAAAGGATATATCTTCCCCCAAATTGCCTGAATGTTAACTAAAATTTAAAGGTTTACAGAAAACTAACTACTATTAAAACAAAAGAAAAACTAAAAATCACCAAATTTCTCAACATGTACCACAATCAAACAAATATAATGACTTAAAAAATAGAATAAATGTGATATATATACCAGTCCCTTTCTCTGTCTCAACCTAAGAAAAGGGATGCTAAGCCAAATAAAGAAAAACTTAAATATAGCCAAAAAACGAAAAAAATAGCAAGATAGAATGCTCCCCTCTCCCCCAACACTCAGCGTATCTTCTCGAATCGAAAGCAGCGCCGCAAAATAAAAATGCAATTTCAGCTGCCTTGTTTGGGCATTCTTGAATTTTTTCTTTGGTTTGAAACGTACAGTAATTAATGGATTTAATTTGGAGCCTTGCTGCAAGGAGAGAAAGGTTTGGCGTATTATTTATTTTAAACGGGGGATAGGTAGTAGGAAAAATCGTCTACAAAGTTTGGAAAAGTAGATCGCAATGAAAATGGAGGTTGTGAAAGAGAATATTATAAAGAATGTATGAGTGCATGACAGAAGTAATCAATAGGAGACTAGTTTTTTTCTAGAAAAAAGAATCCACATTCAATATTTATTTATTTATAATTATTCTAACACTGTTGCTTTAATTAGAGCTATATTTCTTCATGGCATGGATTGCACAGAATTTTAACAAATTGTGATGATCTTTTTCCATTCGGCTTGTAATTTTTCATAGTTCTGTCTTATTTATACTTATGGTACCTATTACATTTACAAGCACATTCTACTAGTCTTTTATTGGATTTCGGTTTGGTCTCTGTGGTGGCCACTCCATAGGTGGGATCTCTATTCTTTCAAGCCACTTCTCCCTGTGGTTGGATCCATGGCAAAGGTCATTGCCCTGCTGAAATATAACTTCATTTCTTGAATGCTTTTTTTGTAAAGATGGCTGCAAAACCTATGACAACACGATAGTATAAGATGTAGAGTTGATTTTTTCCTGGTATAAAAAACATTTACCCTAGACCTGAAGAAGACATGTAGCACCATGCCATTAGAGAATCACCACCATGCTTCACAGTTGGTAACACACAAGTAGGTGGGCATGCCTCTCTAACTCTTCGTATCACAAGGTATCTCAAAGAGTCTTGAAAATTGACAAACGTTCTTACAAAAAAAAGAAAATATATATATATATTTAAATGTAATTACATAAATTAGACGTAAAACACAATACATTAGTCTTTCTTACAAACGTCATAATTACTTTCATCTGATCAGATAAATTTCGACCACTGTTTGTCTCCATTCTTTATAATATTTGGCCTACTGAAGAAGGTATTTCTTTGTTGATCTCAGATACCCATGGCTTCTTTCTTGCTCTGCATTATTTTAGATGCTGATCGAAAGTCTCCTTTTAACTGTTTGTGTGCTTTTTGTAACATACAGCTTCATTGATATCCGCATCAGGTTCGGAAAATGTTTTTTTTGTGTGATTCTGAGCGAAACCCAAATGATAAAGCTCCCTTCTCTAGATGTGTTGTAAGACCCTTGTGCCATTTTCTTTCTTAATACTAAGCTCTTGGTCTTTTAGCATCAATTTATAGTGGATTTGAGAGCATAGGAATAGGGAATAAAATTTATTAAAGCTAGTTAAATAAAATACCACTTTAAATGAGATAAAGTATAAATAAAATTTCCGACGGAAACGAATAAAGTAAAGCATGACCCAACACAAAAAATATAATAATGAGACTAATGAAGTGTGGCGAGAAATTGAAATATAAAGATAAGCTGAAAAAAAGTTAATATAATAAAGAGTATCTAATGGAATTAAAAACAATTCACTTAGATCCGTATAGTCTCGGATCTCAGTGACTTAATCTCAGAACTTAACTCACTGCTGCAAGCTAATAATTTGCCAACAATTAAAGTACCATAAACAAAGGACACATTAAAAATACTCAATATGAGGACCAGCTCACCACAACACAAAATGAAGTGCTGCAGGAAACATCTGATGAAGAATCATGTGACCACAAAGAGTCTTTAAGTGACTGGCATTCGAAAGAAGAAGAGGAAAAGGAAGAAAGTGAACCAAAACCAAGGGCAAGATCTCAGAGGGCCTCGATGAGTAGATTGAAGACTCCGATTCCCCCTAGGAAACTTAAAAAAAGAGAACATGAAAGTAATTCAAGAAGGTACAATTCAACATCCACCTACTACACATAAAAAGGTCCCCAACGGCGACTTCAGATTAAAAAAAGGGATTCATAAGATCTTAAAATGCAAGGATGCAACTTAAGAATCTTGAGTATTAACACCGACGGATGAACTACGAAAAGAGTGCAGTACGGCAACATTTTTAGAAACATCGATGCTGATATAATACTAATTTCGGAACGCGGGCTTAACACGGATAGTAACATAATCAAGATATGGAACTATGGCGTATTAACTGTAAACGGTACGACGGAGCAGCCATTGTGGCTGAAAAAGTTATAAAATTCAAGCAGCTCAGAAACCTGGAAGAATCCTACCTCACCATAGAAGTAGAGATGAGCCTAAGGAATATAGTCGTTGCCACGGGATACCAACCTCCAAGGAGCGACTATTGGCCTAACCAAACCATCACGAATATATTCGGGTGAAGGGTCCCTCCGATAATAATAGGGGACATGAAAGCAAGATGTGCCGAGTCCGGATAATAATATAGGCAGATGCTTGAACAGGCTTCTGGACAGAAACATCATCCAGAGACTAAGACCTGAATTTCCGTCCTTCATCACGAAAAGAAATGCCACCAATCCGGACACTTGCTTGGCCAACTTCCTCGTACCATATAATTTTTACATCACCACTGAAGTGATACCTTGTAACGACCATATAGGGATTAGCCTTACTTTCAACGTTAACCCTTTATTGGTACCATCAGAAACAAGAAAGAATTACAACAGGCCGAATTGGGATAATTACGAGTGGTTGTTAAGAAATTAAATCCCAACAAACCTCGACGAAGCAAGGCTCGCGGTAATAGACCAGAAAATGGAGCGGCTGGGGGATCAGGTGATCGAGGCTGACAGAGAGTCCATTCCTGAAAACGCCTACAGAACAATATTTGCATATAAATGGTCTTATCGTATGAAGTTCACACGGTGAACTAAAAGAATTATATTGAATGAGCATCACCATGGAAACATCCCGTGAGACAGTATACCGAAACAAGAAAATAAAGGAAGAACTTAAAAATCTGATATACGAACAACAAGAAGAGAAATCTAATAAAGCTATCGAAGAAGTTGATAGCGAGGCAACAGAGAAGGAATTCTGGGCGAAAATCAAGAGGATGAAAAGAATGCCTCATAGTAACAAAATGGAATTAGAAGACGCCTACGGTGAATTAAAATCTGAGGAGAATGAAATAGAGGAAATTCTTAGGTAACACTGAGAACATATTTTTAGAAACAGTGAAGAAGAAAATAAAGCCTTCGAAATTGATTTTGAAATTCAGATTATAGACGAGTTCAACGAAATCATCGAGACTGCGCATCCAGACCACCCGGAGAACAGGGGAGAAGGAGCAGAAGAATGAGTGACGTTAGAAGAATTGAAAGGTGCGCTCTACTCCTTTAAACAACAAGAGGGAAAGTCCCTCCAATGATTTGAGGCGTTATGTGATAAGATAAAAAAAGGTTATTGAATTGATGAATTCCCATGGTTTTCTAATTTCCTTGGTAAAAAAAATTGAATCTCTTTTAATTCCAGAAATGGTTCTTTCCAAAGAAAGCGTGCAACCATTGTTGATCTGCACCTAAGAGGCCAGAAATGCAAATAAGAACTTGCTAAAAGTATTGCATCAACAACATATTTACAAATATTAATGACTTTAAAATGACTGGTTAAAGTCCTGTGAACAAATCCTCTGGAGAACGTAAAGATTGAAATGAACGCCAATATACCTCCTGGTAAGGTCCCTCCTCAAGTATTGGGTTGCTTCCAATGTGAAGCCTGACAATGATTGTAAAGAGGCAAGTGTGAATGTTACAGCGTCACACTGAGACGGAAAGGTTCAACAAAGATCTCAAGTTGGGTAGGGCTGCGAAGAAGCCTTATCTCAGAAAAGGAACCTTACAGCTGGCACCCATTTTTATAGGAAAAATAGATGTAGAAGAATAGATTCTAATAGGATTTTGAGGCCCAACTTGAATCCTTACAAGAGCCACGTGGCTTTAACCCTTAAACAAAGACCGCGAGAAGCGAGGAGGGAATCGGGTGAACATGGCTTTATCGGACTATCTGTATTTACCTTACAAAGCCTATCTACCGCCCCCGGGGCGATTTAATCTCGTCTCCCATACTCGCGACGCGAGCAAGAACCCGAAGGGCTATTCGACATGCTCCTTATCTCAGACTCCCCCACCCCACCCCCAGCCGAAAGTCGGTGCCTTCAAATACCGGGAGAGCACGCCGTGGCCTGAGGCAATTTCGCTGCACGCCGACCACCTATACAACCGGACGTTTTCCGCTGGATAAGCAGTACAGCTCGCACGCAGACTAAAACACATTACGCTCACGAGGCGGGTTTTCCGTGTTTTATACGGCTAGAATCTTCGCTCCAGTCAATTAGCAGCAACGGCCGTTCTTCCCTGAAATCATGCCTGTACTCCCTCATCTAAATCCATGAGGAAAAAAAGGTTCTCCTTCATCAGCATCCTAAGGGAAACTTTTACCTTTCCCCATCGAGTAATCTGAGATAAAACATATTCCCTTGTTGCATCCTCGCTTCTTTGAGTTATCTTTCCTTCGACGCTTACCCCCGTGCAAGAGGCCGAAGCTGTGGATGTCATTATAATACGGTCTTCCCAAATCAATTGTTACTTTTGTATTTCGGCTTAGTGTAGCCCCTTTTAAGACTCCGATCCGAGTCAGGTAATGATTTGCCCCTTTGCTAACAGCGAGTGTGTCCGTTACTTATTTCATCACGTATCTCACTTAAACCTCTTTTGTATATATTTAATTTATAGATTTATTTTCTCTGTTATTAAGCTTTATTTTTGTAGCATACTTTAAATAACCTTTAAGGACTCTCGGCCATCATTCGACCTTTA
The DNA here is from genome assembly GCA_963969495.1 of Ceratothoa steindachneri. NCBI lineage: Eukaryota > Metazoa > Arthropoda > Malacostraca > Isopoda > Cymothoidae > Ceratothoa > Ceratothoa steindachneri. Next base: position 140,743,400 of record OZ018329.1, on the reverse strand, counting down.
CAGGCAATCTGCAATCTCTTATTTTGATATTTATTACCCACACACTTAGGGACGACTTTCTCCCCATTGTCATTATCTTCCTCTCTCACTGGTCGGCCCAAGTCATCAGCGTATATGTATAATTGCTATAACACGACATATTCATATATATATATATATATATTTATATATATATATATATATATATATATATATATATATATATATATATATATATATATATATATATATATATATATATATATATATATATATATATGTATATATATATATATATATATATATATATATATATATATATATATATATATATATATATATATATATATAATGTAAATTAATGCAATAAAGATCACCATGAATTAAAACTTGACGTGTATAGAAAACCAACCCACTCGAATGACTACATACATTATTTGTCGTTTCACGATAATACTGTTAAAAAATCGGTAATTTCTAACATTTTCCTTAGAGCATACAAAATATGTCATCCTTCCTATTTAGATGAAGAAATTGTCATTATCAGGACCATTTTTTCTAATTTTTATTACTCCGATTGGTTCATATCGTCTGCCCATTTTGCAGCTAGGGAACATTCTATGGTAATAAGCCTTCCCGCACTAATGAATTCAGCAAATGTATAACATTGCCATTTAATAATAAATTAAATAGTTTAAAGGACATATTTGGAAAAGCAGGTATTAATCTAGTCTTTAAATATAATAATTCCTTAAACCAATTGATGATTGCTAGGAAACCCAAAGAACATATTAACATAGGAGTATATGCAATACCATGCAACGATTGCCATAAAGTTTATATAGGGGAAACGGGGAGAAATCTAGACAAGAGATTGTATGAACACAAAAGAGATATTAGAGTGGGCAGCGAAAGCAGTGGAATATTTTGCCATGTTAGAGACAAGAATCATACGATCGATTTCAATCGAAGGAAAATGGTATTTGAATCGGCCAGCTATGTTAAAAGAAGAATCTTAGAATCGAGCTTGATATCGTCAGTTCCTAATTTAAATCTATCTGAAGGTCAATTTTCTTTAAATCCTGTAATAAGAAAGCAAATAAACAAAATGGTAAAATGTTAGCCCTTCAATATGTTTAGGCCTAACCCCCCCCCCCCCCTTAGATTAGCCACAAGTAGGGGATTGGGGAAAAAAGAGGGGATGTTTCACGACCTGACCTTGTCTTATGCTTGTATGCACTTTTCTTATATTTTCTAGCCAGTGTCAGTTGAAAAAGAGTGTGAGATACACCGAAACTGTTCTGAATTAAATTGTCTTCGGAGAATGTGGTTTAATTTCTCATATAAATATATATATATATATATATATATATATGTATATATATATTATAAAATCTGGTGTCATCTTCACTAGGAGTTTTAAAAGGTCTTTATATAGATCTTTTAAAAGTTCCTTCTATTTCTTTATATTTTCTTAAGGCTGAGTGGCGTTCAAGTTGTTTTTAGAGTCGTGGAACGACCCTTTCATATTTAATTCCTGTGTGTGTCTATCTCGACAGTGACCGTTTTTTTAACTTAAATTCCCGGAGACTAAGCTTCTCCTTTGGTCTTTTAATCCCTAAGAAGGTTATTAGCACCCTTAGACCTTCTTAACCCGTGAAGGCTCAAATTTTTGATTTGTCTGTATTTTTGAGTAGTGTAGAATTTATTTAGAGGAGCAAGGCTCTGGGGTATATTATGGCATATTCTTATTGTGTGCGTATTTTTCAGTGATCCAGGTCGTTAACCCCGTCGCATTCCTTCGGTCAATTGGAATTTCGCACAAGATGTTCTCTTTCAACAAATTTAAATTGCAAGGCGAAGCCCTCAAATTAGCCGGCAAAGACCTCATGTCATACGTCTAGGACGAGGAGAGGAATGCAAAAGCACAAAAAAAGAGAACGAGAAGAGCAAAGAAAAGCAGGAAGGAGCAAGCGAACAAGAAGAACAAGAAAGAGCTGAGAGGGGAGAAATTCGAGATAGTGAAGAGCGAGAGAGAGTTCCACAGCACAAAGTGGAGCTAAATCGCGCTCAGTTTGCGACCCTTTCCATTAACCCACGTACGGAAGCCCCCTAGCCCGCGTTAGTCAAGTTTCCCACGTTCAAAGAAGGCGAGGACTTTGGATCTTATCTCAGCCTCTTTGAGAAAATATTGGAAGTTAATCAGTTGGACATCGAGACAGACGGTTTTGCCAAATTACTCCGACTTCTCAGATCCCAGCTCCGCAATATTTTCATCTTCCTTGACCTCAGAAGCCACCATCGACTATTCCACCATCAAGTATGAACTGTTGACGGCTTCGAACATGAACCCCAACTTTTACCGTTCAAAGATTTAAACATGCCGGAATCCAACCAGTTTAGAACTTCCGTCAATTTGGTTACACCCTCCCGCAAAATTTTAATTTTTGGTTAGACGTTTCTAAAATCGCCCATGATTATGAGACTTTAATTGTCTTTGTCCCTAAGAATCAGTTATTGGCTGCGCTGCACACACAAATCTGCACATTTTTGAAGGACCGTAAGTGCTACATCTTCAAGGAGTGCATTGAAGAGGCGAATGTCTACGCGGCACGAATTAACCTCCATCCAAAGGAAAATAAGAAGACTGCCCCTTCATCTCCCAAGACCAAAAGTAATAACTCATGACTCCTTCCACGTAACGCGGGTGTTTCGGGGCTGCATGCGCAATATATAGCCTTTAGGGCTACTTAGCCTGTGCATTCCAATTGTTGCAGCATTACATGCTCGTGGTGCCCCAGCTTATACATAAATTGTGTCCAACGACCGAGTGCCAGGCGGTATAACCTGGCTGGGCAGGTGGAGCTCATAGTCTTGGTTAACATTCCACCTAGGACGGGGACTACTCTGACTTCGAACCTGGACAAATGTCACTCGTAAGCCATGGTAGGCAAATCATCTAGATCCCAGCCAATAACTTGGAAACACGGCTCTGAACTTTCCTACTACCCGATGTTAGGCGTGGTGACCCTAACCGCTCAGAAGCCTGTCACCAAGCTTAATCCGCTACTCTGATCAACTTACCATGCTATGTGTGGGTTTGGTCCGGGTTTTCCTAAGGGGTAGCGGTGAAGGCGTATAGCTCCCCGCCTAGTGGTATCGGCTGGGGCCAGTTAAAGGCGCCCAGTAGTGCCAGGCTCTTGTTGGGGTAAGTCTGGGCCGCCACGGGCAGGAGTGTTGAATTTTACTTATCGCCCATGAATAATATTCTTAAATCACCAAGTCTGCAAAATCAACAAACAAATACCCGCCAAAAATCAACCGCAAAATGCAAAAAATAAACAACCTCAGAATAATATTCAGACCGACTTGTTCGTTTAGATATATAACGCTAAAAAACACAAGAAATGAACCATTCTGTGCACTCAAACTGCGAGAACAATTAAAAGTCGTTCCAGAAAAGTCACAACCAGAGTTCTCAATCAATCCTGACCGAACAGAGGCTACAGTTAAAGCCAATTCCGAAAAAATATAAAAAAAAAACTATTGGCCCTTACCACCTTAGGTGCTAATGAACTAAACCCAACGGACAAAAATAGTCACAACCTGAGAGTAGACATGGTTCTACTCAACAGATTTATGCCTGGAGTAAAAAGTACGGACGACTCCATATGCTAAGGGATACAAAGGCTGTGTGAAGATGATGGCCATCAAATAGACTCTGTGTCCATCTTCGAGAGAAAATCACCTACGCGCTCAACTCCGCTGAAAATCGCTAAAATAACATTCAAACAGGACACCATCCCAGAATCAATTAGATCCGCAGGAACGACAATAGAGGAAGAACTGCCCACTCCAATTCAATGTCGATCGTGCCTGATGTTTGCTCACCCAGCCAAATATTGTAAAACTGATCCACAATTATGCTTCAAATGCAGCGAAAAAGAACACAACAGCTAACAATGTCAAACAAAAGAGAAATGCATTAACTGTAGAGATAACCACCACGAATTCAAGCGAACATGTCCACCCTTCAACTTCCATCAGGAGCTACGGATTAGAATTGTCCGTTTTCACATCCGAAGACACCAAGCCTTAAAAGACATGGCCGAGGAAGGAAGAACTTTGAGTACTCTAAGTTATGATACCGTTGCTTCCACCACCAAAGCTCCAACCACCCAATACACTTCTAAACCAACGACAGAAGCCACTACGAAAACAAATACTCGAGGACGCATCATAACAGAGCTGAAAGAGCGCCAATACATCAATATCCTAAATACAAATACCCCACACATTATCACCAACAAACCAACACACTGTCTAACATAGAGTTAAACCCTAATCTCCCTTAATTTCCCCACAGAAACTCATCGAAGCACTTACTCAGACCTATGTGGTAGTGATCACTACCCACTACTTATTCAAGCTCCTTGCTCAAAGAGCCACACTTTCCAGGAAACTATGGAATTATTATTAAGCAAATTGGACCGCCTTCACGTTGACGACAGCCAAACTTCCCCCTCAATCCAGAGGTTAATATGTGCTACTTCACCGCAGAACTACAGAAAACAGCTCAGGAGCACACCCCAAAGACTAATCTCAAAACCAGCAGGCACACTACTCCATGGTAGAATCAACAGTGCCAAGACGATAAGAGAAAACGTGAAAAAGCTCACAGTCCTCGGCGACGAACCCCAAACAAGTACGGCATTTATTTCATACTTAAAAGAAAGTAAATTATATACCAAAATCTAGAAAAAGAAAAGAACGAAACCCGATAAATTATGGAAAATTCGTTTCTTGCAATTTTAAAAAAACCTTTTAATTCATGTACAATTTAATTATCACCACTTATTCATTTCAATTCACTTCATCCATCAGATCACCATTAACAACTCATGACTATTATTCACGCTTTTAAATTTTAATCACTATAAAATACCGTGCCTGCTCAGACCCATACATGGGTGAAAGAGGACATAAAACGCTTAAAAAAAGCTATGGATTCTGGTTGCCCTGCGGACTCCCTTAATGTAATACCTTGCCTGACGCCCCAGAATTGTCTGCCACTGGATTAAACATTGACACACGGTTGACTCCCGAAAAAAATAGCCACCTGCAGCACATTTTAAATAGCTTTGGAGATGTAATCTCTGAAGTCACCGGTTGTGCTACCCAATTTGAGCATGACATCACTCTTACCACACAAGACCCCGTCCGTTTGAAACTGTATTCTCTCCCTATTCACTTGAGGTAAGCGTTTAATACGGAGTTTGAAAACTTGCTGAAGCTTAATATCATCGAGATCTCCATTTCCAGTTATTGCTCCCCTATCGTGATGGTACGGAAGCCTTATCGAACGTACCGTATGTGCGTCGATTTTCTCAAGCTAAATTCAGTGACTGTCTTCGATGCTGAACCAATTCGCATAATCGACCAAACCCTCCATCTCTTTGAAGATGCAAATTTATCTCCGAGTTAGACATTTTCAAGCCCTATTATCAAATTCCCTTTCGGAAGAGTATACAAAAATATACGGCCTTCCTGACCCATAAAGGCCTTATGCAATTCCCTCGACTCCCCTTTGGATTTGTAACGGCCTGCAGTAACTATAATATGAGGATGCGTAGAACCCTAGGCGGGTTGTCATACGTCACCTTTTATTTCGATAACATATATTTTGCCACCAGCCCTGGGACCAGCATTTACTCTCTCTCCAAGCACTGTTGAATAAATAGGCTACGCGACCATGGCTTCACGATTGGTACCTAACAAGTGCCACTTTGCCTAGGACACGATTAAGTACCTGGGTTTTAACATCGGAAAGAACCAGGTTGGACCCCAAGAGGAGAAGGTCAAGGCCCTATTTGAGATGCTCCTCCCGTGTACTAAAATACAAATTAGATCCGTCATGGGATCCGCCTTGTTTTACATGCGATTCTTCCCTATTTTCGCATCTCTTGCTGCCCGCTTATATGAGCTCCTCCAGAAGCCGTTAGGAATAAGAAATCACGCGAATAATGAGGGCTTTGGTTGTGTGCTCCTGTAGTATAGTGAGGACGGCGAAAGCTACCCTGTGGCTTACGCGAGCCGCAAGCTATTACCGCGCGAAAAGAATTATGCCGTTATAGAACGAGAAGATTTGGCTAAAGTATCCAGTGTCCAGAAGTTTAAAAAGCATCTGGTAGGGAAGGAGTTCGTAATCGAGACGGACCACTGCCCTTTTGCGTATCTTCGTAATGTCAAAAATAATAACAGACACCTTATGCGGTGGAGCCTACTCCTTTAGGAATACCAGTTCACTATATGGGTCAACTTGAAGAGAGTTTATTTGCCCACAGTGAAAATAAGCCACACACATATTGCCTATACGTAGACGACATCTAAATCAACGTTTAAAACAAGGAAAATCTGATGAACATCAAACAGCACTCCGTGTTAAATTCCCTTATTCATTGAGCACCAGCACTAAATTCCCTCTTTGGAAGTTGAGGTAAAAAATATCAATGAAAGCTATATCACAAAAGTATATAAAAATAGTTCGGACATGGGAAGATGCCTCAACACAGATAGTGAATTTCCTTAAAGGTATAAAAAAAGTTTAATCGGCTCATATATCCGCCGGGCATACAAATGCTGCTATACGTGGGAATTTTTCCATCAAGAGATCTTCCGCGTAAAACAAACACTCATGAACAACGGTTTCCCGAACAGCACGATTGAATAAACAACTCCAATAATTTTTAAGTATACAATTCAAAGATACGGATAAAACGAAAAGGAATCAGGAAGGAGTAAATAACATCAAACTATATTACAGAAATTAGATATCTACGGCCTATAAAATAGACGAAAAACACATCAAGGAGATTGTTAACTGTAACATCAAGGTTAAGAATCAAATGAACAAAATTGAACTTATGATATACTATAAAACGCTAAAAGTTAACAATCTCATTGTGAAAAACAACAGCTGCCAAAACTCCTCGAATCTAAAGTCAACCAACATAGTTTACGAGTTTATCTGGTTCAATGAAGCCTGAAAGCTTTATAATAACTCAAAATATATTGACATGACAACCACTACCCTATCGAAGCGTTTACCCATGCATCTGCAAAGCGGAGGCCTTAAAAATCATATTGAGAGGACAAATAACATCAACATAACTAGAGATATACTAGTTGAAAACACCTCAATTAAAAGTAAAGATAGAAATAAAGCTAGGCTGAACATCTTAGAAGCCATTTTAATAAACCAAGAAAAGCCAGCCCTCAACACCTAAGCTACCACCTGGAATCGAACATTAAAGTTGTTTTGAAAATTTCATTCACCGGATTGGCTCTTTACCCTTAACGTTACGCTCAAGCGAGGAGGAATATATATATCCCCTAAAACCAATTATTTTCATTCGACTGCGTTTTTTGGAAGACTTATATTGTCCTCTCAAAAGCAAACTCCGACTTTTTCAAACACCAAATTTTCCCATCAGGATTACTAGGTGAAGAAAGTTTACATAACTTGAAGAGGGCCGCTTTCGGATCCATCCGACTTGCCTAGAGCTTCATACGTCCTGCAGTGCGCCTACATGTGAAATTGAGATCTTCTGGAAACGACCCTGCGTACTTGTCTGTTTCCACCATAGCAGCAAATCTCTGGTTCTAATAACCTTTCTGCAACTTAAAGTCTCTATAAGCCGCCTGTCTTTGACGTGTCCGAACCGCGAAAGGAAACCTCGCAATGGGCACGAAGAAGGGGGCCCACACGTTGCGGTGGGGTGGTAAGGCCATGTAAGAAGACCCTGTTAGACATTATATTTAGGTAGGGTAGCAAGGGTGAACCACAGTACATTCAAATACACGCCTGTTAGGTCCAAAAGGATCCCCCCCACCCATTGGGGCCGTCATGGACGACCGCCATGGCGAGAAACGTGTCCCGCTCCGGGTTAAGGAGCATTGCCCGAGACCTTCTGGTGAAAAAGTGTTCAAGTAGTTTATTCAAAGCTGGGAATCGTCTTATGCAGGCTTAAAGATCAAGCTAACGGATATATCGTTTTTTGTGACTCGAACAAAGACCTAAATAACTTCCTAAGCAAAAAATCGCGTTGAATTCTTGACGAGATCGACCTAATACCAAGAATCCCTCCGCATATCTCAGCAAAAAGGTCGATAATATGTCATCGTATTTAATCCTACGTCGGCACTCACTCCGCCGAGGAAATTAAAAAGAAAATAGAGAGCAAACAAACTTGGGCTAAGATCGATGAAGCAATCAAGTTTAAAAACTGAGACCCGAGACGTTAAAGAGCACATACATTTGTTTAAAGTGATGTTTTAAACAACCGAAGTGGCCGCAAAGGCTGCCGAGGAAGGGTTGGTCGTGTTTAATTCTAAAGTCTCCACTACCTGTATTGAACGAGAACTCTTCTTTCCTCTATATATTTGTTTTTCCTGCTATGCCATGGAGAAACACGCCACCATGGACTGCCAACTTGAAGCGAAGGTCTGTTCCGAATGCGCTCAGTCAGACTATACTTGGATGAACTGCAATAATCCAACCAAAAAATCTCTGAATTGCGGCAACTCCCACCACACTTTGATGATGGCTTGCCCAATAGAATAATACTTGATTACGGATAAGAACAAAGCAATGATTGAAGAAAGAAACAAAAGGGCTACCACCACTTACGACTAGGGGACGAGGAAATCCGATCAGTACAGCATTATGCTTCACATTGACCTAAGTATTAGCCCCGACCTTGTGATGTGCATCTTGCATGCCTACTTTATTAATATAACAACCAGGAAGCTATGCAACAGAGCTCAACATAATGTTGGTACACAATGGTCTTAGACTAATGTGGTTTCCTGATAACCCGCCGTCATGGGATCTTATCCATGCCCAAATAAAAAGCACGCAGCAGATAGTGTCAAGATCTCGCTCGGCTTCTCGCGATTCTTGCTTACGGAAAAAAGAACCTGCCGCAACTGAGGAAACTCAGAAGAAAACTAGTAACCTGTCAGGTGAAACGACTGCGCCCAAAGACATTGAAATTGAACCAATAGTAGTGGTTTTTGCTACTCCCACCGCCCCTTCCCAAAATATCCTAGACCTCTACATGAAGATTTATGGCTCCACATCCGCAACGATACCACGAAAGTCTAAGGTGTTGACCTAATTGAATGAGTCATTAAGAGGAATTATTGCAAGCCTTCAGACAAGGCCTGATCACTATCTGTTCCGAATCCTGCTTCAATTTGAATTAGGACCGATTTAGAAAGAAGATGTCGGGAAGGGTGAGATCGCCAGCTAGAGATAAGGGAGCTAATGTCAAACAGCCCAATAACAATTAACCATGGCTAATCGTGTTAGATACACCATGGCTAATCGTGTTAGATACATCAAGAACATGAGGATCTTTTCCCTGAATGTAAACGGTTTGGAGTCCAACTGTAGAGCTTATAACGAAATCATAAGATCCATTGATCCCGACATCGCATTCATTTCTTAGCACGGCTTGAATGAAGAGAATGAATTCATGAAGATATTTAACTACGAAGTGCTGATGGCAAGTCACTCGAAAGAAAGGTTCGATGGAGTAGTCATTGCCATCAAAATGGGGATTAAGTTCAAAGAGATACAGGGTTTGGAAGAATCTTACCTGACAATTAAAATTCTCATGACGTTCGATGACCTGGTAATTGGAGTCGGAGATTAACCTTCCAGGTCTCCATACCTACCCATCTCCAATTTCCTACGACCAATTAGTAAAGAAACTTCGGCAATCTTGATCGGATATTTAGACGCCCGGTGTAGGAAATCCGGCTACACAAACAGCTTCCAACGAAGCCGGTACCTCACTAAGCCTTCTAATTGAGAGAAGCATAGTGCAGAGAGAAGGACCCAACTTCGAAACTTTCCACACAGCAAGATCGTCGACCACGCCGGATATTGTGCTGGCGACGCCCAACTTTTATTTGAATCAAGTGACCCTTCCTGGCCATTTAGCTCCGTCAGATCATGTTAGTATGGTCACCCACATATCCTCCTCCCCGATCCAGGTGAAAATAAAAAAAAACACAGATTGCTGGCAAGAACCAATTGGGAGTCATACCGTGAGCATTTACAACATGTGCAGGTTGAACTATTGGATGGTACCTCGCTAGAAGAGATTGATGCAAAACTTTACTACCTCACATCAAAGATCATAGAGACTGAACCCTGGCCTGTTCCTGGAAAGTAATACAAAATATTGCCCGCTCCTAGATGGGACCATAACATTCAGGAGAATATGGATCAACTAAAGGCAAAAATCTATTTCGTAAACTTATTTGAGATCACAGTGCCTTGGCACCAAGAAATAAGAGATCTAAGGAATGGCATCATACATCTCATGATGGAGAAGTCAAGAGAGCAGTGGGATGAATTAATTGCTAACATATTCGCTGAAGATGACTCTAGAAAATTCTGGAGACAACTGAATAGAATGCGAGGTTCTCCGCCCAAGAGTCGTATAAAAATCAAAGCGAATGGTGTGGAATACACGAAAGACCAGGCCATCGAACTCTAATTTAGAAATAATTGGCCAAACCATTTTCGCATTAGTAAAGAAAAGAACGAACTCTTCAATGAACGGCACGAGGAGCCTATTATTTAAAATCTTTGAGAACTGGGGGCTGACCTCACACCACATCACTTCGTTGACAGAACACGACTCGCAAGAGAAAAAGGTAAACCCTTCTCAAATGAATAGCCCTGAAGAGTTTTAAACAAAAAGCGCCAGGGCTAACTGGTATCACAAAAATGCATTTGCTTAACAACCTCAATAGCTTCAATCAGCCCCCTTCTGGAGGTATTTAACGCATGCCTCAACGTTAGCTACTTTCTAGACCAATTTCCAAAAGCCCGGATGATATTTATATTAAATCCTGTCAAGCCGAAGAAAGAGATCAGCAGTTACAGACCAATTCATGAGTAAACTTCTGGAAAAGCTTCTAAACAACAGACGTAGGACATTTCTGGAACTTAACTACCTATATAATACCCAGCAACACGACTTCCAGAGGAAGCCTGGCACAAAAATGGCTTTGGCTCTGATCACGAAAAAGATAGCTATCGAAAAGGCCAGAAATGGCATTGTTGACGTTATACTTCGAGACATGGCTTCAGCCTTTGACAAACTGTGGCCACCGGGGCTGAAAAAGAAAATAAGTGAACTGGATATGGAGCAAAACCTAACGAGAATACTCTGCGACTACCAGGAAAATCAAGCGGAAGTCGTGAGAGTAAACGACATCGCAGGGGTGCTTTCACGCTAGAGGCAGGAGTGCCACAAGGGGGTTGCCTCAGCCCTACTCTATATGCGATATATACCAGAGACCTGCCTCACCCTGACCAAGACCTCACTCACTACGTACAGCTGGCGGAAGACATAACACAGGTCATCACCAGCTTGTACAAAAAAACTGAGGACATCGCAAACATGACAAGCTGGGAGATGGAAATCATCAACAATTTTGAAAATTTAACAAGATTAAAACTAATGTTCAGAAATTCAAGATAATACCTGTGGGCAGTTGGAAAACAGCGGACGTATTAGTGCAGGACAAGCCGTACGATTATTCCAGAGAAGGTCGGGTACTTGGCTTGAAATTAAACTCAAGTGGTTACAAAAGACTCTCAATAAACAACTTGAGGAAAGTTTACCTGTCGTTAGTAAGGCCAAACCTCTTGTATCCTGCCATCCCCTCCATACACTAAGCAAGTCCACCATCAGAAAAGCACAACTTGTAAAGAAGGCAATTCCCTTTATAGCCAATGAAACCCTGTGGGACCACATCCTTTCAGAAATCCTACATGAATTGGTAGATATAGAACCCATCAACGTCACCCTAAACAGATGTGCGAAAAACCTTTGGCAGAAGATTTATCATGTCATACCTGCTGAAGTATTAAACCCTATCAGACTACCTAACAAAGAACTATAAAACTTGACATTTAAACGATCTTTCAAATGTAGTCAACTGCTGGCATTGCAGGAGACTGACCCGATTTATGGATAAACCTAACATAATATCAAACCATTTATAGTAAACAAAACTAAAAGACAAGCTAAAAAAATCCGAAGTGGACACACTGTACAGAAAAGAATAATTTCAAAGACTAACCTATCCGAATTGGACCAATTTTTCGTAAAATAAAATAAACAATCTAAAAGATCCGAAGTGGATGAACTTATGTCAAAAGTAAACAATAAGAGTACAGATAAATAAGTAATAATTTCGATTAAATTTAAAAATAACAACCGAGCTAAATGAAGAACGAAGGCTGAAAAACAGCAAAAACGGAAGTAAAACATCAAGTCTAACACCTATTACGAGAGATCATAAATCTTATAACAAAGGCTTGAATGCGAAATAATCAAACGATAGCAAAATGACTTACACCAAATGAGCCTTTACTGAGGTAGCCAGACAACCTGGCACACATATCCTTCTACTACAAAACCACTTTTTCTATCTATTTCCTAGGCTCTATCCACACACCTTCTATCTTTTACGATCGTTGATCGTTCTTTTCATTCCACCTGATTCTGACTCAGGCAAACCTCATCGGTAAAGGAGAAAAGAATACCTAAAGACTCTCGGAAGATGATCGAATGGAACGAAAGCTCAGCAATTTAAGTTTGTTTTTTACCAAAAGCATTTATTAAAAAGAGATATGAATATAGGACAAGTTATCTAACATCAACAAGATGGACTAAAAAAGACAGTAAGAAGAATAGAAAGTTGGCAAATGAAATTGATCAAGGAGAAATATACCATGATCTTCAACAAAATTTGCATATATATATATATATATATATATATATATATATATATATATATATATATATATATATATATATATATATATATATATATATCAACATCAGTGTTTAGAGGAGCATGTGATTCCCAAATCGTTACTACCCGCCAGGTTGAGGAATGAAAATGAGTATCCTTTTAGTCAGTTCAGTGTCGTTTCTTTAAACAAACATCTGGAAGCTACAAAAAGAAATGAGTATTTACAGTTTAAAAAGTTATGTAGTGTGAAAAATAACTTCATACTTGATGTACCAAGAGACTGGAAAACACCATTATTAGATGCCATCTACAACAAGCTCAGTAAATTTAATTAACTGAACTAATGAATTAATAAATAAAAGAAAACCATCAAGGTCAAAATTTTCCTTTAGAATTGCCAGGACATCGTCAAAATAGCGATACCAAACAATTTGAGTGGATCAAACCGGTGTAATCGGCCTCGTTTCAAAATATTCATATATATATTTAACAATAAGGGAGATAAGGAATTACCCATAGCCATTCCAAACACTTGTTCGTAGAACTTGCCATTGAAACTAAATTTATATTTTTTAATGCATAAACAAATGAGTGGAATGATCGAGTTTTACGGTAAAGGCATCATAAGAATTAAGAATACCAGCTAGGAAATCCAATAAGGCATCAACGGGCACTTTAGTGAATAATGAGGTAACATCAAAACTGACTAATCTCAGGTCTGATGTTATATTTATATTGTCTAACCTATTGTAAAGATCGACTGAATAGTTTATATGTGAGGGTGATATGGATCCTAAGATCGGCGAAAGTAAATTTACTAAATATTTCTGATAGTTTATATTGGATTGACACACTTGCACTGATGATTGGTCTTATTGGATTGTCTGGCTTATGAGTTTTCATTAGACCATACAAATAAGGTAATAATGAACGACTAGAAGAGACTGAGTTAATAATTGATTATTAGCAATACGTATGTAGTATTATCAGATAACCAAGTGGCTACTTTTTCTAAATCCAATGTTTTATTAATTATTACTAACATGTTAGATTTAGCAGCTTTTGTAATATGCAAATCTTTGTCCATTTTTAATGTTTTAGGGGTTTTTTTTTAAATCGTTTGGGAAAATTATGTAAACTCTTATTCATATTATTCACTACTGCATAAACAGTTAATTATTGTTAAATATATATATTGTGAATATTTTGAAACGAGGCCGATTCCACCTGTTTGATCCACTCAAATTGTTTGGTACCGCTATTTTGACGATGTCCTGGCAATTCTAAAGGAAGATTTTGACATTGATGGTTTTCTTTTATTTATTAATTTATTAGTTCCGTCAATTAAATTTACTTTAAAACGGGAAAATAGCCTTCCTTTCCTAGGTGTTCTAATAACAGGACAACCAGACCTTTTTAAGTTTTCTATTTCAGGAAACCGAAAAATAATTTAATTCTATGTCCATTTTTATTCAGGTCATTCTAAAAATAGTAAAACAGCAGTATTTTCTTCCATGTATCTTAGGGCACTCATAATATGTAATAATAAGTTAAAACAACTTGATATAAATGTAATTGTTAAATACAATAATTCATTAAAGAATATGTTAATAAAACACATGCCAAAAGAATCATCCGAATAAACAAGCTTTTAAGCTAGGATGATTTTTGGTCTTCCGCGTAGCTAAGTGGACTAAGAGATGATTTAATCGAGATCAAAGCGGATGCTCGCTGCCTCAGTATGCACGGTTCGAATTTTTTTGTTTTCTGTTTCTTGCTGTTTGTTGGATTCATTTTCCTTATTCTTTCGCGTCAGGAAAGATTTATATATATATAAATGTATAATTGCTATACCACGACAATAGAGAATGGACTGTTGAAGACTAGGAGAAAGTACTATTCTCTGATGAAGCTCCCTTCCGCGTGTGTACAGCTCTTGGAAGATCCCGAGTAAGTAGGAGAATATTGGAGTGTTTTCACGAGGCCTGTTGCATACACACAATGAAGCCTCCGGCCCTTTCCATCTCCGTGGCTGCTTCTCATCTAAGGGAACTGAAGCACTAACAGTTTGGCCAAGAACACTGCTATAAACTCAAATTGGTATCAAGACCTGCTTCATTAACACCTTTTTCCAACAATTAAGGACTAACTTAAGCATGATAACTCTATTTCTAAGTCTTATGACGCACTTTGTCGCAAAGCAAAAGCTATAACAAAGTTTTTGACTGAAAATAACATCCAACTTTTAAAACCTTGGCCTAGGAATTCACATGATTTGAACTCAATAGAGAAAAATATGTGGGGGATAAGCAAACTAGCAAAAAATAAATAGAATCCACCTATGTGAGAGCATTTGCGGTGTTTATTGAGCAAAAATGAAGAAATATAAGTTATGATAGCATCAAAGCTTAGTCTTCAGCATGAGAAAACGAATTGAAGTAATCCTGAAGAACAAGGCGCATCATTCTATTTATGGATTGCAGGCATTAATTGACTGCATTTATTACTAAAATGGGTTTTTGTTTTAAATTCTTATATATTTCACTTTCAAATTATGATACAAACATATTAAAACAAAAAAACTTTTGATAGTTCTATTAATTTTCCTATGTCAAAAAAGGTAGTAGTCTCAAAACTTTTAGTTATGTAGTTTTGTTTGTAGTTCTCTTTGTTATCTTGTGGTATAGACTGGATTTACATTTCCTCTCAGGAATTAATTTTTCAAAGAATTAAAGCAAAAAAAATGTTTAATACAATAAGCAATAATACAATAATTGATAGCTAAGGGGAACAAAGCTTATACCTTAAATATAAGCACCTTGAATATGGAAATAGACCAAGGTATTAAATATGTTTTCATTTCAAAGAGTGTTTGGGGGAGAGATAATGGAAGTATTTCTTTTTTAATTCCGGATGAGTAGGATATTAGTGTTGAGGTGGCTTGATAAATCATTTCGATACGAATTGACTGGGGATAACTTAGCAGCGGTATTTTTATAAAAGGATGTAGTTTATAAAAGGATTAGGATTGGGTCTTCGAAATTGGCTGTATGATTCATTCGAATGCCTTTTGATTAGCCAGGGTAACTTTTCTTATAGGTGAATTTATGTTATATTAAATAGACTTCTCTTGTTATTTGATACGAATTTCTTGAGTAAAGTTTGAAATCCTTCTAACAAGTACCTTCTATTTCCGTTAAGAATGTTAAAACCAAAATAAATTCTTTACTTTCTACTACTTTGTTAATCAAGAATTTAAATACATCGTTTCCAAGCATCTAGTTTGCACACAAGTCGGTATTGCAGTTTATTCTAATGCATTTTATTTCTCTCGTTTTTCCTTAGCTTATTAAATTTAAGCGACTGCTACTTATTTTCAATTTACAGGCAATTATATACTTGCTCATCCATCTTGTTTTTCCATTATTCTAAGTCAAAACCACACTATACGAGCATGCATTAGCTCCTCGAAGGCGACCTGGATGTCACTTTAATTAACGTATAAAGAAAAGAAAAACAAAGAGAAGGGAAGAGAAGGAGAGTAAAGTAGCCCAATGTTTTCGTGGCTCTATAATAATAATTTTAAAAAATGGTTTGCGTGTCAACTCTTGAAAATGTTAACAGGATTTTATGGCTTCATTGCGTGTGACAGTCAACAGCGCAAATAAAGAATCGAGCTTCCCCCTTCCGCCTTACATAAGAATCAATATCATTTGAGAGGGATTTTTCTTCCTAATTTTAGCGAGCTTATTTGGTGGCCAACAACGAATACAGCCACCAGATTGAAAGAAGATTAGGAGGAGAATTTGGTCAGAGATGAATTTGTGGAAATCAAAGCAGCAAATTACTTTGATTCCTGTTCTTGTTTAGCCATTTTTTGGTAGTAGGGAAATGGATTTTGCATTCAAATATATTTGAACAATATGAGAAACAATTGCGGACCTGAGCAGTTGGTAAACGAAACGAAGAAGGGAGGAATAAAGATCTCTTTAATTAAACAAGGCCGAATTATTAAGTCATCTCATAAGTGCTGTGGTATTTTTTTCATCTTTATCATTAATTTATTGATAATAATCAAACAAAAATTTAAACTTATTTCTATAATTCTTTGTTTATTAATTTGAAAGGTTATATGGTTTCTATCACTAGTTAATCTTCCTAGCCACATTCAACGCCAAGTTTGTAAAAAACCGCTTGACATTGATTTAAAAGAGATATTTAAGGTTGTTTAACATCTTCTGTTACTGAAAACTTCAATCTCTTCAATTAACCCTTTAATGCCGCAGGGTAACTTTTGTCACCAGTATAAAAAAACTATGTAAAATTCAAAGAACACATACAAGTGACATTTCAATGAGTCAGTAAACTAGATGGAGCCTTGATGCAGTATTGGAACTAGCAATGATTGTTTTTATATAATTTTATATATTATATAAATTTTATTGCTATTTTTAATTTACGGAGTTTTAATTTTTTGTATTTACTGGCTTTCAATTTTATAACTTTTGCATAAAATAAAATTGTAATAATAGTCTTCCCTTATATAGGTTGGACCATAAATAGCGAATACTTGATTGGTAGTTTCAGTAAATTCCAGATTGTCCTACTTCCATAGTCGGGCGACAGTCAACGCGGGTGTTTGCCGCTATGCCCGCCAGGCGGCGATTCCGGTCATTGTTACGACTTACTCTGGGTGAGACGCTGCCGCCATCTTGAAAAGGTTTGAAATCATAAGTTAATTGTATTTATTTGCCGTTGTAGGCCTGTTAGCTCTAGTACTTGTAAGTAGTAAAGATGTGGACTCCTGCTATTTAACTGAATAAGTTATAATGTGCGTTAAATAAGGGAAGCCAGCATATTATACGAAGGGCGGTCAATGAGTTTTGCGAATCGGTAGGGCAAAACAGAGGAAGGGGGATGGCTGTTTATGGGGGTGTTAGGACAAGTTATGATAAGTCAGGACCTGCAGCCGCACGCTCCTGCCTCGTCTATTTAAGAAACAATAACTGATCGCAGATCGTCAGTCACAATTTTTTCAACAATGGAGAAGGTTGAGCACCGCGCAGTGATCAAATCTTTGACCCAGGAAGGCCATAATGCAAAAGAGATCCATGAACGCATGGCTGTAGTGTACACCAACACCGCTCCTACCTATGCAAGCATTACTCGCTGGAATAGGGAGTTCCGCTATGGTCATGAGTCCCTTGAAGATGAACCCCGTCCAGGACGCCCGTCAAACGCGACCAATGAGGACAATGTGGCTGTTTGGAGAGGATGATGCTCGAAAATCGACAGGTGAAGGTCAAAGACATCGAGCGAGAAGTGGAATATCACATGGAAGTGTTATCAACATCATCCACGACAATTTGGCGAAGACCAAGGTCTCTGCTCGTTGGGTCCCTAGCAACCTCACGAAACCTCACGCCCCATAATCGACTTCAACGTCGTCAAAGTCCACAAGGCCAGATTTGCATAAGCTGCGCTGTGCGAGTGCGGTTCGAGGAGCTCAACCATCCCCCCTACAGTCTAGCTCTAGCCCCTAGCGACTACCTTTTATTCCGCCAGTTCATGAGTACACTGCGTGGACGCCGGTTTGGGGACGATGAAAATGTTCAGCTTGCCGTCCAGGAGTGGATTGAACAGCAGTCGGGAGTTTTCTGGTTGTCGGTAGTTCGAAGCCTCAGGGACAAGGGGCGCAAGTGCATTGAAGTCGATGGTAGTTTTATTGAAAAATAATAAAACAATTTTCCTCATATCTGGTTTCCTTATATCCGAATTGCAAAACTTATTGACCGCCCCTCGTACATATATGTTGTTTGGGGAGGGACGCTATAATGGCCTAAAGCTTAATGATCTAGAAATTGCAAACTTAGCCTTAATCCTCACAATGCACGCGTTAATTTCTAAAATAACTTAAAAGTTATAGCAATAATTACGTAAATAATGCACTAATTTAAATTAATAGTGCATTTACGCAACAATAAACTTAACTATTATTGAATGATTTTATTATTTATAGTATTGTATACGTTTGTAAGCAAACGAGGACGATTAGGCTTAGCAAGATTGCTTTCGTCTGAAATTGTCAGAAATGACGTCCTTGAACACACTTTTTTATAAGGCAATAGCTCCTCCATTCGGCAAAAATATTCTCAAATATATATTTTTTTTATTTTGATTTCGTTAACCCTGTATCGGCGCCGATATATCTGTTATCGGCTAATTTGCAAATCGGTGCAACCCTAATCTATGGTATTGTTTATACATAGATAACTGTTTATCATAACTGTGATATTAAAAGTGGTGACTACGATACGCACCCTAAACTACACCTTCGCCGATGCCTTGGGTTGATCAAATCATTATATTTTATTGTTGTTTATCATCATCATCATCACTATCTCTATAATTAAGAAGAGTATTTTTTGGAGTATTTGAATAATAACTGCATCATAGCTTGGTAAGACTTATGTTTTTTTATCAAAGTTATTTCTAATAATTCTTTTATAATATCAAAAACAAAATAGTGAAGTTCAGAAATAAATATAAGTATTGAAATTTTGCAAATTTTTTTAAAACCTAAAGAATTACAAATGGTGAAGTTCAGAAAATTTATTTATATATGTCTTCTATTCTGTAACTCTATATTTTAGCCACGTGATATTTTGAAAGGGGGGAAATTTAGTTTAGAGTACCTTTTTAAAATTATTATAATTAGCGAAGATCAGAAAATTGATAGAAATTTAACCATCGCTGCTTTTTTTTAGATTTTAAATTTTAATCTTAGTAGCGAAGCCATTACCTGGTAAATTTATTAAACATAGGTTCAAAGACAGCAATAAAATCTAAGTAATAATACTGTGCTGTTATTCATATGATTACAAATGGTGTATTACATTTGTTTCAGGGTTTGGACGTAATGACAGCCTGTACAAATTGGTATCGCAAAGACTACATATGGTTCACACTTACCTGCTTGTTCTAACTACATAACTAGGCCGGGGAGCAATGAGGTCAGGACACAAACTGACGCAGAAGGTCATCGACCCATCCAACCTTGAGCGTCAGAGCCTCAGCTGCCGTGAACCCATCGGCCGTCGCTACCCTGCGATTCTACGCCAAGCAGAAGGGTCTTCCCGACTGGAATGACACAGCCTTGTTCCTCGAATTCGTGAGCAACTGGTTTACCATTCTCACCATCAGAAGGCTAGGCAAAAAAATAGGTAAAAAAAGCGGCTTTTCGGACAGTTTTTTAATTTTTTAATATTAATAAATTGCATTCCTATTTAAAATTAAATCTTCGGGTATTTTTATCTTTTCATTAAAAATGCCTTTGTTTCACATGTGTTGTTTCTGCATTTAGTTACACAACAATGAAACAAATGTAAAATCTTTAAAATAGTGATAGATGTCAATTAATATTTTGCTCTTTCAGGTACAACGACACCGAAAAAGCCGTTTTGAAACTGGAGGACGAGATCACTCAGAGGCACGTCCAGTTCTTGCGGGGCACGGCAGAGCTCATAAAGGCTTGGCCATCGTGTGGCTACCCTAGCAACAGGATATTTACCACTGACACCAGGAATGCAGTGTACCTGACTTCAACCAACGCGTGCGCCGCAATCATGGACGTCCTGGACACGTACATGGACCAGGGCATCGTTAACATCTGCTCTGGGTAGATGACATCAGACAAGGAGGAGCATGCCTTTCGCCGCCATCGCAATATGTCTGGGACCAACTAATGGACAGTGGCTAAACATTTCTTGCATCAGAGACCCTCATCAGGACCATGTCCCTCATCAAGCTGCCTGGATACACTCTGGGAGAAGTCAGAGAGCACATGGTCCCATTCCATGAAGCCCAGAAAACAAACAACGATCAGCTGGCCAAGGAGTTTGTTGAGGAGCTGGAGATCGACTCCGAGAGGTTGGAACTGGGCAAAATGGAGCCGGGCGAGGCCGGCGGAGTGGCACATTTATGTGGGTAATGGCCAGATAGGCCCGCAGCCGCCTAAAGTGTGCTTCTTGCCAGGAGGCTCTGGTAGAAGGCAACACCCTTATGCTCTCAGTGCAGGTGGCCGACCCCGACAAGCTACCAGCGACTTTCAGAGAGATGATTCAATTTCAGGACCGTGGCGGTCTTCTCTACCCCTCAAACGAGTGCATTCACATGGCCATGATGGCGGTGGAAGTCTTCAAGGCGTTAATAACACCACGCGAAAAGAGGGCCAAGTTCCTGGCAGCCTACTCTTCAGAAGAAGTGTTCGTGAGTGTCTACGAGCAAATAGTGAGCAATGACTTAGTCATGTGCCTGCTGGACTGTGAAAAGGGTTGCAACCTGGTCAACACCGTTGTTCCTGCCATCGCCAGGTCCCTCTTCCATGTCATCGGCAAAAATATGGCGTCAAAAGCTAACAGTGATGCCTAGGCAAAAGTCAAAAGAAGAGGCTCAAAAAAGTAATCCGGATGCACTCGAGAAAGCTACCAGGAGCAAAAGTGACTACCAGAATAAGAAACTTTCTAGTGAGAAAAAGTCTTAAGTCAATTTAATTGTGCGTAGCCACTGATATTTGTTATGTATCTTTATTTTGTAGGGTAGATATTAGAATCCAGGTTAACCAGGAAATAGGTTACTAGTACAAGGTGTCTACACCTTAGATTCTTACTAGCTATTACTTTATTATACCTATTTCAAAATAATATAGTCAGTACTCACCAATGGGCTATGAAAAGATTTATAAAGTAAAAAGAAATGAAATCAAATAAGGAGGTCTAGCTAAATAATACCTAATGGAAATATAATTGTTTGCTAGATTGGTCAGGTGAGGGCCCTGGAGAGATTTCTTCTTTTTTTCTTCAATTGATGCTACCTACTTCATTTAATTTATTAGAATATACCTTGAAATATGTTTGTAGTTAAATGTAATATATCCATTTTTTATTACAGTTTTAATTAGAAATTTTGCCAAAAATATTTTTTTAAGTACCTAGAAAAGACCTGGAAAACCTATGGAAATTGGAATTTGATATTAGTAGACACCCTGTAGTATCTAAGAATCCCATTGTACACAGCCTTATTAAATAAAATTGAACTGAATATAACCAACATCGTTATAAATATAAGGTTTTTATTTTTGATTTTTCATTAAATAAGTTACACTTTCGTGCGTCACGGCAAATGTTATTTCAACACCGAAGAACAACAACCAGACTTAGAAAATCAACCATCAACTTCATCTACTCATCAACAAAGAAACGACGAAAAGAAAAAATAAAGAAGGAATTATCGCTACGGTGAGAGATTATGAAGAATGCAATGAAAAAAAGCAAAGTGGGAGACATGCAAAATATTTTGCAATGCATTGATCATTAGTAGACCAACGATTGGCTTGATTACAATTCTCATCAAAGCAAACTTTATGCTCGACAAAAGTCGTTTCAACATGATTGCATAAGTCTAGATAAGCTGAGGGTCTTTTTTTGAATCCTTATTCTCTCTGGATATATGTAAAAGGTTACCAAACAAAAGGTTATACTGGACTCAATTGGAAGATATACTGAATTCACTGCTCGTAAATTGAATGAGGAGAGATACGGTCGTGCTACACCACTCTATACCATAGACTACTCCTATATTAATTGGGGGTTGACTTAATCACCTACTCTAACGCGAACCGTTGAAGGACTGCTCGCAGGGATTAAAGACCGAATAGAAGGTCAAACTTGAGGCGTTTGGTTTCAAATCCTTAATAATCAGAATAATCAGACAGAGTGCGTAATTGGTTGGCGAGATTTACTTGAATAGGCCGAAAGTATCGTTCAAGGTTATAATTAAAGATGAAACAACAAAAATATAATTTTATTTACAAGGATCAAAATAAGAATAAAAATAAGCAAAAGGAAATTATTTAAATTTAAATTGTCTCTTGATTATTATTATGAGGAGGTATTCTCAAATAAAATTAATTGATTAATGTTATTGGGTTTGGATCAAAAGGGAGAACTATACAATACTAATAATAGGGGGATTGCAGTCTTACGGGTCGGTGACATCAAGGAAAACCTTCTTTGGATAAAGCGATTGGGAAACGACCCGATAAGGCAAGTGGGGCCCAATACGATACGAAAAATCGGGTAGGGTCCGAATGAGGCAGGTGGAGCACGATCTGGACCAACCTTCCGATAAGATAGCCACTCTTCAAAGGCGAGGTTCGACGGAGAATTTGAAAATGATCGTAATTCCACTGAAAGAGGAATCTTCTTTTCCTCGAAGGTAATCGATGGAGATTTTCTTCAGTTCGATTAAACGAAGGGAGACTGTTGCGCAAATTCAAAGGCTTGCCATTCACAGAATATACCAATTGACTGTGGTAGAATCACGGCGGAGAAAGTCTTGCTGTCTGATGAACGCTCAGGGGAGTTACTTAGACTTGAAACTATGAGGACGGCCTTGAGGTGCGGGCTGGATGCATCAAACTGCAGTATAACCAGAGTATTTGTATGCCCGATTCTGAAGGGGAAGAGATAGTTTGGAAAGGGAGTCACATGCTCTAGACATCTTAATGCGGAGGAGGAGTCGATTAATTATTTAGCAGCTAGGTGCAGGAAACAGCGGCCCTTCCTCGCCTCGTCATCAGGGTGGGGGGAGGAGGCTTGGGACGAGTTCGCAGGATTGGGGACTAATTCCCCAATGCGCTCAGGACTCGAAAATTCGTGAATGTACGAACAGCCAGTGATGTAGTCCATTGCAGGATACTATCACATGTGGTCTCCGATAAAGTGTGTGTAGGGGGGGGGGGGAGGCAGAGATTGTTCTTTTACAGATGCATTCGGCCAAATAATAAAGTGCTTGCATTACACTAATAATATGTTAATTGATAAAGACTGTTTTTACGAGGTGAGGCCTATTTTTGAACATCTGAACAACAAAAAATAGAGTAAATAATGCAGAAGAATTTATTAGCGTTGATGATATAATGGTACAGTATTATGGGTGACATGGTGACAAACAGATTATAAAGGGAAAACCAGTTAGATTTGGTTACCACTTTTGAGCCGCATGTACATCCGATGGCACCTTTCTTCATGTGTAGCCTTACTCTGGCTCTCACACAAACATTCCTGATCATGGTAAAAGGTATGGACCCAACCTAATTCTGGAAATGATTTGCCAGACACGATTGAAAAAGGAACAGCATGTAATTCCCGACAATTAATTTGGTTCAATCGATCTACTAAAAGAGCTTTTAACAAATGAATTGATGCTACATCAACACTACCAGATGATCGTCTTTGAGGAGCTCCTTTGATGCCCAAAAAACTCCTGCAAAGAAAAAGCGTAGTTACATGAAAGGAGCATTTCCCGAAAGTGTATCAGTGGTCAAATGGAAGGACAATAAAGTGGTCAGTGTAGGGTCAAATAAACTAAGAGAAGATCCTATTCAAATAGCCAAGAGGTGGAATCGAATTGCCAGAAAACATATCCATATTGATGTAACAAATTCTATGCATACTCATATGTACGAATCGGTAGGGCAAAACAGAGGAAGAGGGATGGCTGTTTGTGGAGGTGTTAGGACAAGTTATGACAAGTCAGGACCTGCAGCCGCAGGCTCCTTCCTCGTCTATTTATGAAGCAATAGCTGATCCCAGATCGTCCCTCGCAAATTTTTTCAACAGTGGAGAAGGTTAGGCACCTCACAGTGATCATATTTTTGACCCAGGAAGGCAAGAATGGAAAATAGATCCATGAACGCATGGTTGAAGTGTACACCGACACCACCCCTAGCTATGTAACCCTTGTACGCTGAAATAGAGAGTTCCGCCATGGTCGTGAGTCCCTTGAAGATGACCCCTGTCTAGGACGCTCATCAGACGTGCCCAACGAGGACAATCTCGCCCGTGTGGTGAGGATGATCCTCAAAAATCGACGGGTGAAGGTCGAAGGAATCGAGCGAGAACTTGGAATATCACATTGAAGTGTTATCAACATCATCCACGACAATTTGGCCATGACCAAAGTCTCTGCTCGTTGGGTCCCTAGAAACCTCACGCCCCACGATCGACTTCAACGTCGTCAAAGTCTACAAGGCCAGAGTTTCAAAAGCTGCCCTGCGCGAGTGCGGATTCGAGACGCTCAAGCATCCCCACCACAGTCCAGATCTGAACCCTACCCTCTACATTTTATTCCGCCAGCTCAAGGCTGCACTGCGTGTACGCCGGTTTGGGGACGATGAAGATGTCCAGCTCGTCCTCCAGGAGTGGATTTAACAGCAGTCGGGAGATTTCTGGTTTTCGGGAAATCAAAGCCTCAGGGACAAGTGGCGCAAGTGTATTGAAGTCGAGGGTAGTTATAGTGAAAAATACTAAAACCCTTTTCCTCATATCTCGTTTCTTTATATCTGAATTTCAAAACTTATTGACCGCCCTTTGTATAATAAGCATGTGGAAGGCATCGATGTCTTTGTTTAACAAATATCGGTGCATCGTATTCGAATCAGGTCCAAAAAGTGGTAATGGCCATTTGCATGAAATTTGAATTCGCAAGTGGTGAACGCATGGATGCGGTATCGAAAAAAAGAAAATTGGGCGTCTCTTGGAATTTTCAATAAACTTGGTTATTTCTTTGTTAAAAACATAAGGCGTTGTACGAAGACAACCAGGGCCAAAATGGCATCCATCTAGTGCGATTTAATATTCAGTACGACGATTCAATCAGCGACAACACCTGACAGAAAAGGGACAACAACAGCGCAGCCGGTGCAAAGAATGTAGTCGCAGTACATTATACATTTGAAAAATATGGGATCTTCCTGTACACCCTGAATGTATGGAGGCTTTTAAAACAAAGAAATGAGATGTTTAAAGACTATTTTTAATTTCATCAATTATAACATTTTCAATAGTTAAATTCACTTATAACCAAAATGTATTTCAAAGTTGACGTTTTTATGTTATTACCGAGTGGTAACAAAGGTTACCAGGGAATATTTATGTATTTCTGAATAAATGTATAAGTTGAACATATTTAGGTATTATAAGGACCTGCATTAACAAAATCCTGACATTTTTTTTTAAAATTATAAGATAATTCTCACTATTACTGGGTAATTCGCTTAATTCCCCAAAAGATAGTAACTGATTGGGCTATGTCGGGTGAGTAGGAAGGACGACTAATTATTTCCCAATCGAAACTGTTAAGCTTTGGTTGGTATTTATTGCGATATCAGCTCACTCCTTGTCTTGATAAAAGAGCACAATACTTCTATTGCGATATCAGCTCGCTCCTTCTCTTTTTGAAAGAGCACAAGTTATCTATTACGATATCAACTCGCTCCTTCTCTTGGTTAAAGAGCACAATTTATCTATCGCGATAGTAACTCGCTCTTTCTCTTGTGAAAGAGCACAAGTTATCTATTGCAATATCAGCTCGCTCCTTGTCTCGATGAAAGAGCACAATTTATCTTTTGAGATATCAGCTTGCCCCTTTTCTGGTTGAAAGAGCATCATTTATCCATTGCGATATCAGTTCACTCCTTGTCTTGATGAAAGAGCACAATTCTTCTATTGTGATATCAGCTCGCTCCTTGTCTTGATGAAAGAGCACAATTCTTCTATAGATTAATGCTGACATTTTTCTTTAAGTACTACATGTATACGGTCGGACAGAGCAGAGTAGATCGCTTTAATGCTAGTGTGATTTGGGATTAAAAGTTGAAAGTGGATTATGCCACTCATATCCTGCTAAGAGAACAAGAGATTCTTCCGTGAATGAGTTACCTTTTGTGGCAAGAGTAATGTTTTTTTCTCCAGTAGCATTCCATTGTCTCGAACATTTGTGATTATTGTACATATCTCACTTTTATTCAGATGTAACAATCCTACTCAAAAATTAGTAATATTTTAGTCGAGAAAAAAAAGAGCAACAAAGGCTGATTGCAGGCGTATATCTAACAGATTGCAAGAAATTCATTGCCTCAAACATGAAGAATTTATCTTTTAAATGACCCGGCAAAGTGGGATGAATTGAAAGTCGTTTTCTAGCAAATTATTGAGCGGTTACAAATTTTACAATTTTCAATGATGTTGATCAAATTCCACTGATCGCCACGCACAGGGTTAATCATCAGAACTAATTTTTACGAGCAAAATTTCTAAAGTGATCTTTGGCACTGCCTCACACTAATTGTTACTTAAACGTATACTCGAAATTACTTCTGTTAAATCCACATTGTTGTCATTTCTAAAGTCTCGAACAATAGAGAGGTGTATGAGGTCGTTAGAGGGCTTCATATTATACATAATTCGAAAATAAGGCAAATTCAAGTAACACTAATAATACATTATTAATAGCCCAGAAATTGACGACTAATTAAAGTTTTGATTATAGGCTAAATCAGGAGGTTTTGAGTAGAGTAGACTACTCTTGTTTAAAACGACTCCTTCTGTCCATTATATTTAGCCCTAGAATAATAATAAATATGAAAAAATCCGCACATCTCACCTCACTTGTTCCCCGCATATATTTATATTTATATATATATATATATATAATATATATATATATATATATATATATATATATATATATATATATATATATATATATATATATATATATATATATATATATATATATATATATATATTTTTTTCTCAATCACTTATAGGAAAAAGGAAATGTTACGACACAAGAGATATCTTTTATTTTATGAGGCCAAACACTGATGAAACTAGGATTAAGGAAGAGATAACAAACGGAATAAAATAATAGAGACTATTTTACCCGTATATATATATATATATATATATATATATATATATATATATGAGAAAATAATAGTAAACCGCAATATTTGATTCAAAATCACTAACTCTATAATTTAAGAAGGAAAATTTTTTGAGTATTTGAATAATAATTTCATATCTTAGTTTGGTTATTACTTATGTTTTTTTTAACAAAGTTATTTCTAATAATTCATTTATAATATCAAAAAGCAAGATGGTGAAGTTCAGAAATGAATATAAGTATCAAAATTTAGTGAATTTTTTAAAACCCAAAGAATTACAAATGCTGAAGTTGAGAAAATTTAATTTTATATATATTCTATTCTATAACTCTATATTTTAGTAACGTGATATTTTGAAACTGGAAAATTTAGTTTAAAGTTCCCGTTTTAAATTATTGTAATACGCGAAGTTCAGAAAATTAATAAAAATATAACCATGGCAGCTTTTTTTTCGATTTTATATTTTAATTTTTGTAGCGAAGCAATTGCCTGGTTTATTTATAACAACAGAACTAGAAGTTTTTTATACTTTTGAATATTAACCATTTTTTAATAAGTAACGTGGCGTCACTTATTGTATATATACTGGCATAGCATAGCGTAGATTTTTCTAGGATAGCATAGCCTAGCCTAAACTTGCCTAGTATAGCATAGCATATCATAGCCCAGCATAGCATAGTATAACCTACCTTGTTTTAGCCTAGTATAGCAAAGTCTATGCAAACATAATATAGCCTAGCCTAGCTGTGCCTGGCCTAACATTATCAAGCGCTCATCGCTTAAATGACCACGCCACCGAACGCCAGGGTGATGAGCGTTTGATGACGCTGGTTAAAATCCAACTGCTTTATTCATCTTCATATAACGGTTAAAATAGTTTGCCCTATATTTCCGTTTCTATATCTCACATTTTCCTTCTTAAGCTATCATTGGTTCACGTAATATTCTCATTTAGCTTTTTTCCGGGTTGTGTTACCAATATTCATTTCTTTGGGCCTTTAATACATCTATATATCATGTGCCATGTGATTTTAAATTATATGTATATATATATATATATATATATATATATATATATATATATATATATATATATATATATATATATATATCGATAAAATGTTTCGAAGCGAGATCCTAGCAACAAATAGATTTTCTAAAAATTTCTTTGGAAAATATAAAATCCAGAATTGGTCCTTTCCAAATGAAACCCTCTGTAGCCTAATCCACTTTGTCCCTGGAAGAACATCCTCTCGGCCTGAATGGAAATTTGGGCATCTTTTTCACTCTGCTGAATGAACTCTATCTAGGATGAGTTCTGGGATAGTTGTTGGTCGCTTCCTCTACTTCCTCCTCAGAGCTATTCTATTTTTATTTATTAATTTATTATATTTTTAATTTTAATTTTAATAATTGTAATAATTTTAATCATTTTAATTATTATTAGCCCTTAAAATTCTCTCTAACTTGACTCTGTAGCAGAACAAACTGTTCTTACCTGAACACAGTTTGATTTGCTAGAAATGGGGCCTGGGTTAACTTCACACCATTCCGGGATCGCCTATGGTAGGTTTCCCCATTCAAGGACTACCTGGCATTTTTAGCCTGCTGGCTTAAAACGCTTTTTGATTATTCGCTCCACTGATACAGAATATTTAGCTAAATGAAGCTTGTTGTATCAAAGAGAGCATTAGAAAACTTGATTGGTAGAAAGCCCAGGGTAACCCGTTTCTTGGACCGGAGACTTGTAGAAAATGCGTCGAACCCTTTAAAATGAGTCCTGATAAGAGTTCTTCGGATATTTAATGGCTCGCCAGTGAATGTGACGCCACACTCTACCATGAACTTGTAGAAAAGAGTGGTTTAAGAGGAAACTCGTGTACTACTAATTACAAGACAACAGCTTAGAGCTGGCCTACCACGGGGTGGTAAAAGATGAACGCCAGGTGAGATAACAGAAAGAGGCCTGAAGACCCCACTTATACTCTTCGTTATGTTCGACCTTGTCATGCTCCCCAAAAAAGTGCGGGCCGGTTTTTTTTTTACTACAGCCATAAGGCATTCAAACTACTGCCACTGCTTCGGAAATACGTAACAATTACGTTTAAATGCTAAATCAAGTTTATCTAAAATCTGTTTAATATGTTGCTAGCCGTACACTATAAGGTCCTATCCTGTAGGGTAAAGTTTTTCAATTGCAAGGAGCCGTATTCCACTTTTTCGAAACAATGTGTTGCGCATTTCATTGAGAAGGTAACCTTGGGCTTTCAGTCTTGGATCGTTTCTCATTCTGCGAAGCTAATGAATTGGTCGTCTTGCGACCGGCACTAACAGGGACGTCTTATGCCTCAACTTTAAAGAAGCTCAAACTGCTTGTGGCCCATCCAGGCCTAAAAGAATGGTCTTCTCGGCGTTCATTCTGAACCTTTCTGCGGGTTCTACCTACTCAAAGCCGTAGCACTTTCCTGGTATAGCTGGTAGTACAAAGGGCTTACACCAAACTTCGACTAAAGACAGGGGCTCCCTATCCCCAAACCTAAACGATTCCATTGAGCCAAAACGGCCGCGCTCCTCTACGAGTCGTTAGATTCATAAGAGACAGTACCCATAAGGAGTTTGTGAGGCTACCTTCCACCGTTTCTAAAGCTGTTTTGCGAAAGGAGGACAGCACCAGCATAGCTTCAGCTCCTACGCCTTATCCCAAGTCTGTACTAGGTTGGTCATAGACAGTGGGTCCTCCAAAGGAGGGTTCTCACCTCTAAAGCCGTGCCGCCTATCAAGGCGGAGAAACAAAAGAGTCACATAGCTAGCTAAACCTCTCCCGATAAGTACTTTTAGGCATTGGCGCCTTCAGCTCCTTGTTAGACCAACAATGCCCGGATTCTGCCTGCGAGAAGGGTATGGCTGTTCTCTTGAAAGTCTTCTCCTTGAAAAGGACTCTCGTTTCTCTTTTGACCTAGACGGAATATTCCTTCAATGGAATTTGTGCTAAGAACGGGCCAATTTGGAGAAGCTGCATAAGCTCGACTCTTCCCGTTCATCGTAGCTATTTTTTTGCAAAGACCGTGTTACTACCAACCAACCCTCTCGGAATATAAGAATTTTGGTTCTCCCCCAACACAGAGAGATGGGGACGGATTGGAGGATGTGCTATGTATTTACTACCGACATGATGTCTCCGTTCTTCTCTTTACTATAAATACTTTTCTATTTACTATAAATACTACCTTTCAGGCAGTGACAGTAGAGCTGCACCCTGATAGATGGTATACTATAATTTAGGCGTACTTCCCACACTCCGCCAAATTCAACGCTGGGGATGTTGACAGCGTCGTATCACGTTTGCAGAGGCACTTTCTACTGCTCGGGAATTTGAACAGTAGAGACCACTCTAAGAAGACTACTTGATTAACATCAGGAGTCAAGTCCTTGCAGACGTGATCGACGAGCTGGGGAGGGTTCTCCTAAATGTGAATGAATTTACGCATGACGTTCCGAGAACTGCTTCATTGGCCTGCCTTGATCCATCACTATTCTCTCCAAATGCATAGCCTGATTTGGAGTCGGAGGTACTCGATATACTCCATGGTAGTGAATTCTTTCCAATTCACAAGTCATATTCCTAGCAGCTGTTGAATGAAAGTCTAGCTTAGTGATGCTTGGAGCGGGCGCGGTGCTTCGCATTTCAGAAAATTACTGATTTTTATGTCCCATTTGAAGAGCGTAGGTCGGTAAATGAAGTAGTAGAGTTCTTTTCCGTTAATCTCATTGCCGTGGCCCTGTCCCATTTGAAAAGTGTAGATCGGTATATGAAGTAGTAGAGTTCTTCTCCGTTAACCGCATTGCCGTGGGTCTGCCTACTATTCCTAGAAAGTCAAGCCGTATTGCACGCCGACCGCTTCCTTGGTTGTCAGGAGAGTGTGAAACGACCTTTAGACAACCTGTATGTATAAGACCCTCAATATGCTCCTGAGGCCACAGCGTTGTTTGCTCATATGTAAAGGTTATTCACGAATGCGTGTAAACTGCTTGTCGAGGGCAGTAAAATGCTTACTTATTGTAAATAGATTGTATGTCCCCTGATCCTTCTAAGATAATCATTATAACAATCATTACATGAAAATATTATATTTTTATATGAAATTATTATTTGATAATATAATGATATATGAAAGATACGGAGTGGGCAAGTCTCCTGAATACACCTTCACCCCACTAATAATAATAATAATAATCAGCAGGTGCCGCTTTTTTGTCCCAAAATAAGAATTTCAAAAAATATTCATCCGTATATATTTTTGCTCAGACTTTTGATCCCGGGCAACCGAGGGCACCTTGGCCTAGCGAGCTATAAACGCCGCACCAACCCCTTTACTGATGGTGAATATCGTCGAGCTTGGTCTAGGATCCGTAATGTTTCAAAGCATGCACCCTGCTTTTCCTGGTGGGCATGCATGTCTTTTCTTAATGGGAAGACCCCTTTTGCAGAGGTTTGAAAGAAAGTCAAAAGGATTCGTGGACGCAATCTCGCACCCCGAGTCATTTGCGATCGCTTTCTTCGTATTCTCAGGCCGAGTCTGCTACCCTAGAATTTAATGCGCGTAGTGATGTCGCTGTAGGCGAGTGATAACACTATAACGACAACTTTACATTCACTGCGTGCAGCGTTCCTCTCTCGCATCATGCGCGCACACCACCCCTCTTTCGGACAATGTTCCTCATGCAATTCTTCCACACCAAAGTAAGCGAGTGTTAGCCTTTGATTATTTGTTCAGTAGGATCTGGGAAAATGGGTATCCTCCTAGACTACTAAGTTCGTTTTTCACAAACTGGGTAGAAAGGAGCCTACCCTGCCGGTTTTCGGTCGAATTTTTTTACCTTGTGCGTGTGCTAGCTGATGAGGAAATTGGAAAATGTTAGATTAGCTTTTACCTTTACCCTTTTGATCCCAATGATCCCAATTCCGTGCTACTTTTACTTATAAACTATCCAATGAATTCGGTGGCATCAAAATGTTTTCGTGGGTTGCCAATGGGGAAATTTGGCATGTTTGGGTTTTGCGAATTTTCGCTACTTTTTAAAATTCCGTGTTACATTTTTTTAGGACTCTGCTACTTTACGAATGTTATGCTACTCCATTTGAAGATTTGTCCGACTTTTTGCGATTGTGAACCATACCTAAAAAAAATTGCGGGGCGGAGCTTAGGAAAAATGCATTTACTTCACTCTGTAGTTGTTAACTTATAAAATTTTAACATAGAAAGAATAGAAATTGAGATTCTTGGCAACTTGCAACTTGTCACCGCAATAGTGTTTTAAATAACTCAAATGCAAGCATTCCATTAATTTGATTTATTTCATAATTTAAATTTTATAGATTATGCTTTCAATTACTTTAAAGCGCGGATTATTATGTCTCCTTAATACGAATCATTGTGATTGATGAAGATCGCGTTTTCACATGTGGAACTGTGGATGACGTAGGTCAAGGTCAGCTCTGTGACCTTCGCTCGCCTAGATCCGAATAGATGGAGCACGATAAATCTTTGCGGAAATTTGAAACTCCAAAGTAGGTGGATATCAATAAAATTAAGTAAGAGTGCTGTTGGCCAAATTGATATAACTCCTTAGAGGTTCTGGACAGAGAAACTATTTACAGACAAATTACAAATAAAAGAATGGATTCGCAAAGTTACAATTTTACGGTCAAATGATCTCGTGAGTTAAAGAAACAACGGAAGGCGGATGGCGCGCTGACAAACTAACACACAATTCAAAGAAAATGGGACACTGAATACACGACAGAGTTACTCGCAAAGCATACTTTTAGAGGTATGCTCTGGGGAGTTGTTGGAGAGAGAGATTGCAAAATGGGAATTGCAATTGATACGTTTAACCTTGAGGGAAAGGATCAAGGGAGTACTACGCCGAACGGGAACAAAGCCGATTGCAGAATAATAGTCACTTGCCGTTAGACTATCGTTTAATCTGGAGAGAATTCTTGCCTTCGAACTGGAGGGGTGGGGAGCCTAATCGAGAGTTTACGCGTCGCATTCAAGGGGCTGGCTAATACTACTTTCTTGAGGCCCGCATCTGATATTTTATAGAGGCTTGCCTGAGGTGATTTGCCCCAAGGTTCCGGAAGGGGACTCTGCCTTATCTGCCTCCTTATCTAAAGCAAAGATACAAATGCTGCATCAAAGCTTACGCAAATATGAAGTCTAACAAGTGCAACATCTCATTATGCCTCTTGAATGTGCAAAATTGTTTTATTACATTTCATAAAAAATAAATTGTGTGTATATTATTTTGTTATAATTAATGAAAAAAACTTTTATTTGGGGGAAATGTGGTTACTAAATTCCAAGTTTTCTTTTTTATTTTCCCACTGATTTTATTTTTCATTTTTTTTCATGTTTACATTAACACTTCCCCATGCTACCATGTGGAGTCATTTTATTTTCATGCATTTCCTTCAATGTTGAATAAAAAAGTTGTTTATATGTGTTATATGGACTAAATGCATTATGTTCTAAAGGCAATTTTTTTTTTACATAAAGCCATACTTCGGAAAAGAAAGGGTTAAGGGTGGAGGCCACATATCTTTGGCACAGTGCGACTTCCGAAAGTTCCATTCCACATCAGATGCTCTGTCTCCGATTGGAAAATGCTCTCTGCGAGGCCTTCCTTCGTAGACAGCATTACTCCATGGTGTTTTCAGATCGGAAGAACGGCTAAGATACCGAATGGCGTAGAGTACCATAGAAATTTTCCACAAACGAAGGAGCGGAACGCCCCGCCCCCCATTCTTAATTTATGAATTTTCACGAGACCCTAGATTCCACGAATGCATGGGATAATCTCTCTCCTGCCCAATTAAGCAGAAGCAGGGCGTCCTGTAGGGAAATATCCTCCTTGTCATACCCTTAGCCATGATTATCGACGGGATCACCTATGTGCTGTGGGAACATTTTGTCACTCCGCTGTATGTGGACAATAGAGCGGCCCAGATCCCAACTCTGGAGAATCAACTTAAACAGGCATCGAACTGTTATTCTCGCTATGGCAAGGCACATAGACTTCGATTTTCCTTTGCCAAGTCTAAGGTAATGCACTCTGCTACCATCCACGGCTCGATCCGGACCCAGATGTGTTCATAATTGAGGTTTGCTCGAATAGATTGGGATCTTTTTCTTGGTTTTGAATTGACCGACGCCTCACCTGAGAGGCGCATATTCACAGCCTTAGGGATTCATGTACCCGCGCCATCGACATTCTTCCTTTCACCACATTCAGCAGTTAGAGTACTGATACGGATATTGCCTAAGTTCTCTATTTTATTTGACTTTATTTGTTGTAGATCGCATGTTCCTACGCTAGAGGGTGGGTGTGGGTGGGGTGTTCTCACCGACCCGCGGAGCGGGCTTTCTTCTTGTTTTTTCTTTGTTTCTTGTTTTTGTTTTCTTTTTAGTTTTATATTCTTTGATTTTCTGTTTTTGTATTTTTTATTTGTTAATTTGATGTAATACACCGGCTTATGCCATTGTAGACATTTGCCTAAAAGGGAAAGATTCTACTGTAAACGCTCGAAGAGGAAAACTCCTGAGGGACTGAGACTGCACGCTTCTTCTGGACGGGTTCTTCTATCCTGACGCTGTGGTTCCAAATAAGATCCCAGCTGCCGGCCGGTATAACACTATGTTCTATTGATCGAGGATATGCGCCATTAGTGAATGATTCCACAGACGTCTTAAAAGAAGCCGCCGAATACCTTCTGTATTTTCCGGGCTTGGCTCACTCAGCAGCAACGTAGAGAAAGCTCATCACCATTACCTGAGTTCTTCTCCAATTGGGAGTGAGGGGTACGTCTTCGGCACTTACTCCTTGGGTGGATCCTGACGGAATACTTCCTCAAATTATTTTGTGACGGGTAATATATAGGTGCTCGCCAGAACTCATATACTTGCTAACGGAAGCAATTAAGCCTTGCCTTACCACGTCGGCGTTCGTAGCTTGGCGGCGGAGATTTGATGGTCCAACTGAACCGAAAAAAATCTCGGCTAATTACGGTGGAAGTTTGCCGACGGGCGTAGGACATTGTTCTTCCCGATAACTCTCGTTTCTTGTTTTTGTTTTATTTTTAGTTTTATATTCTTTGATTTTCTGTTTTTGTATTTTTTATTTGTTAATCTAATGTATTACACCGGCTTATGCCCTTGTAGGCATTCGCCTAAAATGGAGAAGATGGACTGACATGGTTGATGGGACCTTTGGTGGTCCTGAAAAATGTTGGATAGCACTACGGGCATCATTGCCGATTTCCGAAGATGGGAGAGTGTCAAAGAAAGGGAGATCGAGTAAGATTTTGTTTAAAGGAGTCTTGTAAAACGAGAGTTATCGGGAAGAACAATGTCTCACGCCCGTCTGCAAACTTCCGTCGTAATTAGCCGAGATTTTTTTCAGTTCAGTTGGACCATCAAATCTCCGCCTCAGAGCTATGAACGCCGAGGTGGTAAGGCAGGGCTTAATTGCTTCCGTTAGCAAATATGCGAGTTCTGGCGAACGCCTATATATTACCCGTCACAAAATAAATCGAGGAAGTATTCCGTCAGAATCCACCCAAGGAAAAGTGCCGAAGACGTACCCCTCACTCCCAATTAGAGAAGAACTCAGGTAATGGTGATGAGCTTTCTCTACGTTGCTGCCGAGTGAGCCAAGCCCGGAAAATACAGAAGGTATTCGGCGGCTTCTTTTAAGACGTCTGTGGAATCATTCACTAATGGCGCATATCCTCGATCAATAGAACATAGTGTTATACCGGCCGGCAGCTGGGATCCTATTTGGAACCACGGCGTCAGGATAGAAGAACCCGTACAGAAGAAGCGTACAGTCTCAGCCCCACACGAGTTTTCCTCTTCGAGCGTCTACAGTAGAATCTTTCCCTTGTGAGCGTCGACTTTGAGAATTTTCCCCGAGAGTCTACTTGTGGGAATACCCCCCTCCCCCCACCAAAATAGTCAGATATTTACACCTTTCCTTTCATCGTTGAGGTTGGTGCGACGCCCTCCGACTAAGACTCGTCAAGTAGTCTCTTCCCGAGTCATCTTGGATAACTAAAGTGAATTATTGTGCCCCTAAGGCTAGTATTCCATTCGTATTTTCTTCCTTAACCCTTTCAAGTTAGTACTTGTAGTATTGAGCACTTGCGTCATGAGAAATTATTTAAAATTATTGATAATTTTCCTATTGCTGAATTAATAAATAACTAGAGAGTTTAATATTTGTATTATATGTTGTGATGTGTAATTAAAGATTATTTTTCCAATTCTTGTTGAAGTGCTCCAACCACCAAAGATTAATTAAATGAGACCAATTCCGGCAAACCACATTTTAAGTATCTGAATAACAAAAACCCGCCCACTCAACGAAATTCAATTCCAATTATTATTTTTGGCAGTCGTAGTCCTTCCTTGAACAAACGAAGGAATCTGGAACTAGGCGATAACTGCCTAATTCTACGACAGAGAGTTATTTGACATATTACTGAAGTTTAAATGATGCACGGGGGAGTAGTATAATAGTTGTCAATGAGGATGTTTGGTTCTGGCCGGTTTAAACTTTGTAAGAGTTTTTTTACCCTTACCGTATAGGTGATGAGGCTGCGGGTCCTTGGGTTGTCTGCTGCTAGCGCATTTTTAGTATTACTTTTAGTTTGTTGTTATGTCTGTAAACATGTGCAAGGTATTTTATTTCTGCAACTTGTCTTTGGTGACGCAAAGGTAATATTCCGCTCTCGGCGCAAAGTGAGGATGTTGGGGTTGATTTGAAGGCACCGGTGTTTTGACAGACGGCTTGGTTTTGTATAAGATCTGATTATGGATTACTGATTTTGATGCTGCTATGGATATATGGCATCTGTAGTTTATTCTGGAGAAGATGAGGATTTCGTAAAGGTTCAGGAGGGTGTGTCTGGCTGCTCGCCAGTGATGATGCAACAGTTTAGTCAGAATGTTTATGACTTTGTAGCACCGTTTTTTGAGGTTTAAGATGTGGGTTTTGCATGTAAGCAGCTGATCAAGTGTGAGCCCAAGAAGTTTTACGTTATTTAAGAAGTGATTGGGCGTCGTTAAAGTAACAATGAGATATATGGAATTTATCTTTCTTGTAAAGATTATTTCGGTTGTTTTTTCACTAAAAATTGTGAAGCCGTGTTGTACTGAGTAGTTCGAGATTTTGTCTATTGCTTTTAGTAGGCGATTTTATACTTGTGTTGCGCTGGTGCCTGGAAGCAAAATTGCTAAGGTGTTAACATATAATGAGCATTTAATGGTAGGTGGTACATGGAGAGTCAAATTTTGATTGCTATTTTCAACAGGGTTGTACTTAGCACACTCCCTTCTGAGTAGACTGGGCTTCATGGAGATCTATTGTGAATTTTCTATTGTTGAGGATGTTTTTGATGAAGAGTGTGGACCTCTTATTTCTAGTTCGTGTATATTATTGAGTATATGACGTCGCCAGACCGTCTCATGCCCCTTGGCAATGTCAAAAAAGACCACTGTGACGAAGTTTCCTTGGGTAAATGCTCGGCCGACGTCGTGGTAAAGGAGGGTTAAAGGATCTAGTGTGGAGCGATACTTTCTATAACCATATTGTTTTGAGGACAGGTTTATTGTTTTTAGATACCATTTCAATCTAGCATTGGCCATTCTTTCTAATATTTTGCATAGGCATGGTGTCAAGGACATTGGTATATAATACATTGGGTTTGATGTATCATTTTCAGGTTTTAAGAAGGAAAGGACTAGCGCTTGAAGCCAATGATCTGGGTAGGAGTCAATAGTCCAAATGCAGTTGTGAATGTCCAACATTAGCTTTAAAGCGTTTGAGTGGATTTTACTTATGATGAGGTTTGAGATTTCATCATCTGCAGGGGCTGTGTTTGGGGTTTCTTCTATGGATGCTTGTAATTCGTTCATAGAAAGATTCTGTTGATTGAAAAGTCTATAATTGTCGATTCTGTTAGATTTTTCAGGGTTAAAAAGATCGTGTTCCGAGATCCTGTGGAGATGGTATTGAGGAAATGTCCTATTATGTTAGCTACTTTGGTTTGATTGCTGATGGTATAACCGTTAATACAAAGCATAAGGTGGTGAATAGGACTGCGGTTTCCTGATATCTATTTTATTTGTCACCAAACTTTTAGGATGGGGGTATGAGTATTAATTTTAGATACGTATCGTTTCCAGGAGGCTCGTTTAGCTTCTTTGAAGGTAATTCGGACGATAGCAGATGCTATTTTATAGTCCATGTAATTTTGTAACCTTTTAGTTCTTATGAAATTCCTGTGAGCTTTATCACGTTTTCTTTTATCGTTTTGGCACTGTTGGTTCCACCATGGACTTGTGCGCCTGCTTGTGATGTGTTGGTGTTTGGAATGTGCTTGCCAGCTGCTTTCTATAGTTCTGCAGTGAAATAGCAGATATTCATCTCTGTATTTGGTTAGAGTTTGACTGTCGTCAATGCAAAGGCGGTCCAATTTGCTCGGTAATAACTCAATCGTTTCCTGCAAAGTGGCTCTCTTTGAGGAAGAAACATAATCATTAGTGGGTAGTGTTTGCTACCACATAGGTCTGAACAAACGTTCACATGAGATTCTGTAGGTAAATTAAGGGAGATTAGGCTTATGTCTATGTTAGAAAATGTGTTGTTTTGTTGTGATAATGTGCTGCGGTATTTGTATTTAAGATGTTGATGTATTGGCGCTCTATAAGGTCTGTAATGATGCGTCATCAAGTTTAGTTTTCAGATCGTTTCAGTATTGGTTTCTGGCGTTGAAGTCGCCAAGAATGAGGAATGGCTCTGGTAGTTGCTCAAAGAGTGCTTCTTGATTCTGGCAGCTTAGGGGCTGGTGAGCAGACAAGAATATAGAATATACTGTTATGAGCTCTGGGCAATGTAGCCGAACGGCTATGCCATTTAGGTGCGTGTTTAAATGGTATTGCGTGTGTGGGATATTTAGTCGCATGTAAATTGTGCTGTAATGAAATGTCAATTATATTTTTATTCAGATGCTGCTGCGGCTTTGAAAACATAGTCTCGTTAAGACAAATGCACACTGGGTCATTTTCTGTGATTATTTTTTGTAATGTTTGAATGTTGGCCCGAACGCATGAATATTCCATTGCAGGATATGAGTTTGTCATATTCTTCGGTCTGTAGATTTTTATAGGAGGCTTGGACGCTCCGTATTGGGTGGAGTTACCGGACCTTGTATAGAGTTTGTGTATAGTTTGTTTTGACGTGCCTGGTATTACCGGGTTCTGTACCCTTTTGTTTCATCATTAATTTTCTTATATATTAACTGTGGGCGCTGCATCCTTGCGTTTGTGTTGAGCTGGGTGCTTAATAGAGGTATTTCTCTTTGGCGTGCGTCAAGCGTGTTCGTTGTGAACACTGTATCGACATTGGAGCTGTATGTCTGGAGGCATTCTTAATAGTATCCAGTTTCTTGTTTATAACCAGTTTCTTCTATATTTGTAGTTGAATATGTGGACCTTGGTGGAGAATTTGGTAATCTATGGGGTGGTATTTGGGAAGGGAAAAAGTCTTTTAGGGGTTTTGTGCTTTTATTTTGTGTTGGTGTGCTTGAGCCAGCCAGGGCTGTTTTCATGGCTTTAGATGTCGGGCAATGGGAGTCTTGTGTCAACGGATTGTGGTTTTATGCTTTTTTTTGTGGAGGGTTCAGGGAAGTTCGCTCTCGTAGAATATAGTTTATGTGCTAGATGAGCCGTTTCTTTGGGTTGCTTCGACTTATAGTCTTTTAGTTGGTGAGGAGGAGGAAGTGACATATTTGGGTGATTCTCGGTGGCTTCTTTTTGGTGATTGCGATATAGGTAGGTCTGTTCCGGGGTGTTTAGTGGTTGGTAGTTCAGGTTGGACGTAATGGGGTTGTAATTTGGGGCTTTCTAGGAGTCCTAAGCTGTTTTCTTTTGATATTGAGGTTTTGTTGAGGGCAGAGAGTTCAATGTTGTTTTGGAAGTTAATTTTGGTAGTTTGAGCTTTGTTGGTGGAAGTAACGGTTGCATAAGTTGGAGTACTCAACGTTCTTGTTTCATCGACCATATTTTTTAAGGCTTATTTCCTTCGAATGACAAAACAAACGGTTCTATTCTTTACCTCTTGATGGAAGATGAAGTGCTGACATGATCGCTTGAATGTGTGGTGGTTATCTCCACAGTTAATGCCTCTTTCCTTTGCTCTGCATTGTTCACTATTGTGCCCTTTTTTGCTGCATTTCAAGCATAATTTTGGATGAGTTTTACAATATTTGGCAGAGTGAATTGAATTAAAGTGGGCAGTTCTTTCTCTATTCGGATTGTTGTTCCTGCGAATCTGATTATTTTTAGGATGGTTTGCTGTTTGAATGTTATTTTTGCGATTTTCAGCTAAGTTGAGCGTGTGGGCGGTTTTCTCTCCAATAAGGCCAGAGTCTATTTGATGGCCGTCATCTTAAAATAGCCTTTGTATCCCTTTGCATACGAAGGCCTCCGTATTTAAAGGTCCAGGCATAAATATGTTGAGCAGAACCGTACCTACTCTCATGTTGGGATTATTTTTGTCCGTTCGTTTTATTTGATTTACACCTGAGGCGGTGAGGACCAGTATTTTATTTTATATTTTTGCTGATTTGTGTTAACTGTAGCCTCTATTCACTCAGGATTGATTGAGGGTAGAGAAAAGATAGTTGTAAAGCGGTGACGGAAAAGCAGCAGCACGTCAAGGAAGAGGTGGTAGAGGAGACGGAATTTAGGGGTTAGCGAAGGAAAGAAGATTGGCTAAGGTGGAGCCAGACGGGGCGCTGACTCTAGTCAGCACGGCGGCTAGGCAGGCAAATTGCAGCCACCATTAGGGAGAAATTAAAAAAAATGGTGAAGTAACTTTATTTTTTTATATAATATATATACACAGCCCTTATCGGATTCGCTGAAAATTAACTGGAGGAATGTAAATAGGACAGAATTCACTGACGTGCATTGTGATAAAGAAGGCCGATAGCCCCTTTAAAGAGGAGCGACGTTCATATGTTACTGAAGCCTGAGAGATAAGAAAGGCCGCAGCAGCCGTACCTATAGAGCGTGGACAGTTACCCTCCTCCTGATACTCACCCGACCACATCCCGGAAAACCATCTCAGCTAATGGGCTAAACCAGGTGAGGGGCCACCACAACTCCAATCTGTGGTGTTAAGCAATGTCAGCTCTACTAAGTCAATTCTGTAGCAGCGTAAATGCGACAGCCAGGTGAGTGACACATTTTAGGGCGAGCAAGGTATCCAGAGTGGTTATCGGCCAGTCACCATAATAGAGGAGTGGAGCCCTCAATACATAAAAATCCTAGTTTAACCATGGCTTTGTCAAGAATCATGGAAGTCATTGGTTGCTCGCGTCCTGAAGCATATGGCAGAACTTGATAATGATGAATTTTAGGAATCCGACGTACCGCAAAAAGTAGCGCAAATGCCCACTTCTGCCGATCACACTTAGGGTTTGAGGTGGGTATATATATATATATATATATATATATATATATATATATATATATATATATATATATATATATATATATATATTTAACAATACAGATAGAATTTATATATTTTATATCTTATAGAATATTGAGATTAATAATAAGTTTTCACAACTTAAATATAGCTCTAACTTAAAAATAATGCCGTAATTTTTGACGCTACGGATACACTAGTAACTAATAAACTATCTGAAATATACAGAAAAGCTATTGTTAATAATTACAGGTTAATATAATAAACGAAAACATCCTATTTGCACTCTAAAGCTAAGATACCAACTAACTTACAGAACTGGCTGTGACTTCATGGAAATGGTCTAATTCAATGGTACCTCAGTGTTACCAATTATACTTAGAAAGTAACCTGAATAGCTTGATAATAAAAGTTAAATAGTTTCTCGGTGTTGGTGTATAAAATAAATCTATCTGCAATTACTGAAATTAGTTTCACTGGATTTTTGTATTTATATGTATATATATATATATATATATATATATATATATATATATATATATATATATATATATATATATATATATATATATATATATATATATACTCACAAATATACACAATATTTCTTTGGAATAAATAAATGAAAGGTCTTCATCGTGTTCTTTTTGAAGCCTTGTTAAAAATATTAAAAAAATCAACTAATGGTATTAAATTTGTAAAAGGGAAACAAAGTGAGATTTTACATATGGCTTCATACATTTGGAAAAATTAACAATCTCATGAATTAAATAAAAAATATATCATGTTCACCGATTCTCTGATACATATATGGTGAACTAACTCTAGGCCCTATTATTTCTAATGTATGTAGTTAACTCAACCTCTGGCCAAGTGGTTCGCTCAGACCCTTTTCCCCATGATAAAAAGGATTTGGCGTTCACATAATAAAAACTCCGTTGATTTCAATGAGAAAACTACAAATATCGAGTTCAGAGGGAAATCAATATTGTCATTTTTGCTTGTTCCCTTTTTATAAATTTCTCCTAGGAATTTACCCTGTACAGGATAGAGGGATGACCTAGCGTGAACCCTTCATTCTCCATCTTAAATCCTAAATTAATTATGCAGGATTCTGAGGAAACCTGTTCCACTAGTTAAAGCCCGCTGAGCAAACACACAATGAGCATTTTGATGCACGCTTTTATTGTTTTACCATATACATCTCTGTTTAAGTTGCAATATAGGACAATATGGTTGTTATCGGCATCGAACGCTCGCTCCAGGGTAGACCTGAATGCCAAGTCCATGTTGCGGACGAAGTCCTTCCTCATGCTGGCCCGCACGCGGTTGACTGAGGACTTCATCTCCTCGATGTTGCTGTGGTAGACCATACAGGCCTTGCATTTAACATGCGTCCACACACTCTAGTCAAGTGAATTAAGGGCAAGCGACTGCAGTGGCAAAAATAATTTCGACCAGAATTTCATGTTCAACCCCATCCACTTTTCAACGTTGTTGTCGTCCGTGTGGGTCGGAGCACCGGCCTGCCGAGACGTAGCTTGCCTTATTCGTGATTCTTCTCGCCATGGGTAAGACCTCTGTGACTAAGATTTCCATTTAATCACCCGCAATGAGCTTGTTACCGGCTGCGAACCCCTCCGTCTATCTTCTCGCCATTCGAAGCCACGACGCCGAGCATCGTCACGGAAGCCGAGAGCCTGGTCGTGGAAACATAGCGGACCTCTTAATGTCTTGGCCGAAACTTTCCACGGGTTATTATTATATGCTTTTCGAAAACCAGATCGATCGTGAAGGTTTGCTCATCAGAAATAAATGAGAATTGATTCCCATATCTCTTCGAATCATTGTAAAGGAAAGGAAAGCGCTCTCTACGTCGTTCTCGCATACGATCAGTGAGCAGAGTTTTTTCTACGCAACCCATTTTTGTCACCCACTTCCTTGACGGCCTTGGACAGCGTGGCCACCGAGATGT
This sequence comes from Ceratothoa steindachneri, assembly GCA_963969495.1. Taxonomy (NCBI): domain Eukaryota; kingdom Metazoa; phylum Arthropoda; class Malacostraca; order Isopoda; family Cymothoidae; genus Ceratothoa; species Ceratothoa steindachneri. Next base: position 140,699,247 of record OZ018329.1, on the reverse strand, counting down.
TACCCACCAGCGCAGTAGTTTTGTACTTCGCAGCACATTCGAACGTCATTTTAAAAGAAAAACGGTTGACAACTTTATGTCTAGCTGAACGAGGTCGATCATTGAGGTTTTTCCTGGTCTTGTCTCTTCGCGAATGTGTACGGCCATCTGGCTGACCTTGCCCCGCTTTGCTATGACTGATTTGTTTGGCCCGGGCGGAGATGAGCTCAGAGAAATCTCGATTCTTTCCACTTCCATCTTGGCACACCTACACACAATGGAAAAGAAGTTTTAATGACACGCGCTGGAAAAAAAGTAGAACTAAGTTTCTTTTACGGAACCTTTGCTATCACACAAGTAAACATATAAAGAGGAAAAATACAGGTATGACATAACTCTTGCAAAACCCGGTAGATCTCATTAGACTGTATTAAAATAACTAGTTTCAATAACAATTTTTTTAAAGAAAAGGAAGGGATCCCTATGCTTCCTCCATCTCTCCTGTTCTGGCATATATCTTCATGAAACTCTTTGAATAGTAATTCCCTTCGGATTTTCTTGTACATGTTATTAACTGGTCGCGGTATGTTGACGAGACCTTTATCGTAGTGAATTATTTATTTATTAACTATTTTCTTCAGTTTTAACTTTCCATTTGTTTTTCAATTTCATTTTCCGTGAAAATAGATAAGGAGAAAAAGTATCCGTCCTTTACTTCTTAATAGCGAATATAACTAATAAAAAAAACCTTCAGAATATACAAAAAACCTAACCATACGGAGAAATGTATACATCCTTTTTCTAATCATCCTCTTTCAGTAAAAAAATAAGTAATTACCGCTATGGTTCTCCGTACTCTTAAATTATGTGGTCCTAATGTTCCTATGAATTTTAGTAAATTTGTGAGGTTTTTCAAAAATTTGGCTACAAAGGATTTTTTTATTAAGGGGGACTAAATTTAACTAAGAAAAGTTTTTATGGGGAGAATTGTCAACAAAAAGCTTATGGCAAACTCTTTAACTATCTTGTCTGTATATCGAAATTCAAATTATGACAACTTGCTCTAACAGTCAACTTTTCTAAATCAAATCCCGTGGACCCAATACCTCCCAAATATATGCAGAACGATTAATCTAGAAGAGACACTAAAACATAAACAAGCGCTCTTATTTGCTAATCTTAACAGCGATCCTAGTAAACATCAAGAAAACAGACATCAAAAAGGTTGAGAAAATTAAGGCTTATTATCGATATTAAATATGTTAAAACACGTCAAATCGCAAAGGCTATTATATCATAAAAAATTATATTTAATAAGATCTCTTATAATTTTAATCAATTAACCTTTAATATTATTAACAAATCGCAAATTTTTAAGTAGTTCACTTTTAGCGGAGGGATAATTATTCTTATATAACATCATCTTCCGTTTCTGATTGAGGGACCAATTTGGTTGACCTTTATTAAAATCATTTTAGGAGTTCATTTGTACTATGTGGTACAATTCAGCTATCCATACATGGAAAGGACCATTGTAAAGTTGTAATGCGTCCAGCTCTGAGAAACTAAATAAATTACTGAACTTTGAAATAGATCTAAAGACGATATACTGAGGTACCTCCATTTATTCTCAGTGAAAATCAGCCTCTGCTTGGTTAACCTATTAAAATCTTTCAAACTTTAAATGTGTATACTAATATATATTATGGCTCAATATTTGAGCAAGATCCCTGAGCATCGACTCGAAATAACTGAGTCGTAATTGCTTGCTTACGAATGTTGTCCAAAGTACTACCGTAAATATGTTTAATAATAGGGTCAATATATATTGCAGAAATAAGTGTTATGAAACCAATTTATGTTCTTTTTACTCTTTTCCTTCACTTTTCTTTCACCTCTGATTTCGAGGCTTTCTATATTTTATTTTAATTAGACGCAAGTGAATTTAAGATCTTTGCTGGTTCGTGATTCTGCCTCAATATTAACTTTTCTTTTTAAAGTATTGTAGGGGAATCGTCACTCCCTCGTTCTCTTTCAGTGGAGACACGGGTCGGTAACCGCAAAGACATCCGGCCCCGGCACCGTGGGGTCAAACTCGTAACCACAGCGCCTCGCCACTCGTGGCTATGAAAAGCCGAAAGGTTTCAAACTACAAGATCTGCCCTACAAGAGTATATTCAATTTCACCTCAAGTAAGAAATTGGAGACGCGTTTCTCTCAAGCTCGAAAGCCAGCGTGAGCCGAGGTAAGACTTGGTGAGAAAAATCGTTGGAATAAGAACCTTCCTAGGCCCATCCACCAGCCTTCTCTTCCTACCCCTACCCTTGTGGAGTGACGAGGTATAAATAAGAAACACTTAGGAAAAGCGAGGTAGAATACGTCAGTCTCCAGGCTACGAAGTCCCCGGATAGAAGCCGGGATACCGAGACTGGACAGGTAGAATACTTGAAGGGCCAGACTACGAAGTCTCCCGCAAGAGAGGCAGGGCTACCTAGGGGGCTAAGAAGCAGCTCATCCTCGAGTTAGTCCCTGATTATAAAACCGAACGTTAAGTTAACTTGATCAAGTCAAACTTACTCTCGTCAAAAGAGACTCCTCCTATCCTGGTGCATTGTAAAAGCCAGGGAAATTACTCGTCCTTGAGGAATTACGAAAAGAAGAGGAAAAAGGCTCCACCTCGAGTTCGTTACCCGATAGCCAAACCAAACTCATAAGTTAACTTGGTTGAGGAACCAAGTTCAACTTATTCTCTTCAGAGAAACCCCCTCATTCGTTATCCTCGCCCTTGAGGAAGACTGGAACTAAGAAGAAGCTCATCCTAGAGCTAGTTCCTTGTTACCAAACCGACCTTTAAGTTTACTTGTTCAAGTTCAACTTATTCTCGTCAGAGAAACCCCCCTCCTCAATCCTCGCCCTTGAAGAAGACCCTCTTTCCCCGAGTACAGTCCTCGCCCATGAGGAATCACGTAACGAAGGAGAAAAGCTCCCCCTCGAGCCCGTTACCTGGTGGTCACACCGAACTCTAAGTTAACTTGGTTTAAGAACCAAGTTCGACTGACTCTCGCCAGAGAGGCCCCACCTACCTTGGTGCCGCCTAAAGCACTGTGGACCCCCATCTGCTACACTCGCCAACGTACCTCGTGATCTCGACCAGCTCCATCTGGCCGATCGGCACGCGTCTTGGAGACAATATCATTCCTGAGGTATTTAAACTCCAGTAGAGTCAATAGACTGAATCTTGTATATTGAAGTGCGTATCGAATTTAGCCAATTTTATACGGTGAAGTTAATTGAAGTAATTATTGTGCATTATAATTTTGGGAGTATTTCTCTGATTCATGTTTTGTTTTTGTGTAGTAACTTGTTAAATTTAAAATATAAGTTTATTTGGGGAATTTCTGTGCGTTTCTTTATATCCTTACCTGTTTGAAGCGGCTCTTCTTTAAAACAACAAAATTAGCACTTTTAGAACAAAGCCTACTTCATCAAAGAAGTATATTACGACCACAAAGAATACCACAGCAAAAGTGGTGTCAGGTGTGGAGTGATCAAAAGGGGCATTCTGCTACAAGTATGATTAGCCCAATCTAATAAGTATTTACAATAAATCGGATAAATTCAAAGTAAAAATTTTTCTAAGAAGTCTAAAGTTGAGAGCTTGGAGATTAAACCATTTTAAACTTCAATAGATCTTGGTAGTAGTATTGCAACCCTAAAGAATGATTTAGTTAAATATGAGTTAAGTATTTAAAAATACGAGCATAATCTAGCTTACAATTTTAATATAAAAAATAGAAAGTAATTTTATATTTTGTAAAACTATATAACCAAATTTCATTTAAAATAAAGGATCAAATAAAATCTCATAGGGACTAAAAATAAAAAAAGACGGGATATAGATTTTTATTTTGAGCCCAAAATAGTAAATTCCCACCAAAAAAATTAAACAGGTAGGGAAAAGTCTCTTCAATAAGAATAGATATTTACTTACATAAATTATAAATAGGTAGTAAACAGAAATAGGTTCAATTTCGAAAATAGGTAAGGAATCTAATTCACCTAATTCACTTTTTGGATGGGGATTCTTCATTCTAGTTCTCCACACTTTCAAATTAAATTCCTCCTAAACAGTCTGCCCATTAAAGTTATACGGAAAATGAAATTCGCTAAATTGTAATGATTTTGAATTAATTAAAATCTTATACATATCATTTAAAATAACGAATATTTAAATTTAAAATGAGCAAATGTATATAAAAGCTTCGATAACGACTTTTAATAGTATGAACAACGAACCGGTTTCGGAGCTTCAGTCCTTGCCTTTCAGCTAAACAAGACAGTTGACGTATTGCCCTAAGCGACTATAATATATGCAATCAAAAAAAATAGAATAATAGAAAATAACAAGCAAATAATGCTTAAGATTATTACAAGCTTTTACTTAACTTTAAATATCAAACTTTCATTAGTTTAATACAATTAATAGGAGTAATAAGGTTTTACAAACCCTCCCCTGAAACTGCCGCGTCACTCTTAAAATCCTCACGTACTCTCGCGAGCTGCGATGCCGACGAAACAGGAGTTAATTTGATAAAATTTTGAATAGCGCTAGTTCATCTTCATTTATGATTTAATATTTATGTTGCTGCATAAATCAACAGATAGCAAATTTGAAAGCATCCTCCTAGCTTTTTTACATGTATTTTTTATCTTTAATAATAAAATTATTTCGGGTCTCGTATTTAGCGGTAAGAGTATATATCATAGAAGCACAATACTCAAGGAAACGTCTTTTATTAATTTATTTTGAAAAGTGTATTGGTGGGTCTCGAAGCCTCTAACTGTTTTCTCATCACACATTCCACCTTGACCGCCCCCTGGTTTGCGAGCTGTTAAATCATGTCTTCTAAGAAGTTTTCCACAAGCTCCCTCGCATACCCCATTAATTTAACTTAGTTCATGCGAGGATGCAAAGTCCCACTCACCAATGAACTATTGAGTGTTCGAAGGGCACTTATCATGGCCGCCTCGAGGGTCCGACATATAAGCCAGAAGGCAGCTGTCCCTAAAACGAGACAGATTCTGCTCTATACCATCAAGAAAGCTAAATCTCTTTTGCTGGTTAATATTGCCTTTAACCAACATGCTGCCCTCCGAGGAGCGAAAAATTCGCAATTGTTTGAAATTAGGTAATCGAGGCTCCTCTTAAGGCTCTTGGGACTTGTCTTGGTCTGGATATCCCTGTCGGAGGGGTTCCTCGTGGCCGGACGAGCCTATTTTTGCCTGGTCGCTTTCCGAAGTGGCAACGGATCCATCCTTCGGGAAGATCTTGCGGAGAGAGAGGGTCTCCTATTCCTTTTTCTACTTAAGTCTCTTTTTCTTTTTAAGAGAGGAGGGCGGGGAATGCACACGCTTCTCCCCTTCGCTGGCAGGAGCCCCCAGGCCAGATGGACCGGCCTAAAGAAGATCCTTCTCCAAGATGGAGTAGGTCTTTGATTTCACAGGGACACAAGCCGGAGTAGGATATCCCTCCTCTCTTTGTATAGTCTTGGATACTCGAGCCGTCTGAGGAGGACTTTGCATCCCCCTCTCTGGGGGTGGGTTGGCTCAGAGACCATTTCTATCTCAGGAAGGGGGGCTCAATGTGTCCATCCACATAGAGTTGCACGATGTTTTTTTTCAAAATGTTTTTTTTTCCCCAAAAACACTTTTTTTTCTGAAAAAAACAGGAAAGAAGCGGTTTTTTCCCCTTTTTTTTTTTAAATATTATGAAAATAACATATTTTTATGTACTATCCTAGAGTAAATGAAAAACATTAAACATTTACTAGATAAACAATACCATATTTTCATATTTACAAGTAATTTTAGCTCTATCAGAATTGTAAAAAGCATTTTAGACGATATCTATATAAAGATTAGCATGAATAAACTGCCAACTCACCAATTCCTTAGGAAAAAATTTCATCAATGACGAAATTTAATGTAATCTTGTATAGAGGAATATTCAAATGCTAGTAGCCGCCTTTTGTCTTTACACTACTTAATAGTTCGTACTGACTCATTACAAAAAAATGTTGATCTATGATTCAAAAATAATCTGGCTCCCTCTAATTTCAAAGTTAAGGAATTCGAATATGTAATAAAATGTAATACAACCAGAAACTATTTATCCAAAATTTGGGTCTAATGTTTAATTAGTTGGAGCTCTTGATAAATAAACTCATCAATTAAATTCAATATATGTATATATATATTATTTAAACAATTAGTAAACTCCTATTATAATTATTATTATTCCTTTGACTAGACTTAAAGGAAGAGTAGGTATACAATAAGATAACTCCCTTTATCTATATAAATGAATTAATTGCAGTTTACTAACAAGTAAGAAATCCTTCAATAAGCATGTGATAAACTAAGACTATTTTCTAGGTAATATAATAAAGGTTATATAACACTTGTCCGTTGACTCTTAATAATATGCAATATAATTTAATTTCTAAACTTATTATTTCAAAGGGTCTTTTAGAACACATTGTAAAAGATAAGTATCCATTTAAACATTGAAACAAATATAAACATATCATAATCATATAACATAAAAATAAGCTGTTATACCTTTTCTTTCAGTACAGTCTACACTCATTGTTTGAACATATCTATTTTAAAAGATATTTTCAAGCATATATAATAATTTTGAAAAAAATATATGTTTATATATTCGAAAAACTATGTATATCCTTATTACTTATATTATAAAATAAAAAAAATAGAGTATCAAAAGTTTTCTTTGACTAAAGTCAATGGTCTACATTAGAAAATTGACAGTAACTCATTGAAAGATCTCTGTGGGCACATAATATAATTATTAACCATAACTATATATATATATATATATATATATATATATATATATATATATATAAGTTATAAGAAGATTAAGTTTAACCACTAGAACTAAATTAAATGCATAATCCTAAATAATATCTGTGGACTGTGACTAGCAATATTTTCCTTTGGCAAACAAAATTAATATAAGTACATAAAGGTAATCTAACTCGGTTGAGTGAGAGGAAGTTAAGACTAAGTACTGATTCTCTAACTTGAGCTACCATCTAACTCGAAGATATTCTCATCGCTATTGTCATGTAGGCTCTATGAATCTGATGAATTATTTGAGGATAATTCAACCATTTCATCATCATTTGCCGTTAGAATGGAACTTAAATTTAAATCCATTTTATTCTCATTTTGATTACTACTGAAACCACTAAAGGAAGGTTGTGGTTGTAGAGATTCTAACATTAGTTCTTCATTTTCTACATTTTCACTTTTTTCAAGATTGGCTTGCTTAGAGGATCCTCCACAACTTTTGTTAAGCAATTGATAGTTATGTGAAATAAACACTAATTTTTCAGCTCAACATTTGTTAGACGATTGCCTCGTGTGGAATGAATCCGGGTTTGTTTGCTGAAACCTCTTTCTACTGCTGCACTTGTTGGTGGTAGTGCAACTAATTTTTCTGCTAGAGATGAGAGATTTGAAGCAGGAGCCATCGCTCTCCATCAAGTGCAAGGTTTCATTTTGTCCAAAGGCTTCCATAGAAATGGTTTTGAAAAGATTGCCTCTTTAAGCCTATATTCAGCTAGATTACATAAACTTGAAGCTTCTTCGATGGTTGGGTCTCTCTCAGCTGCCTTAAAAATCATTTCTGTTGCATCCACCTGTAGAATTATATATTATATATAATTATGCTTTAAAGGGAAAATTTGGGCTTAGAAGTTTTTAACACTGTTTTCAAAATAAAATAGGCTATATGTGCAATGACTTAAAATTATATCAAATTAATTTTATTTTGTCTATTAGATTTTTAAGTGGAAATGTTCAGAAAAAACTAATATTTTGTTTGGGTGGTTTTGGTATTTAAAAATTAGAAAACCTTATTCCTTCATAAAAAATGAATGCATATTAATGAATAAAAAACCTTTGATAACAACTAAATTATAGGAAAGTATTAAATTTAGTATATAGCTACTCACATTTTAACTTTCAGTGATGTGACAGCCTTTGTAGCATTGGTCGAGTAAGTTAGCTGCAAAATAACCTGACTTCAGAACAAGATTTCTTCTCTTTTAATAGCCGTAATAAATTCTTTTTCAATTTGCTTTGAAACAGTCGTTTCAAGAGAAATTTGGTGACAGTTTCTTTGAGATCGAAAAAGATTTTTGGTCCTATAGATAGTTTAACTACATCTCCTTCGTAAAACAATATTGCATCCTTTATTGGGCACAGTGACTTAAAAAGCATTTCTACTTTATCTAAAAAAGAGTTGGATTGAATTATGGACCTCAAATTATTGGTATCAATCAAGTAAGCTGACTTTTCAGCAGCTGACGAGTCTTTTGAGAGCTGCTTTATTATGAATTATACTTTCTAAGCAAGTAACATCCGAAGCCCATCTGAAGATAAATATAAATGTAGAGCGATTTGGGCGAAACCCAAATTAGAACGGAGAGAGAAGCTCCTATTCTTCAAGATACCACATTAGCTAGGCGTTCACCTTGAGCTCGACTAACTTGCATAGGCACGAGGTAAGGGGAATTGAACTGTAATTTGTTGGATTGGAGGGGTCTCCTCTGGTTTGAGGAATGGGAGGATAGTAATGTGGCGCCATTCTTAGAGAAAAGTGGCTGAGAGGAAAATATCATTAAATATTGTCACGAGGCACTGAAGGTCATCTACATTGGTGTGTTGGATGACTGTGTATGATATTAAGTCATCTGAAGGGGTGGAGTTCTTATACGATAACAGTGCCTCCTGGAGTTCTTTCATCGAAAAGTGTTAGTTGCAGCACAGTTGTCTGACGTTTCAAACATTAGTGCTTTATGTAGGATGAATTCAAGGAGAAGAGATCCATGAGAGATTGAGCTAACGTGTGTTCGTAATTAGCTTTGAAACTTCATGGGAGGCACTGACTAGGGTACCAATATGATAGGGGATAGGAAGGTGGGAGTCTCTTGAGCCGCGGATTTTATGTATTTTTTGCCATACCTTGGCTAGAGGGATGCTGGATGAGATGGAGGATGTATATTGAACCCGAGGGGGACGTTTTGCCTAGCGGTAGGTCCAGCAGGCGAGGGTGCACTCTCTTTTATAGTTAATGTAAGAAGACGTGCTGGAATTATTTAGTTCGTGCTTCGCGGTGCTACACTCTTTGTTCCACCAGGCGACCGATGTTTTGAGTCGAACGTTGCGGAGTAGAACATGTTTGAGGGGCGTCGACGTTACAAAGGCTTCTCAATCTGGTACTGGTGGGCCCAATACCGTCTTGGGGAGATGGGGAGTAGATCTAGGAGCAGGGGGTAATGATCACTTCCACACAGATCATCAAATATTCTAAAGAAGTGATTGGATGGAAAGTCAGTTGAGCACAGAGAGATCTTTGTTGGTAAAGGAGTCTGTCTGGGGATGATAATGGGTAGGGGATTCGTCGTTGAAAACTTGCAGGTCTTCTTGTATACTACGTCTAGTAGAACATGTTCCTTAGCTGTTGTTTATGGTATCGTACCAATACTAGTTACGAGCATTAAAATCTCTATTTAAAAGGAATGGTTTTAGGAGTTGGGAGACAAGTTCATTCAAGGAGGCAAAGGTGATTAGCTTGGAAGGTGGGAGGTATATTGATTACATAGTTAAAAACGTAAAACGGTGAAGGTGAACAGCGAAGGCGTTAAGGTTTGTGCGGAGGGGAAATGGCATATCCGTGTGAACTAGGAGGAGGTTACCATAAAATTGCGGTTGTAGAAGGCTGACCTGGGTGTAGCCGGTAGGAGAAAAGTAAGGGGGGGGGGGGTAGGAGCTTTTTTTCACTGAGACAAATCACTTGAGGGAAAAACTGTTTTAAGAGGCCTTGCAGCGACCCCTAATTGGCCCGGAGTCCGCGGATATTTCATGTAAGACAGAAGGTTGAAGAGGTTGGAAAGTTAAAGATTGAGTTAGGCAAAGGAGTGGGAGTATGGTTCATCCGTTATGGTCCTGGCGTGCTCAGAGAGGGAAAATACATTATCTGTGGGTAAATCTGGAGCGAAAATTTAAGGGTTTGTTGGCGATTAGTGGTCGGGAAAGAATCTGGAGAGGAGGATGTTGAGTTGTAGGTTGCTATAATGGCAGCTGTACAACCCAGAGGCAGATCATAATCGGTAATCAGGAAGGTGCGGTTAGGTGGTACGAGGAGCATAATGCAAGGTGGTGAGTCGGTCAGGTGATCACATGACTGACAAGAGTCAGTAGTTGGGGCGGTCTCGGTGGTTTTATTTAAGCATGGTGATATCCAAGTGTTATCGTTATCGATAATGTAAGGGGGATCTACTGTATCGATTTCATGTAGTTTAGCGAGCAAGAGGTTTATAAAATCTCTCTCGTCGTGTTCAGGTATTTTCTCAGATAGTATGCTTTGCGAGGAGTTATACTAGGTATATGAATAAATATCGTAAAGTCATGTTTCTTCTGAAGAGCTCACTTCTCCAGGCGAGAGTGGGGCGTCATCCTCGAGTCAGGTTCGTTTGTAGTTACAGGGGCTCAAAGAGCAATCAGAGAGAGAAGTAAGAGAGCGCTTGTGACTTCCACCTCACTCACGATTGGCCCGCGGTAGACTAAGGGATTCACTGTCGGGGGCGAAATTGGGTAGTGCTAACCTGTGGTGAGAATAACCGGATAGCGGCTTACTCGGGGCAAGAACAGCTTCTACATCCACAAAGCCCTCAGTAGAAGCAAGCACCTGGGTAGCTAGGTGATCTATAAGTTCATCATCGTGCTGGATCGTTGAGGATTTAGTTGTAGGTGATACATGTTTGAGTTCAAGATTTGATACATATAGGGGAGGAGGGAGGTGATTGAGTTTGGTCTGTGTCTATTCGGTGGTTCTTCCTGCGATTAGAGGGGGACTCGTATCTTGAAGATAGGTAAACAACATGTACTTCGGGCAAGAGTTGCACTCTTCGACGGGTAGAGATGGGTTGTGTTCCATTAAGATTGGGAGGTGATACTGCTTCCTCTATTGTTTCACTTTGGTGCGAAGGTGTAGCTGGGTGTGTTTGCAAAGGTTCCTTGGTGCGTTGTTTTAAGGGAGGGGCGACCGTTTGAGAAAGGGAGGCTGGTGTCGGGTGGTCAGTTCGGAGCGCCAATTTGCTTAATGTGGGTTGAGTGCTGTGAATTATAGGAGCACCACTCCTCACAGTGGAAAAGGTGGATGTTGAAAGTGTGATGCTATCATCATGCAGATCTAGTTTGCTTGGCGTCTAGAGATACCGGATCGTAGGGACCGAACGCGGATCTCTTGATGATAGAGGTATTGGGAGCACTTCTTGTTGTGGGCATGATGTGGGCTGCCACAGTTGAGGCAGTGCCTCTTTTATGTGCAATATGGGGCATTGTGTCCTAATTGTCAGCATTGAAAGCAAGGATTCCCTGTTCTCTTACAATATTTTGCTGAGAGGGTGAATCTGCTGCAGTTACGGCAGTAGAGTGGGGTAGGAAGTTCTTCTTGAAATCGTATACGTATTGCTTCAAATTTTATAAACATTGGCAAAGTTTGTTGTTTTAGAGTTATGTTGACAACCCTAAATGGGGTGAAAGAACGAGAAGATGGCCTTTTAAAAATACTGACTGACTCAACATTATGTCGTTGGTTGGTGTAGACTTCTTGATGAGAGAAGCGACGAATTCTTCTGTGTCATCAAGTCCTGGAATAAATTATCCACTAGGACCGTGCAGGTCCTGACATTAAATTCGTTCTTGTCACTGGCCGAGATTTTCAGAGGGCCGAGAGATTTAAGCCTAAGCAGGCGTTGGGAGAATGACTCAGTGTTAACTCGGACTATTATCTCTGCGCGTTAGTCAGCAATTGAGAAGTCAGGGGCGGATTTAGGAAACATTTGTTTTGAGGTGTGGTACGTGTGTAAAGCACAGACTTTTTTATTCTAGAACACGTGAAGATATATAGCGAGACCAAGCAGAGGAAGCTAGAATGCTAGGTAGATTTTTCGTCGGTTTTTGGTGAAGGTTAAGGTGCTGTTGAGCACTAGAAGGTTGGTTGATATTGCATGGGGGTGACCTCGAAGTGGGTGCTGCAGTGATTTCCTTTTGAGGGCCAAAAAAGAGCCTTCGCGTAGGCCTCGAACTCGCCTGGTCCGAAGAGAAGTCCCTGATCGTATCGTGTGGGGAAGCAAGGGGCGGGTGATCAAGAGGTCTTTGGAAGTTTTCATCGATGGGAATGGGGACCTGTTATTATCGCGGGACGCAAACGGTAATCACCCCACGCAATAGCCCGCTGGCGAGGGGTGAATAGGAGGCCGACGAAGCCGGCTGCCGCCTTTTGAGGCCACACTTCCCGCTCAGTGGCTAGGAAACCCATCAGCATGGCAGCTCGACATTGGGATCGGCGTAAAAATAATAGTGAGCGGAAATAAATAAAGAGGAGGTGAAAGTGGGAGTGAAGCATCCCCAATCCGTGATGGTTGGCTGAGAGAAAGTTGGTCGGGTTCTAACCTGTGAAACTAGAGGCCGACCAGAGAAAGTTGTTGGAGAAGTTATATGGAGCGTGAGGAAGAGGTGTAAGAAGACTTCGGGCAGAAAGAAGGCGAAGAGGCTAAACTGGAGCCAAATGGGGCATTGAGTCCAGTCAGCACCGCGGCCTTACACTAATTAATAGTTTAATAATAGTTATACTGTCTATTGCAAAAATGCTGTTACACTCGTTACGACGCTCTTAGCAAAGGAGACCAGATATTTTTGATGCAGTTATATCATTTTTATTATTGTTTTAGTATGTGTGTTCAAATTGTCCTAATAATCAAAGTAAAATTGTTTTATTAATCTATTTGGCTACCATTACCGGTGAATACATACTCCAGGCGAGACTTGAAGGCCAATTAACACGTTGTGTACGAAGTCCTTCATCATGCTGATCTAGTCTTTTTGAAGGAGACCTTCAGCACGTGGACGTGGTGTGGTGGATCTTGCAAGCCTTGCCATCGACATGCGACGACACGCTGTTGTCGATGAGATCGAGATCACAATAGTGGCAGGGTACCAACCACTCCATCACTCGTATATACAGATACACTATGTTATGGAGCTATTAAACAAAAACAACCCATCAATTCTCCTGGGGAACCTCAACATCAGGATTTCAGAATCAGGGTACTGCACAAACAACAATGGAGGGCGGAACCTAGAAACAATAATGGACAGAAAAATATTTAAAAGAATAGGCCCGGAATTTTCAGCATATATGAGTATCACCAAGAGAGTTTCAACTACAATGGACATAATAATGACAACAGAGAACTTCTCCTATAATACTTATATGGAACCGATACCCATCCCCTGTAGCGGGTTGTGATTGTAAATCAAAACCTGATACAAGTCCCAATCAAGCTTCGAAAAGCCTACAGGAAAGCGAACTGGGAGTCATACACAGCTATGTAAAATAGACATGAACGGGCATAACTGAACGGGAAAAACCTAGACGAACTAGAGAAAATAACCAGAAACCTAATCTAAAACACATAGAAAGCAGAAGGAACAAGTGTGCCAAAAATCAAATACAGAACTCTACCACATCCAAAGTGGACAAAAGCAATGAAGAAGAAAGCAAGAAAAATCACAGAATTACTCGGAATTAAAAATTTTCTATACAAACAGACAAAGTAGCATGGAAATAAAAAGACTGAAAGAGGAACTAGTATTTTTGATAGAAGAGCAACAGAAAGAAAACTTGAAATATAGAGGCCACGGAAAACCTAAGGGAGGCCTGGAAAATGATAAAAAAAATCAAAGAAAAACCACCAAGAGAGCCAATAAAAATAAAGAACAAGCAAAATGAATGCCTCAAAAGCAAAGTGAAAATAGAAGAGAAGGTTGGAGGACATCGGAAAAAAGGTTTATAAAATAGAAGAAGAAGATAATGAGCGATTCGACAGAGGAACAGAATATATGGTCATCGAAAACCTAAGAAGAAACATAGAGAGAATAACACTACTTAGGAGAGTCGATGTGAGTACAGACGAGTACGCGGGATTAGGAGCTCTTATCACTCTGGAGGAGGTAAAAAGTGGCTGCATGAATGTGCAATACGCCGACGACATCAGCCAGGTGATCTTCATTCGGGCCACAAATCCCAGATGGCAAACTAGGACAACATAGCAAGAGATACAAAATATAAATAAAATCGAAAGGAGATAGAGAATTAAAACCCACCTAAACAAATTTAAATTATACGAATAATTAGAGTAAAAAAGGACAGGATAACCATCAACGGCACAGAATACAGGTACACAGCTGAAGGAAAGGTGCTAGCCATGCAGATGCGGAATTGAGGATAACACGCCCACGTAAAGGACAGGATTGCCAGGGCTAAATCAGGACTGAGATTGATATTCAGCCTGATAGATCTGGAGCAGAAAAGAAAATTGACGCACTACAAAGCATTTGTAGAGTCGGTGCTAGTGTATCCACCTTATCCCATCCACACAACAACTAAGACAAAAACAAAAATTACAAAGAGTCCAAAATAAAGCGGCCTACCTTATAACTAATACAAGGCGCCGAGAACGAAAAAGACTCCTCGAAATAATGGAAATAAATAAAATTATTGAGAAACGAGAAGTAAATAACCAGGAGACTATAAGAATTCTAGAAATAGAAAACATCAATTACGACTGTCAAGTCTTCCCCAGCAGTAGGCTCTGCCTACGGCGCGAGGAAGAACTAATAACCACCTAAAACAAAAAACAACAACAAAACAAGTAAAAACTATCACAAAGACATGAATGCCTGAAAACAAAGACAGAGATACTAACGAAGTAAAAAAAAACAACAACTTAGAAGCAACCAAATAGAAAACACAATCCGAAAAGCAATTAGAAGAACATAAAAAGCAAAAATAGAGATCAGGTAGTATCTTGGCAAATTTAATTTTCTATTCTCTCACACACACTAATACTTACCCCCCCCCCCCTATATAAATATTAAAAAACAAAAAAACTCAGGCTATATTCTAACTATTTTCCCTTCTTCTCTCACCTAAAGTCGGGTGCCTGCGGCGGCCAAAAGTTGTTCGAGGAGAAGTTCATGTTTGGTCCCAACCACTTTTGCACAGTCTTGGCCGTGTGGGTCGGGCACAGTCTTGCTGACACACTTAGTCCGGCTTCTTTATCTTTCTCATCAACGGCAGAACTTTCGTGGTAATGTTTTCGCTGAAATCAGCCGCGGTGAGCCTGTAACCAGCCGCGAACCACACTGGTCGTGTCTTTTCGCCGTTCGAAGCCACGACGATCTATCGGATGATCCCCGGTAACCACCGGGCACCAATGTCTACTCACTCACTCTTGAAACACGCGATAGATTGGAAGGAGCCAAAAGGGGATGTGGATACTTATTTTATTTTTATTTTTTATAATTCTTAACCACCCAATGCAATTACCAACCAGAGCAAATATTCAGAAACTTAAAACTACAGTGAATATCAATCAATAAAAAATACAATGTTACAATCAATTAAATATAAACGATAAACAAAATTCAATGTAAAATATAAATCTATACTACAAAAAAATAACTATTTGTTTACATAAAGAACCAATTGTTTGCTCTTCCTCTCTCCAACAATCTGAGCAACACAAAACCTTTAATTGAGCCGACTCGTTAAACAAATAGTCAATGGTCACAAGTTGCTCTGGGGCGCTTTTTCATGCCTTAGGGGCGGTACCCTCACTTTTCCCAAGTGTGGACTGAGGAAAAGGGGTGCATTCGAGGTTCTTTCTTTCTCTAAAATAGGGGACCATGGGGATAGATGGCTTTGGCCCCTTAATCGTGGCACACACTGATGAAATAGAGCTCCTCACTTCCAGACTTTTCTTCTCCTGTTTCCAAAACGAGGTCAGTGGGACTTTAGGAGCTGAAAAGGGGGAACAAAAATTATCCCCTTCTCGTATTCTCAAGAGTGTTACAGTTCCCTCCTCCCTTACTCATATTCACCCTCACAAACTTCTCACCAATATATATTCGTGCCTGGTTCTGTCTTCCAGCTTATATTCTTTTCGCGCACGTGTCAAATCACCTCAATTGTTTTTCCTAAATATCTGTTTTATTTATTATATTGGGGGCCAGGAAGAAGAAATCACTCTTGGGTGAAAGAGGCGGTTCTGACACTGCTTCCAGGCAGCTTTGTCCTGCTTTCTTCACAGAAACCTAAAAAAAGTGGGCATTAGAGTGAATAAAGGTTGGATGAGGTGAATATAAAATAAGACCACGACATCCCTCTCTTATAAATTCGCCTTTTCTCACTTTGCCCATAATCGCCACTAATTATTTCCTCCCTACTTTATATCCTACTTACTCCTTTACAACTATTCTAAAGCTTTCATCATCACTCCATCATACACATTTGTACAGCCTCTTCTCCTAGTAACAGAACCTATTGAAGTCACTGCCATATGTCACAATGTCCTCCTTTCTTCACCTTCTAAATGCACTTCATCAACACACACACACACACACACACACACACACCTAAGAGTCCCTGATCAATCTCATTCAAATCTTTAACCATCTTCTTTAGTTCGTATATCAATCCTTTCCATTCTTTTATAGCTTTAATTCAATCTTCCTCCCATTTTACACTTATACTATTTATACTTGCTAATATAGACTTAGACTCATTCAATTGAAACTTAAAATACTATATGTTCTAGCAAATACCTCATCTGAATCTTGCAAAAATCCTGAAAATTCACTCCCCTTACTCTCACCAGACTGTTCCTTCAATCCATCCTTTCTCGGTCGCTTCATCTTATTCCCCTCCCCCTCCAATGCTCAATTAACAATAACTGCTTCCCTTCTAAAGCAATAGCTTTATCATTCACTCTCTGATCGGCTTCTATGCTTTCCAATACGAACTCATTCTCTGAGTATTTCAACAAATATTCAGGATGTCCACGCCACTTTCGGAAATGACATACGTTCATTAAAGCCTCCATCCTCTCCTCCATACACTATCACAACTTTACCTATTCGCCCCAAATTTCTCAACATAAACGGACCTTCAAACTTTTCTTTCTCTTCATCTACATTCAATCTACCTTTGTTTCTATCTCTTTCAGTACTTTATCCCAAACAGAAAAACTTTGAAGCCTTTCATTCCCTTTCTTCATAACTTCCAATCTCTCTTACTAAGTCTCAGATGTGGCCTAACTATTCTCTCAAAAGTAATTTAATATTTAAATGGTGAGATTCATCTAGCCTTCTGCACCGTCATATTGTATGCTCAAAGATCTCTTCCCAAACATTCCTCCCATTCCTTCCAAATTTTCACCAATAATCGTAACATCTCACTCACAGTTCTCAATTCTTTCAACCAAAACATTTGCGCTAGGTACATGTACATACAGCATCGTTCGCACAATCGATCTCCCATTCACTCAACATCTCACCAAAAGCAAGACTTACAAGCTCATGCCTATTATCACTCAACATTCAGGCAGGCTTACACACATATTGGTAACAGTTTCTTACTAATAACACTTGCAACAGTCAAGGACGATTTATTCTTCAAAGGTGCAGCATACACAAAATTGCTCTTGGTATCTAACGTTACAACCATTCCAACATAACCTCACACAGTCAACAGGAAAGATTCACAATCGATTGCAACCACTTCAAACGGCTACCACACGCACAATTTCAAAACAGTCTTACTCGCATACACTGATACTTTCCATTCGACACGCTTCACAAGTAGTCGCAACATCCACACAAATTTGCATCAAAAATGGACTAAACACACACTCTTTCATGCACTCCTATAGCTTGCTCTTGCCCATGTTTCCATATCTCTCTTGCACAATTTTCACAATCCTAATTGTACAGGTTTTGAGCACACCTTTTAAACTCCTTTAATATACTACAATCATTCTTCAACAAACACACCCAATACAATATCTTTCAGCACACCCACTAACCGGACACGAGGCTTGAATACTTTCAATATCGTCTTCCGTCAATTGGTCGTCTTTCGTCTCAACACTCACTATCCGCACAAATCCATTCGCGCATACAAGTTTACTTTGCATGTTTACCACAACCATACCAGTTTTCTTCAAGTCCCCTGAAGTTGCATTCCTTTGAAAGAAGTCTTACGTCTTACGTCTTGAAAAAGAAAGAAAAATTATATGTAGAGTGGATAGAGCTTGTTTGGTAAAGGTGGTGAAAATGAAAGGTTTGAGTGTCGTGTATAGGTGGTGGTTGACCAGCACTCTCGTGAGATTCTTCTTTCGAATTGTTTCTTCTTCTTTAGTTGTTACGTTTTTCTAGAGGCTCCTACGCCTCTATTATATTTGTGTTTATTATTTGTTGATATTTGAGCCTTTCGCAGTTGTTCATCCTTCTTTATTATTTTAACACTCTGTACGACTTGTCTTATCTAAATATCTGTTCAGGTTGTTGAAGTAGTTTCCCACTTCAGGAGTTTCCTCTGTTTGTTCTTCTATGTTGAAGAGGAATGTCTATAGCTCTCTCTCTCTCTTTTCGTCTATTATCTTCTCAAGTCTTTCCCACACTTTAATTGCTCTGTTGTGTAGGACTATATTGATTGGGTCCATCTCGATTTTACGATGCAAATCCGCTTGTCTCCGATTTTCTATTCTTCTAGTGTTTGTAATAAGTAGCACCCCACTATTTTGGACTCTTTGGAGTTTGACCATGTTTGTTTTGTGTAGCTTGTTTAATGGAAATGTTGGATACAGGAGTATATGTTTGCATAAAGAATTGTATATCTATGTTTAATTGCCTCCATTTAAGTTCCTTAGTTGGTATAATTTTGTTAGGCCTGATTTCGCGAGATTCAATCTTTCTTTCGTATGTTTGTTATAGCCATTCTTTGTTATTTTCATGCCAAAAACTCTTCCCTCGGCAAGGTATCTGTATACTTCGTCATCGACCACTATCCTCTACGTTTTGTTCGTCTCCATAGGTATTATTGTAAATTTGTTGGTGTTAGTACGTATTTTCAACTTTTTTCATAATCATTTATGTGTTTGATCTCTGCCGCGGACATTCTAGCGATTGTTGGCGGATGTCTATATGGGCTATTAGTTATTATGGATATATCATCCGCGAACTGTAAATAAGTTGTTGATAGAAACATCGGAACTGTTAGATCCCTTGCATATATTGTGTATAGAGTAGGTCTCAAACATCCACATCAAGTGACACCCTGCCTTAATTCAAATTCGGGTCCTTGGTTGTCTCCTAATTCTATAAAGGCTATCCTATCTTTAACATAGTCACAGAGGACTTCTGTCATGATGGATGATAGCTCTAGCCTCTTTATTTTGAATTTCAGCCCGATTCTTCACACTTTGTCAAAAGCTTTCTTTACATCTCTTAATATAAGATCTGAGTATTTTTTTGTTGTACTTTGCCTTAGCCAAAGTTTCCAAAAGGAGGGCTACTGCCGTATCCATGCCTCTTCCCTTCCTGAAAGGGTACTGGCATTGCGGAATTATATCGTTATTTTCTAGATGTTCGAACAGTATTCTGTTTATTAAATTTTCCAGGATTCTAACTTATACTTTTAAGAGTGTTATAGGTCTATAGTTACCTGATTCAGATGATGATTTTCTAGGTTTAGGCAAAGAAATAATTTTACCGATTTTTATGATCAGAAAAATAGCCCGTACTTATTGTTGCATAAAAAAGGTCTACTAATTCCTTAGGAAAACATCTGGTGCCTTTATTAGGTTTCTCTTGTTATGGCTGTTAGCCACCTTGCTTTTCAAGAAACCCTGCAGAAGCGAACATGATTTGGTGTTATTTCGTGCCTGTTTTCCTCTAATTCCTGTACTATCCAATCTTCATGATGTCTATCAAAGTCTTCATTCTCATTGGGCGTAATGACGAAGACATTGTTCCAGTGTTCCCTAAACTGGTTTTCAAGTGGCCCAGGCTCCTTAATTTCTTTTTCATTAAATTTGAGTTATATTAGTTTTCGGTTTTAATTTACCTCTTGCTAAATTATTATCTGCCAGAACTTGGTTGGGTTTAATTCTGTGCTAATCGACTCCATAAAGCGATTCCTTCTATCTCTTCTTTCTCTCTGGTTGCTATCTATATTATTTATTCCTTTTTTATTCGTACCCTCTCTATGTTACCTTTTGTGGGGCCATATTGTTCGATCTTTTCTCGAAGTATATTATATTCCCTTTCTAGTATAGCAGTTTTGTCGCTACGTTTATGGTTGGGAATTGTCCTATATGCTGTTCTCGGCACGTATTTTGTGTCCGCATTGTCAAGTGCTCTTAATAGTTTTTCAGTGGCTTCGTCTATATCTTCAAACGTTGCCTCGCTTAAGTCGTGTTGCTGGTAATTAGTAAGTTCTTCTGCGTAACCTTGCCAGTCTGCATCCTTACATTTCTTTCTTATTGGACATTTATCTCGATCGTGTCCGATGACAGAATCATCATGACCATATCATGGTCGCTGGTTGACGTTGGTCCTTTCTCTTTCAAAAAGTTAAATCTAAATGCTGGTGATACTAGAATTATAACTGGCTTGGAGCATTCCTTTGCTCCATATATTTTGGGAAGTTCGGTTCCACTCTTTTTACGACACCTCTTCCTATTAATGTGTCGAGGTTTTTTCCTATGTTGTTGAAACTTCGAATATACACGGACCCTATGGAGCAAACATTTAAGTCTCCCCAAAATACTAATGGGTCTTTTTGGCCAAAGACATTTAGAGAGTTGTGACACGGCAAAAAAAATTCTTCTAGGTGGTTGATACCTTGTCATTATCGTAACTAGGCCCGTAGTTATTTCCACTTTGACAGCTAGGTTGGATTCATCTAGGTCTTGTACTCTGGGGAACTTTATGTTCTTTTATGGCCATCGCTACACCATCATAGTTGATGTCTCGTGTCTTTTTCGATATTATATTATAGTTCCCTATTTTTATGGGATTTGTTTCTAGATCTACATTTATCTCAATTAATGGAATTATATCATGATCTTCATTTAAGTAGGCATTGCACAAGGAGTGTCATTTCGAGTCGCACCCTGCCACATTACGGCTTATAATTTTTAATTTTCTTATATGTTCCATGATGTAGTTAATTTCGTGTCTGTCGAAGTATAGCTAAGTGTACTGGAATATGCGCACACGGACTAAAGCTGGGTAAGCTAGGCTACAACTGTTATTGTTCTGAGAGTGCGCTGTGAATAGATAGCGCAGCTGCATGACCAAGGAATATACCAAACACAACGACAAAAATAGATTTTAATACACACTAACTAAAAGGCACAACTATAAATATGGATATATATGGGTACATGAATAAGACGTAATTAGATTCCAAATAACCTAAGTGTAGCAGAATGATTCAAATGGCAGCCACGTTCCATCCTATAAACACGTGGAACCGGAGATCACCTCATGGAGCTGGTAAAAGCATGAGAACCTAGGCGAGGAGGCGGCTGACGCTGTTATCACTCGCCCCAACTGTATTTGCCTAGGAACCAATGTCATCTTATCCCTCCCCCCCTCAAGCGGCCACCTCTCCGCAGGCATGCGGGCTTTTCTGCTCAAAGATTAGAATTCGTTGGACATTCCAACGAGCGTTATCAAGATTCCACCTTCAACCGGTCACTGACTTTTCACCAAGATCGCCTGCACCTCCTTTCCCAGCGCCTATATAACGCTTCGACTAAGTTAAGAGAGCATCACTGTCACACTTCCACCTACTCAGTCAAATGAGCTAAAGGACACACTCCCTCTGCCCCCCAGCGGTGATTTCGATTCAACGAAAGGATAAATCGATCCGTGAATTCTGCCTTAGTCAAGCGGCAAGCTTCGACACCAGTGAACTGTATCAGAGTCAATTAGCAAGGCCTGACAAGGACTCACAACTCTGAAGACGACTAGTAATCTTTCGTATTAAAGCCAGAGGTAAACCAACTCCTTCTGTTGCCTTCACCGTACCCCACTGGCCCCTTTTGGGCAACGCGGTCATAAGGTAGTCGTAACCGTTGCCGCCTGCAGATTGATCTTAAATCTGGCTTATCCCATTGCTCCATTATTTGTATGAGAGCCCCAGTTAAAATCCCCTTTAAATCATTAACTATATCTGACCTCTTTAATCCCTTAATCAACCTACCTGATCGTGTGTGGATCTTTAAACCCGTCTGGGCGACCATTCCATTTATATACAATTTCCATGTAAATATATATATTCTCTTTTGTTATTAGTAAAGTATTATTTTCTTCATCGTCTTTCTTTTTGCAACCCCAACGCGTACCAGCAACCCGTTTTATTTTTGACCAACTTGCACTCTGAAATAATTGTTTAAAAGTAAAAATAAATCATCCCCTTCTGGTATCCTAACAATTTTTCCTTTCACACTCGGTCTTCAACTCACTTTGTGCTAATCCTCCCAAAGCACCCAAGTATATATAAATATATCGTCTGGCTATTCCATGACATATACTCCTATATATACTTTATTCTACTATAAAATCTGGTGATCAGGTGTGTCAGGGTCTTTAATAGGTTTTTAGAGAGATTTTTTAAAGGCAACGGTTTAACTTTAGGGTAATTTCCAAAGCTGAGTACCGTTTGAGTTGCAAAGACAAAAGGAAACAGGAAACAACTCTACCATATTTATTTTTCGCTTACTGTTTCTGTGTGATTGGACCGGCAACCTTTAATAGGAAAATTTGGTTAGGCGACAGAATTTCCTCTCGGTCACTCTAATCCCCCACGGATTAGAAGAATCTGAGCCCTTCTTATCCAAACATGACTCCATTATTTTATTTTTGTTTAATCGTATATTATATTAGTGTTAGTATTTGTATATCAAAGCTTCCGCGTTTAAACAAGCATATTCCTCCGTGCGTCACTGATTGCGAGCCAAGCCTCATTTGTCCCCTGCTGACGGACCATTCAAACCCTTTCTTTCGAGTAACGTACTTCCAGTGGTACGAACAAAATATCGTCGTTTGAGTGATTTAAACTCGCAGGAAAATCCCTTGGTTTAAGTGCCAAATACCTTGTCACTTATGTACAGGAAGCAGAGAGAAAAGAGAGAGCTGTAGAAAAAGAAATTATTGGTAGCGAAGAAGGTGAGAGAATTCGTCAATATGAAGTGGAATCGAATCGTAATCGGTTCGAAACCATTTCAGTAAATTCCAGGGTAGGAACCCCTCAGTCAGCCTCCGTTAAACTCCCCACGTTCAAAGAAGGAGAAGACTTCGGATCTTTTCTCACTCGGAGAAAATTTTTGAAGTTAATCATTGGGACATAGAGACGGACGGTGTAGCTAAGCTTCTTCCTTTACTAAGATCTCCGTTCTGAGACCTAGTTATCTCGCTCCCCTCTGAGGTTACGGTGGATTACTCCACCCTCAGGTCCGAACTTCTTGCGGCGTACAATATGACGCCTGACTTCTACCAAACTAAATTTTGCCACGTCCGCATCCATCCAAATATGACATTCGGTCATTTGGGGGATACTCTTTCCCGTACTTTTAATCTTTGGTTTAACTAATCGAGAGTACCCCACGATTATGATTCCCTAGTAGATTTTGTTTTACGGGATCAGTTGCTGGCATCACTAACACCAGAGATCTACTCCTTTGGTAAGGATCGTCGGTGCAACTCCATCAAAGAGTGCATAGAAGAGTCAGATATCTATGCGGCAAGCCACAACTTATACCATAAGAAAAAAAAGCCTACCCCTTCACCCCCCAAGAATAAATTTAATAACTCGCAGTTCCCTCCAAAAAACCTTGCAGAATTCACCAAGATTACGGACCCCTTTAAGCCCAGAAGTTTCCCCCCATCGGAACCCCGTGACGTCAAGCCCCTCATAACTAATCTCCTGTCGTCAACTTTTCCCCGCAGGCCAATTATATGTTTTGCGTGCTTTGTCAAAGGCCACACGCGCCCAAAGTGCCCCCAAAATGCTTAACTCCGTGGTAATTCCATTCACTAAGTCCACTAAGTGAATGCTACTGCCGCTTACCCTCCATCGCAACCAGAAACCCCAGATCCAATCTCGTCTCCCAGTGCCCCAGGGCACCATGTAAATTTCTTCTTCGACAAGAATTCTTCAGGAAATATTAAATTTGAAAACGGAAGCGTTAATGGGTGCCGAGTCTCCACCTTCGCCTGCGATACCGGGTGTACGTGTATCATGGTATCAAATGAGCTCCTTTCCCGGTGGCTCCCGATCACAAAAGTTTTGCTGTAGTCCGTGACTACTTGGGACGCGCAAACCACTTTCCCGTTGTAAACTGTTACCTCGAGTGCCAGTACTGTTCCGGATGGGCTGAAGTTGTGTCAGCCCCTATCCAATTCTGTTCCGTTTTTGGTAGGACAGTGCCCCCAACTCTCGGCTAACCCTGTGGCTCAGCCAGTTATCCCAAGAGCCCAGGCAGAGAAAGGGTGTGTTAAACCGACCCCCCTTCAGAAGGGCGCAAGCATACCAAAATCCGCTCGTTCAAGATCTAACCCCCATATCCTTGAACCCTCCACGACAAAATCTCGTTCCTCAATAGTTCTGGTACAAAAACCAGATAACTCTTACTGCATGTATATAGATTTTAGTAAATTAAATCCCGTGACCGTTTTTGATGCTGAACCGATTCATTTAATGAACCAAAACCTCCACTTATTCAAAAAAGAAAAACTTATTAGCGAGCTCTAAACCCACTTAATTTTAGTAAATTAAAACCCGTGACCGTTTTCGATGCTGAAGCGATTCATTTAATGAACCAAAACCTCCACTCATTCAAGAGAAGAAAAAATTATTCGTGAGCTCTAAACCCACTAAATTTTATTTATAATTGCCCCATATTGATTTTTCACCTTGTCATTATTATAACCGCAAGATAGAGATTAGCTTATAGGCAATTAATTATGTTATGTCCTTTTTTCTTTCTCGACGCCTACGTCTATGATGCACACCGCCCTTGTATAGATAAAATTAGTATATATAAACCTGGTCCAACACCAAAAAGTGTGTATGTTTACCACCCTTTATGTTAAATGTATCTTTGAATTTTCCTTTCATTTGTTTTTGTTCCTTTTCATTTTCTTTGCTTTGTATAGCTTAGTGTATAAATATTATTTAGTTTTTATTTATTTATTTTATTTTTATGTCCCCTTTATCGCTCTTATGGTCGGCAATAAATAAATTTCCTTTTCCGTTCATACGAGTTTGTACACACACTCGTGAAGCATTAGCTTGTGCGCCTTCTCGACGACAGGTCAGGTATTCCGTGTTGTTTTTTTTAGTTTTTTTTCTTTTCCGCTAACCCCGTGACCACGAATTAGACTAATGAGATGTCACCTTTCTCTCCTAACTCCGAAATTGCCATCTTTTTGGATAGGAGGAGTGTATCAGAATGAGGTCACATAGCAGCCACGTCCCCTCCTGTACCAACGTGGATCCGGAAATCACCTCATGGAGCTGGGGAAAGCATGGGAATCTAGGCGAGGGGGCGGCTGACGCTGTTGTCACTCGCCCCCGCTGTATTGGACTAGGGACCAATAGCATCTTCCCCCTTCCCCCATCAAGCAGCATGAGGGCTTTTCCGCTCAAAGATTGGAATCCGTTAGACATTTCAACCAGCATTATCAAGATTCCACCTTCAACCGGTCGCTGACTTTTCACCAAGATCGCGCGCGCCTCCTTTCCAGGCGCCTATATAATTCTTCGACTGAGTTTAGAGAGTAGCACTGTTAAAATTCCACCTTCTCCGTCCAAAGAGCTAAAGGACACTCTCCCTCTGCCCCCCCCCCCCCAGCGGCAATTTTGATTCAACTGAAGGCTAAATCGATCCGTGAACTCTGCCTTAGTCAAGCGGCAAGCTTCAACATCAGTGAACTCTGCCCTAGTCAATTGGCAAGGACTGTCAAGGACTCCCAACTCCGAAAACAACTAGTGCTCTCTCATATTGAAGCCAGAGGTAAACCAGCTTTTTCCGTTGCCTTTACCGTACCCCACGGACCCCATTTTGTTTTGCAACGCGCTCATAGGGTAATCGTAACCGTTGCCGCCTGCAGATTGATCTTAAATCTGGCTTATCCCAATTGTTCCATTATTTATGTGCACGCCCCAGTTAAAATCCCCTTAAAATCACCAACTATATTTGACCTCTTTAATCCCTTAATTACGCTACCTGATGGCGTGTGGGTCTTTAACCCTGTCTGGGCGTTATTCCATTTAAATCCAATTTCTATGTAAATATATATCTTTTTTGTTGTTGTTAGTAAACTTATATTTTTGTCATTGTCTTTCTTTTGCAACCCTAACACGTACTAGATACCTTTTAATCTTTGGCCAACTTGCACTCTGAAATATTTGTTTAAAAAGATCTCAGCAAAGTAAGAAAAAATCCTCCTCCCTGGACTCCTAACCATTTTCCCTTTCACATCCGGTCTTCAACCCACCTTCGGCCAATCCCCCAAAAGCACACACGTATATATAAATATATTGTCTGGCCATTCCACGACACTGGGTTATTGAAAAGTTATAATGGGATATTTAGGGTAGTGAGTGAATTTCTAACTTGGAACCTCGAGAGAAAAGTGAGGCAAATTTGGGCAGTCCTTGATGACCTTGATTACTCACGTGGGGTAGCCACAAACCAGCAGCAGGTAGTGCTACTTTCTCGAACATGTGTTTTCCGAGATGCAGGCCTCTTGTCTTCAAGAGGTCACCGGTTGAACTTTGAAAGGGAGGAGGAGGGGATAACTTTTCCACACTCGGCTTGAGTGAGCTAACAGGCCTTTTGTCCTCAAGAGGTCACCAGAAGAAATTCAGAGGACGGTTTCTTCAATCCTTGATTCGAAGGCAGTTGAGAAAGACTGACGTTGCCTCACGAGACTATTCTCTCTAACCCGAAGATACGGGTGTGATGTCCAGCTCTTTCGTGGCGTGCAAACGTCACTGACACTTCTCGAGAGAGAGCTTCGTTGAATTGAACTCCTTTCGGGTAAGTTTTGATAACCAAATCTGTCTGTAATCCTGAGGAGGGTGCATATATACTAGGAGTTCTACAAAGCAGGAAGAGAGAGAGAGGCCTTCTCGAACCCTCGTTATCAGGCGTATCAAACCGAGCGTCTCCTTGCGGGTAGGTGTCAAAGGCAGGGATCAGCGGGCCAGACGGATGAACAGCGCCTGGTGCCATAAAAGCTGTTCGCGGCGAACCTACAATTAATCTCCCAACCCGAATGGGGGTGGGAGGAAAAATTGAGACGGCCGGGAGGTAGCCTCAATTTCATTGTCATGCCTCGTGTCAATTTTTCGGAGACCTGGCGGTAACAACAAGGGAGTAACAACAAGGAAAGAAGGTACCCTAGGAGACCTTACGGTCCATTCAAACAGGGTACCTTTGGACTAGCAATTGAGCGGGAACAAGGCTGCTCAATTGTTTTGCGTCCCTAAACGGCCACTTTTCAAGACTTTGTCTAGTCTTGACTTGAACTGGTCAACAGATTCACTGTTGACAACTTTCACTGGAAGTGCGTTCCACATACCGCAGATACTGTAAGTGAAAAAATTTCCACACAGATTGCGGTTGTAACGCTTCAGTTCAAGTTTGAAGCCGTGATTGCGCGTTCTGTTCTCACTCAGTGTGAATATATCCCGGTAGTCAACATTGTCGAACCCTCGAAGTATTTTGAAAACTTCAATGAGCTGACCACGCAGTCTACGGGTTTCCAGCGAGAACAGATCTAATTCCCTTAGTCTATCCTCATAACTTTTATGTCGGTTAGAGGGAATCAGCTTGGTTGCCCTGGCTTGTACACGTTCCAATCTCGCGATGTCCTTTCGCAATGAAGGACTCCAAAATTGTACGGCATACTCCAGGTGCGGTCGGACAAGTGAGTTGTACAGGCACAGTACAATCTCCTGGTTCCGATAACCAAACTGGCGCTTAATATAGCCTAGCATCCTTTGGGCCTTTTTCTCCGCCTCAATGCACTGTTTCGAGAACTTGAGGTCACTAGTGATTGTTACACCCAAGTCCTTCTCAGTGTCGGTGGATTCCATAGCAGTGCCCTTAAGAAAATACTGAGATTGAGGGTTTTTGTGGCCGATATGCATCACTTTGCATTTTCCCACGTTAAAAGGCATTTGCCACGTGTCCGACCACTCCCCAATCTTCCCAAGATCTTCCTGCAGGCGGGCAGTATTTCCATCTTTTGCAACGTTCATACCAAGCTTGGTATCATCGGCAAATTTGGAAATCTTGGCAACCATGTCACCGTCCATGTCGTTGACATAGATAATGAATAGAAGTGGTCCCAGGACAGAACCTTGAGGCACCCCGCTAGTAACGGGCACCCACTCAGAAGATTGTCCATTTACCACCACCCGTTGCCGTCTGCCACTTAGCCAGTTCTCGATCCAGCCGGCTACCTTTCCGTCTATGCCAAGCGCTCGCACTTTCCGGAGAAGGCGGCGGTGTAGTACCTTATCAAAGGCTTTCTGAAAGTCTAGGTAGACCACATCCACCGCCTTGTCCCGATTGTGCTCACTGAAAACGAAGTGGAAGAATTCTACGAGGTTCGTCAGGCATGACCGTTGCCTTCGGAAGCCGTGCTGGGAACTCTTCAGTAGCAGGTTTGACTCTAAATACGACGTCACTTTGTCCACCATGATGCTTTCCATGAGTTTACCGACTATCGAAGTCAGACTGATAGGTCGGTAATTCGACGGTTGGTTACGGTCTCCTTTCTTGAAGATAGGAGTCACCTCCGCCTCACGCCAGTCTCTAGGAACGCATCCGGTCCGGATTGACATGTTAAAGATAGCGCACAGATGTCGTGATACTTCATCGCACACTTCCTTCAACACTTCAGGTAGAAACCCGTCCGGTCCAGGGGACTTATTCGTCTTTAGGTCAGCGATCTTTTTCTTTATTTCTCCTTCGGTGAAGTCCATTGCCTCCAGATTTTCCCCCGAGTAGGAATCCGTCGGCTGGGGAATGGGGACCACACTCTTCAGTAAACACTGAAGAGAAGTAGTCGTTGAGGAGGTTATCATTTTCTGCATCTGAATGCTTTAATGTCCCCTCCTCATTCCTCAAAGGGCCAATCGTTCGACGGATTGGTTTACGGCTGTTCACATATCCAAAAAACTCCTTGGGATTCTCTTTACAGAGTCTCGCCACTCGGAGTTCCTTAGACCGCTTAGCCGCCCTTATGCTGGACTTCACTCTCCTGGCTAGCCTCCGGTATTCGTCAAAGTCACCCGAGATCTTCGATTGCCGGTACACATTTCTCTTCTCCCTAAGCAGTTGCCCGATTTCTCGATTAAACCACTTTGGTTGAACAGAAGACCGACGGGGGCATTTCAGAGGGATAAAACGCGATTGAAGACTCATGAATGTGGTTTTGAAACTGTTCCAAGAGTCTTCAACAGCATCGCACTCTTCTAGCCTCGCGTCAGTCAGTCCCGCGCGTAGACCTGCAAAGTCTGCTCTTCTTAAATCGAGTTTCCTTGATTTACTAATTGCAGGCTCTGCTTTGGGGACTTTGACTACAAATCTAATTAGTCGGTGGTCACTGCCACCGAGCTCTTCACCAACAGAGAGGTCCTCAACGATGTCATCCTCAGAGGTGAAAACCAAGTCGAGGATATTGTCTCCTCTCGTTGGCTCTCTCACCCATTGAGTGAGGAACTCGTTGTTCGTGAACTCTAGGAGTAGTGCGTTCTCGCCACAGGGTTCTCTGGTTTCCCAGTTAACTTGTGTGTTGAAATCACCCATGACGATACACACTCTGTCTTCGACAAGTTCTCCTAGTAGCTGGTACAGATCTCTGTCCTTTTCAATGAGTTGGGCAGGAGGTCTATATAGCACTAGGGTCCTGTATTTGGCAGGACCTATCTCTAGGTCAACACCTAGTAGTTCATGGTCGGATACGATGTTGCAATCCGTCGAGTTGAGAGTATCCTTGACATACAACATCACACCGCCACCCTCTCTGTCTGGCCTATCTTTCAAGAAGAGCTGGTAACCGGGAATCGTGAATTCGCCTTCAAAGTCTCGGTTTGACGTTTTTATCCACGATTCTGTTATGGCTACCATTTCGGGTTCTTCCGTCGCTACGAGGCCACGGAGCTCAGGAAACTTGTTTCTGATTGACCTCGCATTGAACAGAAGAACTTTCAGGGAGTCCCCGACTGTAGGACTCCCTACGCTCTTCCGTTTCCCGGCTTGTTTGTTGGCAAGGCACCCCTTTTTGCGACCTCTGAGAAGGTCGTTCCTGGAGTGACACGGGCATACTGGCGTACGTCCGCCCTCACTCTGGGCCGGATACTCCTTTCGGTCCTCTCTACGACATCCTGGATCATGTTCGACAGAAAGGCCTTTCCTTTAAAGGAAAGATGTACCTCATCCATTTGGTAGCGATCATTTCTACCATAAAAGGTGCGGTACGGGTCCACAAAAAAGACCCCCTCTGCCGTACACAAATCTGCCAGGCGCCGGTTTGAAGACATTCATCGAGTGAGCGGTCCGTGTTGGACCTCTCCTCGGGAGCATCCCGACTACCATGCGCTTGCGGGTTTTCAGCCCACAGTCGTCCACGGCACCCATGACCGTGTGGAGGATTTTATCTGTAGGGCCTACCCTACCTCCTCTCAGGTAGAGGTCGTTTCCACTGACCATCAGAGCAACGACTGAGCTCTCAGAAATCTGTGATTTCTCAGCCTCTCCTCTGATGTGGTGGTTACCACATCCTGGCAGGCAGCTTACCTTAACGCTTGTGCGAAGGCGGGCCACTAGCAGGGGCTGCAGGTCTCGTGCCTGGGAATCGCCCACAAGGATGACCCTGGCACATTTGCCTGCTGAGCTCTGATTCTATATTTTCTGAGGCAAGCTCTCCGATTCCTCTCTCTTCCCCGTCATGGTCTTTTCAGGCTTTTTTTTTTTCTTCTTCCTCTTATTCTTCTTCTTCTCTATCATCTTTTCCCCCTTGTCATCCTTTTCATTAACTTCTTCTACCTTTTCTTCTTCTATTTCTCTCTCTTCCTCTTTCTTCTTTCCCTTTTTCGTCTTTTTTTTCTTTTTTCCTTTTGGTGTAGCTGCCACATTCGGGCACGGGCTCTCTGCAGAGGTGGTGTTTGCCACAGGACTCGAGAGATCGTTTAATTTCTCTTCGAGCCTGCGGATCTGGTGGGAGTGCTCCTCCTTGAGCCTCTTGATTTTCTGTTCGAGGTCTGTAGTTCTTTCCCTGTAGTAGGCGACTACTTCCTCCACTTCCTTCTTTAAAATGCAAGTGGTGCATACACTGTCTGGGTGGCATTTCGCATAGCAGCCTTCCGGGAAGTCAACGCACCACTTGTCCTTCTTACATGTGGCACACGTGAATTTTAGCGCTGCTGGACCTTTCTTTCCTGCTATTTTGAACACTCTATTTCTTAAGCTTGTGACCAATCAATATATAAAAAGGGGTTGGTGAGTTCTCCCCGCGTGAGTCGCTCCCGCCTATTGATCGGAGTCGTTTCGGAGTCTTCCAGAAGGCACGCTCCATGTGCTGCTGTTCGTCCGACCGAGTCGTCAAGCCTCGGCGTGCCGTGGCTCCCAACCAAGCAGCACAAACGGTCCCCGAAGGGGCCATCGATTTCTCACCAGGTGAACAACAACGAAGCACACCCCTTACTAAGCTCCTACTAGTTCCCTTCACAACGGCCAGGATCTCGGAGTAGCGTTCAATGGATATCCCGCCACACCAAGGAACTCGACCCAAGGCTTTTTATTGGCCTGGCAACCAACCTGGGAACAAAGGGCCGTCACCTCAAGCCGATGCTACCAGATGCACCCGTCAACGGGCACTGGGAACGGTCAATAATTACGCGCCAGGGAAGGGGTTAACGGGGCACTACCCTCATCCCATTCATCGTGCCCCAACGCCTAGGACCCCTCTAGTCCTAGTCTCTCGCAACCAGTGAGCGTCGATTGGCGTTGTTTATAGAGCTTCCAAAGCCTCTCTTCTGACGCGTGAGGTAGCTGCCAGGTCCTTATATGTAGATAGAGGGAAAAAAGGGAAAGAGTGACATGATAGGAGTAGGCTTTTTTTTGTTGTTTTATTTCTTTTTGTATAAGTGGGAAATAAGATAAAAGTAAAAAAAAGGAGAAGGATAGAGTAGAAAAAAGAAAAGATGACGCACTTAGTCTGGAACCTCGTTTCCGACCAAATCGACAAGGGAAGCCCTGCCAGGGGTACCCAGAAGAGGTACCCCCGCCGACATAGCTCGAAAAGTCAAAGGTCCACACAAGCTCTCTTCCCACGACAAGGGGGCGTCACCTCTCCCTCTGGGTTTCTTGAAGTCAGAGGGGATGGGGGAAGTAACGGCTCGCTTTCTCTCCCGAAATAATATCTTAGAAGGTGGGGAAATAATACTATTCTAGGGGATACCACTACAGTGTCTATATATGCCTTCCCATTCGTCTTAGCTGTTTTTTTTTTTGCAAGGTTATTTTGTTCTCCCGCATCTCTTCTTAAATTATTCTTTTTTTATTGTAAAGCAAATTTATTTTGGTATGGTCATTTCACCGCCCTTTATGATTTTATTTAGTTCTATATTTGATTATGGTCCCTCATACTCATATTTATGATAACCCTTTCTAATGCCAAGAACGAATTCCTAAGTATTGGTTATCGGGAATGGTTTATCTTCTGTGGTGTAGAATATTAGGTGAAATTCTCTGTTTACTTCTTCTTTTCCTTGAGTATATTCTCCTTCGATGTCCGTTTCTTCATTGTCGTCAATTTGCATGGTTTGCTGGTCTCCTTTAATGATACTACTAGTCGTTGGTGCTCTAGTTTCCGTGATTTACTCCTTTGCTTGTAGTATTTTAGATTTTACCCTCGGATTCCTAGGTGCGCCTGGGTTTGGCCGCTGTTTTAAGATGCTGCTTGTTGGATCTTGTGCTTCGTTAACCTTCTCGAACTCTGTTTGACTATAGTGTACATTCAGTACTTGAGCTGACGGAGGATTATCCGGGAACCAGGTTGGTTCGAGTTTGTTGTTGCTTAACATTTTGTTCAATTTTTTGGAAATGAACTCGGGTTTGCCACGTTTAGTACATGTCCATGGAATATGCCTTCCAGAATGTACAGTCATTTTTCCTGTTTTAGTTCGATCACATTTTTTGTAGCCCTTGCTTTAGCTACTTTATAAAATATCTGGTTCTGTTTCTCTTCTTCTACTTTAGGCATTTTCCCTACGTTTGACTTATATTAGTTGGTTTTTCACCGGGCAAGCCATTGCCATTTTGCGGTGGCTGCCCCCACTGTTCATACATGTCTGGTACAGTCTCTCCACGTGTGCGTTTTAGAGGTGCATTCAGAGCACCTCTTTTCTTCTTTGTTCGGGCAATCTTTTTTGTATGTCTTTCGAGCGCAAAACAGTTTACACATGTCAATACGCTTATGAATTTATCTTGAAAGCTAATAGACAATTTTTCTTGGCCTTTTTGGCCATAACTGTTTCTCGGAAAATAACCTTGAAAACGTGTGTGTATTCTTTATTGGTGTTTCTTTCTTAAGATTTATGACTTCCTTGATTTTGACCCAGCTTCGATTCTGTTCAATTTCATCTTTCATCTCGCCAGCACTATGCTCCCCTATCCACGGGTCAACTTGGTGGCACTAAATAGTTTTCTGTGCCTCAACTTGCGGGGGAACTTTGGCCTATAGGCCTATTGAGTTCAATTTCTCACTAGCATTTGGGTTGAGAAGCTCATCAACGTCTTTCTCGTTTTGTTATATTGCCAAGAAGCTATTTTAGTAATCAAAAGTCGGATTAAGACTATCCCGAGTTCTCCGAAGATGACTTTATAAACAGTGGTCCTGTCCGGTTTTTGCGCACCTTTTAAGGTGTACAGGGGCTCCGCCTTGTATTTTCCACTAACTCAATTCTTCTTCTTTTTCATTAGAAGGAAAATAGAGTGACGGGAAAAATATATTTAGGAGAGGAAACTAAAAGTTGCAGTTATCATCCAGATTATTTATCTGGCTTATTCCGCGGCGTGTCGACAACCCTACCTACCTACCTATAGCCTAGCCTTACCAGTGTTTGCTCCACTCACGCAAGTCCGCCGCGCACTTGAGTCTAACCCGTCCCGGGCTAAGCTTTAGCTTTCGCTGAGTTAGCCGCCTAGTTCAGCTATGGCCCCTGCTTACATAAGTGTCTAAAGAGATTTGAGATTCCTAACCGACACGCCCGCATAAGGTGTATAAGAAGGGAGTAGATCGTCAGAGGTCAGGTTTCGAGTTAAGAAGAGTACCGTTAAGAAGTTTCTTCTGTGTTGATTTCAATAAATACTTATAAATCTTGATGCTCGCTGAAGTTCCGAATGGGTAAGGGCAAGAAACTGCTGTACAATCTTCGAAAGTAAGCCTAGAATATCTCTTCCATCAGACAACTGCTTTTCAGTATGCAAGAATGCAGTGTCTAGTCAAAAGCAATAAGTTAGCTCACTCTTACCTAACACGACAAATTCATGCATTACATTTACCAACTTTCCTTTTCCCAACCCAGAAATCGTAAGAGTAACACCTCGCCTTGTTATATTCCAAATCAGCTTCTCTACCTCCCTCACCACTTTAACATTCCAAGAAACTTGCGCACCCATATCGCTCATTCCACAATACATTTTCTCATTTTTAAAACATTTTTTACCCTCTATTCAATCTCATGTTCACACGCCACACTCGCAACTTTCATATTCTTAACAAACACTTCTGCTGCACCTTGATCATCATCATCGTAAGGAGGCAACACTCTTCGTGTACTTGTGTAGCTGCCTTCCGTACATAGTTCTTTTTCTAAAGTAACCAATTATAATGTACACCACTCCAACATTCTAAATGCAGCTCACATCAGCTCTCTGATCACCCCCCTTACCACGATACACCACAAGCTTCTCTAACTCATAATGCGCACACATATGAAACAACTTACTTACTAGCACATAAACCGCGGGATCAGCTTTAATCCTGGCGCACACATAATCTTCAATTCTTTTTTCAGACGGTTCACATCTCCTATACCTAAATAATTAGGTCTTTTACATGATTCTTCCATAACAATTCTTCGTAAGTCATTCGCATTCTCAGGGACTTAACCTCTAATCCATCATTAGCCAAGTCATGCAAGCCACAAAGTACGCCCTCAAAAAAAGATTTGACACCACCCTAACATCTCTTCCCAACAGTTAGTTCTTTAAGCAAATATTTGATTTATTCTTACAGTCTCACTCATTTTTACTACCTAGTAATCTACTTCAAATCTGCAAATTTCATTGTTTCTCAAGCAAATAAACAAAAGACTGTTGATCCGTTCTTAGTACAAATTTCACTCCCTACAAAAAAGGTCTCAGCGATTTCAGGCAAAAATCTATCGCAGCAAATTCCTTCTCAATCGTTGAATATGCCCTGCCTGCCACACTAAAAGCTTTCGATATATATTATATCGCTCGCTTCTTCTTTACCCCACTTTTAAAAAGATCCTCCATTAAATATTCACCCATTATATAACCACTTGCATCCGTATACACCTGAACCATACAAGCCTTCTCTGAATAATCAGGATACGCAAGGTCTAAATCTTTCACCGCAAATGATTTCAAATTATTAAATTCTGCATTCATTAACTCACTCCACCTAATGATGGTACTCTTCCTCTTTCCTGTTCATTCAGTCAAGAGTTTGATAACACCTGAACAATCTTCCATAAGCTTCTTTCCAAATTCAACCAGACGAAGGAATCCATGCAACTCTCTACCAGTATTCGACCCTGGGAAATCACTTACCTTCTCTAGAAACTTTTCCGATTTTCGCAGCCCTGCCGCACTCGCCATATATGGCACAAATTCCACTTATGTAAGCCACACACATTTGGACAGCTTAACATTTACTCACATTTCTTCCAACTTTCCCAACACACCATTCATTACATTACATTACGTACTTATTATCACTTATTATCAGAATGTCTTCCAAAACCACTTGCACACTCTTACTTGGAAGTCCACTTCAAATAACATTCATCTCAGGCTGGGAAGGGGCTTGGGCATTTGACAAGCAAATCTTCAACTTTCGGAATTGGTAAGGCCTCTTAGCGGTTGGGAACACCGTTATCTGCCGGCCTTCCATAGCCACAGGCATCTGTTAATACCCCCGCACCAAATCCATTGTAGTGAATACTTTTAATCCATGCATACTATACACATACTCAGACCACACACAGGTCGAAAACTTATCTTTCAACGTTCTTTCCTTCACCTTTTGGTGTTCAATACAAATTCGCAATCTTACATCGGGCTTTTTTTGTGGGCACAAGTGAACTATTCCACGTACTTTCTCTTTGTTTAATCACAACGATGTTATCTATCTCCTCACACTGCTTCTAGATCTGTTGGGTAACACGGGAGGAAAATGACTAGGCCTTTGGTATGTGAGGGTGTCATTTGTTAGCACTATGTTAAGTTCCGGTAAATGAGAATAACCAAACCGTTCATCTCCCTGACTCAAGGCACCACTTCTATCCCATATCCACCTGTAAATCTTCTGCTTCTCACATTTACTCATCCCTTCCCCTAACTTCACTTTAACCAATAACTTTTCATAATTCCAATCTTCCGACAGCACACTCCCCAAAAAGATACTCACATTTGCCGCAAAGACGACCTTTTAAATATTTTGCACCACACTCAATGCACCAAACCTATCCTCAGGTTGTAACTCTCAAGCTTTACTTTCGTATAAAAGGCAACACATTTTCCCTCTTGGATCTTTCAGAGGAATCACCACATCAAAAACATGTGCAACCTTTAGTACTTGATAATTCGTACTAACATTGCTAATAAACTCACCTATTCTACTGACTTATTCTTATTTTGGACCGCATCAAACTTTCACACTTAACAATCAATCCCTTTTTAAGGTGTAATATCAATAGTAAAAGAGTCTATTTCCTTCAGGAACTTCATTTATACCCTTCCACCATGACTCACATACCATTGGCACTTCAAACTTCCATTTCGTATTGATCACAAATTCCAGTTTCTTTAAGCAACTTAAACCCTAACAGCATATACTTCTTTTTCGCACTATCAACCACACAAAGCTCTCTTTCATTTAATCAGTCAAATAACACTTTCTCCTTAAATCTGGAGATATTTGTTATCCATTTCTTTCTCAATCCAGCAAAACTACAGCTACTTGGATAAGTTCCCCTATACACTTCACGTTTTGAGAACCCCTCGCTTCCCTTCATCAGACTAAATACTTACACCAGAGGGTTGCACAGGGAGAACCCTCTCATTTCTGTTTTTCTGCTTTGTATTTTTCCCATCATTCACATGATTCGTTCTTATTTCCCTCACTTATATTTTCTGGTTTTAAAATTTTACAACCTTATCAGGTGACTAACTATACCCCACTTCTTACACACAATCCTTAAGCTAACACATTCTTGCATACTGTACTCTTGCTCGTTTTTTCGAGGGTGCTTCACAACTTTACATACACATATACACCCCCACAAACTTCTCGCTAAAACATACTCGTACAATCGCCTTCCAGCTTCGCTTCTTTTTGCATACTTGTCAAGTGACCTCAATTGACTTTCATTCTTTAAATATGTCCCGTTTTATTAATTTTCCTGGAGACTAGGGAGGAGACATCACTTTTTGGTGATATGTAGGGTCTGACACTGGCTCTTACATCCTCTCCCGAAACCTGAAACAAAAGGTTGGATTAGTTGGCAAAGGTGAGATGAAGCGAATAGAAAAAATAAATACTGCAACGCCGAGTATCATCACGGAGGCCAGGTGCCTGGTACTGGACATGTAATGGAACTCGGAGACGTCCTGGCCGAAGCCTGCTTGTTGATGATTCTTCAAGTCTTTGAGGAGGCAACCACTGTGTTCCCGACGTTGTTCTCGTATAAGATCTGTGAGCAGTCCTTTCCACGCAAACCAAACTCTTGCCACCCTCTTTCTTGGCGGCTCTGGACACCGTAGCCAACGAGATATTATGCTTCTTCTTGACGAGCGCTGCCATTTTCAGTTTTGGAGTACTATCGAACGTCTTTCTCACAGCCAAACGATTGAAAGTTTTAGGTCCCCCTGAACGAGGTAACTTTTAGGGGGTTTTCTTTCTTAAACCTCTCCACAACTCTGTAGACTGTCATCCAGCTTACATATAGTCGGATGACCGAAGAGCAGAGATCTCTATTCTTTTTTACTTCCATCTCGCCACACCTGCTTTGATGACATGCCTGAAAAAAAAGAACTTTAAGTTTGCTTTACTGATTTTTTACTATCACGCGTCAAAATCTGTCGAAAGTTAAAAACAAATCCACTGTATCAGAACTTTTGCAAAATACGGTGAATCCCGTCGATCCTCAATAAGGGCTCAAATATTGCTACAAGTTCCGGCGATCCTTAAAACTGTAGCGCAGATGGCGTCCTCTGATTTTCCTGGAACAAGGTCTTTCGGCAAAATCGAACTAAAAATAAGAGATTCTGTTAATTATGAATTACTCGTTCTCGCTTCTTCTAGGAAAAACTTGTTTGTACCAAACAACATAAAAGTACGATCTTTTCGCCTTATATGGAAAAGGACACCCGTCCTTCATGCAATTAATTTATGCACCCCTGTTCTATACCAAAGATGTGAATCATTATTTTCAATAAGTAATTTTGCAACGTTTACTCTTTGAATTTTGCCTCTATGGAATTAACGTGAAATATTAACTGTAAATCTTGTAGAGGATGAGTTGGATTTCTTTTTCATCAAGAAGTGCCTTTTAAAATGTTTTGCACAAAACTTTTGATTGCAGATTGAAATAGGTGTATTTTCCAGAGCTGTGTTGTGAACACGGACACTATGAACTACACTACTGGAAAGTAAGAAATTGGTATATAAAAGCCCCTAATGGTGACTCAACCGAAATAGGCGAGTATCTAGAAGACTGTATATTTTTTTATTATTATTAAAAATATTGCGAAAGCCAACGTGGGTATTGCCGACATAGAGGTTCTTATACATAGAAAGTAGTGAAGAGAGGGAGATTGAAAGTGTGGCATTTGTATAGCTCAACTATTCCCATGGGGTGAAAGAGGCAAGGAGTCGGCCAACGCGTAAATTTTCTGAAATTTCCTTCTTTCTACAACTCGAGTTTCATCTCTACCCGGGAAGGTCTTTTGAGGGCTTTAATTGAGGGATATATAGCACCTATGGTAATTTCTAAGTGTACCCCCATTGTCTAATGGCGGTTTTCAAACCTCTCCTTACCTACAGGGCTCCACCACTCTATGGCAGGGCTACTGTTGTCTAGCGGCGAGTTAGGCACACCATAACCCGAGGAATTGAAGCAGGGTGGAATTTAAATATCTCCCCTTTTTATTTTCTTTAGCATTTTATCAAATATTTCTTTGGTTGTTTATATTATATCGTTGATTTACATCTTCCTTGTCTCCCCATCTATATTTCCGCAGGGAGGGGGTCCGTGTAGACCTTTACAATCGTTACCCTGAGTAATGGACGTCCTCTTGACAGTAATTTTGTAGCAAATGTTGTGGTTGAATTAAAACTATGACAGTGCCTAAGGGACTAGGCGAGTTCCGCTCTCGCCGGGTAATGATTTATTATTTTCAATTTCAGGAGCCCATCTGGCGCTCCCTACTTGGGCATGAGTCGCTCTACTCACTACAGCTTACGAATGGGCGATAATAAAAAAAATAATTAACAAGGATAAAAAGATCATAGACTAACAACATAAATAAAATGAAGCAAAAAGGTAGCAAGAAGGAAGCGCGCTCCACCGTCGAGGTTAGGCCCATCTCACCCCGGCGCAGGAGTATGCGACCCACAACACACAGTCAGATAAAATGGAGGACGCCAGCCTCATTCAAAAAGTCGTATATTCCAGGTGTCGGTGTACACGAAGCAGTCCCAAGCACAAGAGACAAGCGGTAGAGATCCCACTACTATTCGGTCCCGGGAGTGGCAACGAGCGCGATGATAACCAAGACTGAGACATTCAACAACATTGTACCTAACAGTCTGAGAAAAAACGCAGTCGTGGCAGTAACGCGCAAGCAAGCGCTCCATCAAATGTCGATGCGTCCAGTGAGTGTGGATAATTCGCAGACGACAGAAAGCAAGCTAAATCCGTTGTGGTATTGGAGGTAGGTCCAGGGGAAAAATCGCGGCGCAATGGCACGTAACTTAAAGTTGCCTTAGACCATCTTCTTTGCCAAGCTGCCCCGAGGGCAGCCGGTATTTCTGCATGTAGTCTGTGTGAGGAAGTGCGAAACGCTGTTCTGGTAGCCCAGTCCTCGCGGGATCTTTGGCGCTCTCATCGGTGCGCTCATACCCCGCAAATCCTACATGACCAGGAACCGAGTAGAAGATAATCTCGACATCTACGCCCAGCTAGCAAAAACCTTGGCGTCACGGATATCATGAACCAGGGTATGACGTTATTCCAATGCTACGGGAGCACTTAGGACACTTTGTGGGTCGCTATAAATCACAATCCGATACCCGAACCGGGCACGTCGCGTGATCTTCCGTACCGAGTGGTGTATTGCCACCAGCTCGGATGTGAAGACAGACGGAGTGTCTGTCAGAGCCCAGCTGACTCTAAACAGAGGGGATATGGCCTGGAAGACGACCCCCTCTTGAGACTTAGAGCCATCCGCATACATTGACACGGTTCAAGCGTAAAACGAGGTGTGCTCCAAAACGTTTGAACGCAATACTCCCGGCGTTGTAGAAGCTTTGCGAATAGAAGCGTGGCGAGAAATAGCCAAAGGTGGTAGCCTCGAGGGTAGCCTCCTGGGCAGAACCAGGGCCGCCATCAGCCCCAGAGATATATCTAGCTTTCAATGTAGTTTCCTAGCTC
Organism: Ceratothoa steindachneri; assembly: GCA_963969495.1. NCBI lineage: Eukaryota > Metazoa > Arthropoda > Malacostraca > Isopoda > Cymothoidae > Ceratothoa > Ceratothoa steindachneri. The sequence continues at coordinate 140,658,272 of OZ018329.1, read as the reverse complement.
TAAATCAAATGGCTTAAGGTATGACTGGCGACTCTTGGCGGCATAAGCACCGTTGAAATCATCTACGAATGCAGTGACAGCCTTTGGCGAGTAAGGAAGGCGCCAAGCTCGTGCGTACAGGCAGATAATGCACTGTGCGCCGTGCAAACCGAATGGCATCTCCCGATGATCGACTAGTAACCTTTCAATGAGGAAAGTGCGGAAGGCACAGGTCGCCAGGCGAAGGCCAGTGTGTTGGATCGAGTCCACCTTCTGCAATACACGCTAACCTGCGAAGGCGTAAAACTCTCATCCATAGTCGAGCTTCGAATGTACAAAGGGTGATAAAAAAGTAAGGCAGTGGCACTATCAATGCTCCAAACTCTAAACGTCATGGAACGGAGAATATCCATGGCGCGAGTACAAGAAACCCTAAGGTGCGAATATCAGCCTCCTAAATGAGGCGTCAGTCAAATACAAGACCAAGGAAACGGTGCGATTCAACCACTTCCAGTCGTACCCCTAAAAGAAAACGTTCTGGGTCAGGGTGGAGCCGTGGTTGATGGTAGAATTGCACCACTTTAGTATAGGCCAAGCAAAACCGAAACCTCTGCGCTTTGGCATTCGAGAGATGCGGTTCAATGCCTGTTGAATTTGACGATCCTGAGTTGGCATTTGGGCCGCGCCAAAAGGGATTGAAATTTTGTCTACGTAGAACATAGCGAGAACATCTTTTCGCAGCACTGAGGTGATGCAGTTGATGCTCAGGGCAAAGAGTGTGACACTGAGGAAACTGCCCTGCGGAACATCCTCTTCCTGCTCCATCGGGGAAGAGACGGCTCCCGAACCCGTAAATTGAATCGATGATTTTGCAAAAATTCTGTTATAAATATTAAGAGGCATTGCCTCGCCCCCTTCGTGTCAAGAGTCTCCCTGATATCGTATCGCCATGTGGTATCATAGGCCTTCACCTGATCGAAAAACACCGTGGAGTAAGCTGTCTACGAAGGAAGGCCTCGCAGACGGTATTTTCCAGTTGGACCAAAGCATCCTACGTGGAGTGGAACTTGCGTAAGCCACACTGTGCTGAAGACAGATGGCCTCCGCTGTCCATAAAAAGGACTAATCTAACATTTACCAATTTCTCCATCAACTTGCACACGCAAGAGGTTAAAGAGATTTGGCGGAAACCGGTCGGAGTAGAGTAGTCTCTCCCCGGTTTGCGGTAGGCGAGCGCAGTAGCGATTCGCCAGGAATCCGAGAGGGAAACCTCTACTCAGATCCTTTTGAACAAATCTAACAGAAAGGCCATGCCTCGCTCACCCAGGGGTCGAGTCATGGCGTACGGAGATAGACCATGGGCGGTGATTTCGCACTGAACAAGAGCGGAGAGCAACTCACGCAGAGTATACCTGTCGTTGAAAAGTTCTCCGCCTCTGGAGGTAAAGTCCAGCCAGGGTCCTTCGGTGACATCACGACGTGACTTATATTCTGGTGAAGCCGCATCCCAGCTAGAGAATGCGGAGGAGGAGTCGTACTACTCCTTATACTTCGTTCGACCCGTGCCTTGAATGAGTTTATTGACTCAGAGTGCTTAGAGGTTGGCTATGGAGGAATTAGAATTAACTTTGCCAGCAAGCGACCCAAAAGAAGTTAGATACACAACAATATGAAAATAAAGTTTTAATGAACACTATACAAGAATATATATATATATATATATATATATATATATATATATATATATATATATATATATATATATATATTATATATACAAATAAGGTGCTTTGAGAGATTAACTAATATGTCAATCTCGGATATCTCACTTGGCTTATAAATAACTATTCACTACGTAAATCCCTATACACTTGTAATGATGGTAAGCTTCGCGGTGAAGTTGGGGAATGTGCAAGGGAAGGGTTACCTTGGAACCGGATGTTCGGAGGCGCTGGTGAGTGAAGATGGTGAGATAAGGGGTGGAGACGATGAGGTAGGTTCTCCAGGGACCGACTTGATCCAACAATTTTGTCATGATTCTGCTAGAAGAAGGCAGTGACGGGAGCTTCTTGTTTAAGAGGGCTCCATGCTCATGAACTCCGACGAATCTTGGGTGCCTCTGTGAGGGGGGGTAGGGGAAGTGAACTATCGCCGTGTAGGGTCACGGAGAAAAGACGAGAAGTAGTTTTCTCATTAGGGAACCAGAGTGAGGCTGTTTGTATCTTCGGCTCTGAACGTGAGTACGAGCTTGGATCTGCACTGACTTGCAGGCCAACGGGGTAAGGAGCCTCCCTAACTGGGACCGATCTCCTCTCTGAAGACTTGGTGCTTCGACGATTTACCACTACACCCAGGGATGGCAATTCCTGCTCAGCCAGACGCTGTGCAAGCTCTACGAAGAGGGTTAAAATAATTTATCTTTATACTCGAAACTCGGTAGAGGTTCTCACGGCGCTGGAAGTAAATGAGATGTCAAGCTACTCTATTTCGTCCTTTATAAACTTCCGGCAACCATCGTAAGCAAAGATGGGCTCCCATCTATCAATAACCAGTCGAGGAAGGGACTAGGTGCTTAGGTGAAATGGTCGGTGGTTTCTTTCGGCGGGAGATCCTCAGATACCGGGCTGGTAAGGGGAGGTTTGATAACCAAGCCCACCCGGAAGAGAGGTGAGAAAAACTTAGGAACATTTTGCTATTGTCCTACAATTCCACTCACTTTTGTTTTCGGTTCATTCCTTGATTTTTATTCTCTGATATTTCCAATTTTCTTCCCGTTCATTTTGCCTTTTTATTTAGTCATTATAGAATAGGGTCAAATTAACCCTTTGTGCATTTATGAGTGCGAGGTAGATTTATAATATAAGCAGAGTGCAAATTAACTGAATGTAGGTAGGCCACAGTCAACTATCTTGGAGGTTCCGGGATAACAGAAAAACGGGTACAAAAATAATTTTACTCAAAAGCAAATTAATATGATTTTACCAGATTGAGAGGAGTTTTAAACCGAGCTCTACACACATTAGATGTAACGGGGTCTTAGTGTCTAAAGAGAGCGGGGGAGACTTGGTGAGGACGGTTACCGTACAAACAAACGAACAATATTGACAGAAAGACCTTGAGCGTATACTAAGCCGATGATGAAAGCTTTACACTAGGGAGCCGGTATAGAGAGAGTACTTGAACAGGAGAGTGGCGTGTTGCTGTTACATCGAAAATTTGGTCCGAAGTAGTAATCCTTGCCTTGGCGCAAAGTTCAAACAATAGTCATATGACTATGACTATTACGGGGTGAACTTAAATCTTGCTTTCGAGTAACACGAATCGATACCAAGCGCGCGGCGTTCGATCAGCGGGAGGAAACGCGTTGAGGTAGACTAATGAGAATTAACGAGAATACCAGGAGCTTGAGGGGTTCAGCGAATAACGGGTACAAATGAGGAAATGCAGACGGAGGATACGGACAGGGCAAGATTGGCGGCGGATACTGACTTCTAACTCTGGCGCCGGAGGATTTATAGGGCTCAATTGTGGTTTTACCCCCTCCGTCCGAAGATGAATGTTCTAGGGTCAGACGCATCGGCAGACGAGAATAATCTTAGCCTTTTAGCACGAGCGCAGGAAGGTTCCTAATTCAGCGAGGCGAACTTTGTCCGACTTCAGATGGTAGGTTATGGGCTCTCAACCTTGTCGCAGCTTCCTGTGATGGCAGCATTTCAGGTCACCGCGGCGTTTCATAGTTTTGCACCTCCATTAGCGCAAACTAAAAAGGTCGCCCAGGTGTCTGTTGTCTCTCTCTCTCTCTCTCTCCAGTGAAGGGCAAGGCGGCCTGTATCTCTCTGTGTCTCTCTCGGTCTGTCTGTCTGTCTGTCTCTCCCTCTTTCTCTATCTCAGATCTCTGACAATCCTCCATCCCCAGATGGAACTTCAGGGGAATAAGTGACATCAGAGAATGATTAAATGGTAAGTTAATATAACTTAAATTCGCATGACAATAGCGGATAAAGTTTAGAATAACTAGGATAAATTTTCAAAATGGAGCCAAAGTACCAAATAGTGAAGCTAAGGAGGGTATATCATACACATACAAAGGTTATAAAATGCTACGGTAGAGTTGCCGAAGGATATATCTTTTCTCAAAGATACCATTAAGTGGGCTCACTGGCCCAAGGGTGAGTTATCCTACGATTCCACCAAACAAAAATAAAAAAATTACACATAACCCCCCCCCCGCCAGACACACATATATATATATATATATATATATATATATATATATATATATATATATATATATATATATATATATAAAGCATACGCGTTTTCTTATTATATGGTTAAATATACAAAATTATTTTTGGAAAAAAATTAATACATGGATTAAAAAGGAAATGACTCGGAATTAGTTTGGATAAGGATCTAACGGGTTCCTACTTAAACTATCAGCCATACAGTTATCGGTGCCTTTTAAGTACAAAATGCGGAATTGAAATCCATGGAGAAGCAAGATCCAACACTTAAAACAACCATTGTTATTTTTGACGTTACGTAGGTATGATAGGGGTGCTCCGTTTCCAATTCAAATTCTTTGCCTAATAAATACATTCTGAATTTATAGATTCCCTGAATGATGGTAAATGCCTCTCTCTTAATACACGCATAAGTTTTTTCATGCGCGTGTAATTTTCTACTTGCGTAAGCAATGGGGAAAATTTCGCCGTTATCCTCATACTGGAGGAGGAAACATCCTATACCGTCATTAATGGCGTGGGTGCGGGTTAGGAAGGCGGAGAATAGGGGCGGATCCCAACTTCTCCTAGAGATTGTTGAAGTTGTGAGTTGAGAGTGGCGTACACTCGAGGCGTTCGCGGGCCTTCTTCTTTAATAGCTCGCAGAGGGGGTCAGAAACAGTGGCAAAGTTGTGTATGAAGCGACGATAGAACAATGCAGAGCCTATGAAGGATCACAGCTGTTTTTATTATTGGGCACTAGCATGTCCACAGTGGTCCGGTTCTTTTCTTGCTGGGGGGCTAATCGATTATTCCAGATATGGAAGGGGAGGTAATCAATAGTGCCAAAAGCAAAGTGGCACTTGCTGTGGCTAATTGTCAAATTGTGTTCCCGGAGTCGATAAAGAAGGGCTAGAAGGGTAGTCAAGTGTTGATCCCAATCTTCGGTTGTCACATAAACATTATCAAAATAGAAGGTGACGTTGGGTAAGCTTTCTAAAATCCTCATCATCATCCCGTTATAATTGCTGCAAGCCGTCACCAGACCGAAAGGGAGCCACCAGAACTGCATAAAGCCTTTCTCAGTGCGGAAAGCAGTAATTTTCGTCACTCCTTCCCTCAATGATCTGCAACCTTAGAATTTATCCACTTCATTATTGAATGCTTCCTGGAGGTGTATAGGCAGAGTGTAGTGTTTTGAACGGCTGGGTTTTAGGGTGGTTAGTTGCATATTGTGCTCAAAGTGGTTAACACAACCGGGGATCTAGGTGATCACGTTATCAAAACGACTCAGGAGCGCTTGTAGGCGGGGAATTATTTACGGGTATTCCTTGTATTGCTCCACACAGGCCACTTGGATTACACAAAAGGGGTCCAGGGGGTAGCCAGATTACATGGGTGTTTCTTCGTCGATTGCAATTATCTGGTTGATGCTCGTGCGCCGGTGTTACCGCGAGCATATTCATTTGGAAAATCTTTCTCCCCGAGGGGGTTTCAATAAAGTAATCGACTTGGCCATGCTTCTCGACTTTGGGGTAGGGGCTCTTCCAGTGGCTTAACAATTTGTTGTTGTTCTTGGGGAGGAGAAGCAAAACTTCTTCTCCGGCGTTAAATTTCCTTCATTTAGACTGGCAATCGAAGTATGTCTTATACTTGTCAAATTGACGTGGGCGTTCTGAGACGCACTATCGGCGCACTTTTCCCGCCTGTTTCTTAAATCCAGTAGATAACAGCAGGAAGTCTGGATATTTTAATGTAAATTCTGATTGGAATAAAGTTCCTTTAGGATATTCAGGGGGCCTTTGACGTTTCTTGCATATAAAAGTTCAAAGGGAGCGAATATGATGGGAAATTTCACGCTTGGCAAAGAGGGCTACCGGAAGGAAGCGGTGCTCTTTCAGTGGCTGATCTGCACACACCTTTCTGAGAATGGCCTTGAGGATTCCATTTAGCCTTTCGCATATTCCATTCCCACTTGGGTAAAAAGGAGTGGTTAAGAGGGGTTAGATCATCAATAATTTACCAAAGTACTCCATTAATTCAGAGGTAAATTAAAAACAAAGATCCGAAAGGATTTCTTTGGGCCGACCCACACAGGAAAAGATGGAAATAAGGGGTTCGGCGCAGGAGAGCTATCGATTTTCTTGAGTGGGCTAGGCGAACATTGTCGGACTTCATTCAGATGGGACATTCTGGGCTCTCAAACATGTCGTAGCTTCCTGTGATGACGGCATTTCAGGTCAACGCGGCATCTCATAATTTCGCACCTCCATTAGGGCAGACCAAAAAGGTCGCCCAGGTGTCTATTGTCTCTCTCTCTCTCTCCCGTCAAGGGCAAGGCGGCGTGTATCTTCCTCTCTCTCTCTCTCTCTCTCAGATCTTTGACATATTTTCTTATTTTTTCCTCTTTTGGTCCCCGTTTATTCTGACCATTTTCTCATCTCTTTCTTTCGTCTATTGTCACCGGTTCATTATGTTTATTTGATTCATTAATTTTTACTCTTTTCTTCTTCGTTCACTCCTTCCTTTTACTTCTCCCATTCATTTGTCTTTTGCTTCCCGTTCTATTTAACCTTTTTCTTCTTTATTTCTTTCCTCTTTTTATATCCCTCTGTTCACTTGACTTCACCCTTCATTCTTTGCTTCTATTTCTCTCATTCTTTCCTTTTTTATCCCCATTCATTTGTACCTTTCGTTTCTCAATCTTTTCTAATTTGTCCCACGTTCGTTTTGTCTTTTTTATACACTTATTTTATCCTATTTAGAACTCTATTCATTCTTTTTTCTTTCTTTTTTCATTCCTTTCTCCTTTAGTCCCCATTCATTTGTCCCTTTTCTTCTCTCAATCTGTTCTAATTTTTCTGTGTTCATTCTGTCCTTCTCTTTCTCTCATTACTTTCCTCTGGTCTCATTTCTATACTTTCTCCTCACTCTCAACGAAAACACGTCGCATCTCTTGTGTTCTATCTTCTTCACTCTCCCTTTTAATTCTCCCTCTCTTATCGAGGGTTGTCCTCCTCCAACGAAATTTCAAATTGCCTCGTCACTTTCCAAAACTTTACGAGTTTGACTTCGATGAGAGAAAATTTAATAAAAAAATATTTTGGGATTCTGTATTTTTAATGCTTTTGACATTTATTATTTTTTTGAGTATTTGTTTTATTTTCCAAAACTCTAAATAGAAAATATTTTCGAAGGTAATGTCAACAAACTTATCTTCTACTCCCTTCCTTCCACCAGCGCCCATTTTCTACTTGCCTCCCTTCCCTACTTTTCATTCGTTCATTCTCTTCTTTCCTTTCCCCCCTTCCCTACTTTCCCCCCTTTCATTTTCTTCTTTCCCTTTCCCCCTTACCTCCTCTTTCCGAAACGTTGTGAGGGATTTAGGGAATTATCTGCAGCCAAAGCAATGAAGGAACGCCTTGCGCTTAAATTGGGAGGAGCGAGGCTAACACTGGAGGGGGCAGAGACTATGCTTGGTAGAGGCTTAGGAATGGGACTATGATTTGAGGGGGGTGAGTATATGACTTCGAAGGGTATCAGGCTACAAGTTAAGGGGAGAGCGTGAAGCTATTACTTGGGAGTAAAGGTGTAACTTGTCGGGGATATGATTTGGAGGCGGGCGAAAGTATGAATTATGGGGAATGACGCTATGCCTTTGAAGTGGGATCAATCTAAAACTAGGCGAAGGTGGGGGCACCGATGTGAGAAGGGCCGAGAGAATGACTTGGGGGTCAGGAAGCTATGATTTAGGAGGCTATATAAGTTGGGAGGACAAGGGGAGGTTCTGCGAGGCTATGACTTGGGGACGGGGAAGGATTGGCTACTCCCGTGGGAAGGTTGTAGCTATAAATTGGAAGAGAGCCGAGACGACGACTCTGGAGGGGTTGGGAAGCGGACTTGAGCGCGGCAAAGGCGCTCCATTCACAAAGCCTCGCTAGAGACGGGAAATTTTTAAGATGGAAACAACTTAAAAGAAAGAAGAAATAAATTGGGAAAGAAGGTAAGGGAAAAATGAAACATAGAGAGGCAGTAAAGGTGGAAGAAGAAAATTAGGGGGAAAAGGAGAGTAAGAATGAAATGAAAATAAGAAAAAAAAATAGAGGGAGGGGGGAAAGTAGAAAATGAAAATAATGCTTGAAAGAATCAGAAAATAAATAAGAAAAATTAAAAATGAAAGAAAAGATAATGAAAGAGGGAGAAATAAAATGAGAATAATGAAAAGGTAAATGATTGGAAAAAAATACAATAGAAAGCATAGAAATGCACACGCGAATATACACACATAAACACATTTATTCCTACATTACAATATATTATTCTCATATTCAAAGGGTGAAAGAAAGGAAGCGAATGAGGAAAATTTCATTCACTAGAAAAAAAATTTCTTTCTTTAATTACGTAAAACCAACGAGAGCATTCCTTCTGAAAGTTTTTGAAATGTTGTGTAAAGGAAGATAGTAAGTCAGTGGCAATGCAACTGTGTGAAAGCCAACATAAGCTCGAGAGGACGCGCAACTCTTGTGAACCTAATGCAAAAAAAAATATGTTAAGAAAAAAAAGGACAAGGAATGGAAGGGAAGAAATAAATACAACCATCTTTTACAAGATTAAAAGGTGTAGTGTGAGGGTGCTGAAATTCAGCTTTTTATTTGTCCCAAGAGTGTCTCTGCCCCTCGTAGCTTTTTTTTGCACTACTCTGTCCATTATGCCCCAAAGGTGTTTAAGAGTGTTCATATCACGAACCTTTCTTGGCCAGGGAAGTATTCTGATCGCATTTGTGTACTGCCAGTCCTTGGTCGTTTAGGTTCTTTGGTAGGGAAAACCGTCGTTTCAAAATAATCTTGATTCGTTCCAGAATTTAAGTCTATTAGAACTGTAGGGCTCTCTCTACCATCGCATTTGCTCACTTCTTTCCTGTTCGGATATTTTCTGGTCGAAAAAGAGGTTTCTTTCAAACTACTCTGTCATGGTGGCCAAAATGATTGAAATACCTCACACGAGTACTTCGATTCACTTTGAGTTGTTCTGCAACATCAGCTGCCTTTCTTCGGGGATTAATTTTAGCAATCCATTTGAGAGCCCGAACACAAATTACTCGGTTTGCCAGAGGAATGACAATCACTCTTAACTATGGTAAGAGGAATGCCAAGGATTTATGAATTCTGGCGATGGTTATGTCCACCCTCCGATTGACCCACAATTCTCAATCTTTGTAAATTTCCTACTGCTGTTCACGGCATTGCTGGTAGCTATAAAGGCGTATAAACAATTATTATATCGTAATTTGTGCAAATAAAGGTGTCTTACATTAGTTAGATGATTTGATTTTTTCAGCAAGAGAACATGTCTTTGCCTTAAAGACATAAATATTAGCGTTACGGGATTGGAAATGAAAAAAAATGTAATCACTACAATCAAATTAATATATATACAAATGCATAAACCTTATGAATATATTCTGTACAATAAACTCTTAATACTTGCTACACTAAAAATCTGTATTAATTTTGAGGGAAAGCACAAGTCTTTGCAGCGAGAGCGATAATTCAACCGCATGGGTTGAATTCAAAGCAGACAATAGTAAAGATATGGATAAATTTCCCCAACATAATCAAATAAAAATAGATAAGGCAAATTCGGTTGCAAACCGTACAAAAGAAAGGAAGATAAAAAATTATAATCCTCAAATATGAAGGTGAAAAAAAGCCACTAATTAAAAATAAAGCTTATTCATAAAACACTTGAATAATTTATATTAAAAATAGTCTGTATTTCGGTAGTTATATTTTCCGACAATATGGAATGAAAAATAATATCTTAGCTGCAGCGTTTGACAAGATTAATTAAAGGAGCTTCAAAGATAAAACGGTGTAATGAGAGGGCGTCTATATACTTATGAGATGTCTTTTCATGCATGTTTATATGTAGATTTATATATGTATGCATATATATATATATATATATATATATATATATATATATATATATATATATATATATATATATATATATATATATATATGTATATATATGAATGTAGTAGAAAGGATACAACCCTCAGTGACATTCTTATCTATTGTAGATAACGTTAGGATTACCTAATACATCATCAGGTTAAAGGGATTAACACGAATATGTGAGGCGAAGAAGTGGCGAAAGATATGTTGCCATTTTAATTTAAAATTTTGAGAATCACGCCCAAGAGGAATTAAATTTAAAATTAAACCAAAATACCAATCAAGAACAGATAATTTACATAGTGAACTTTATAAAAACTTTAGAAAATTAAAAGTATATAAACCAAGTTTAAGGCAGATTTCAAGTTTTGTAGAACAGTCTATCCAAAATTTGGAAATATGGACGAAAAAAAATCTGAAAACAGCGTAACAGCCCCTTTTGGGGGGCAAAATTTTGCTTAAAAATGATCTTTTATCCTTAGGGTGAGGCTGGTTGTATTAAGTGATTATAGTTCTCGTTTCTGAAGATGAGAAACTTTCGTACAAGAAGAAAATTTTCACTTTAACTCCTTATGTATGTAAGGTTTAGGTAATTTTAGATTGAAGAATTCCTTGTTTGTAAACTACACGAAGGGTACTATAAATTAATCGATGTCTGACGAATTTACGATATATTTAGACAGTATTATCTATGGAAGGATATGGTTTCACCTTTTTAAATGTACTTATGTTATAGATTCACTCGTGACATGTATTATTTCCGTTTTATACCAACGGGTCTTTCTATTATTCATTTCAACAAGTCAGTGTCTTTGGCCCTCCATTCCCATAACTTTCTCATTATGAGCTGCCAAACAAAAGAACAGGTTGGAAGATATATTCAGTATTTAAAAGCCAATAAATACAGGAGGAAAAAGGATGTTATTCCTAAAGTATCTGAGGCCCTTATTGCAAAAAAGCGGGTAATCCAGTTCAGGATTTAAAAAATTGTAAAACGAAATTGCTTTGTTTGGTCAAAAAATCGTATGTGGTATCAAAACTAACTCTCTATCCCCAGCTGTTAGCACACGGTCACCTTAGATCGACTTCTGATCTGATACTCTTCTTTCCATTTCACCCTTTCCATCTTCTTATATCCACCTTCCAAGGCCCCAGCCATTCCTTCGTCTTCTGGCCCCACTGAACGTGGTGGGGCTGGGGAGAGGAAGGCGCCTGAGCACCTGGAAGGGTCAACCGGAGGTCTTACCTCTCCTTTCGCACCAGGGGGGCTGTGGCCGATAAAATGAAATAAAATCTTCCACAAGAAAACAACAAAACCGAACTTCATTCTTTGCTTTTCTCAACCACCTAAACAAGAAGCGCGCTGCTAAATGAGGCAACATGAATGGGAAAATTTTCATTAATGCCGCCTCAACAACTTCGAAGATTTCCACCTGAAGGTGCCTGAAGAAAGGCGAAAGCTCACGACGAAAATTTGAATTAAGTTATAAATACGAAAAAAAAATATGGCTCACCCTCAGCTGAACTTTAATCTCCAGCAATAGACCAAAAAGTGCATTCGCCAGTTAGAGTTCAAAATTAAAATTGTTAAAGTCAAAATACAACCTGGTCTTTAACAAAACATGCATTAAAGAGAAGTTGCTTACATCATACACCGATATAAATACACACACACACACACACACACATATATATATATATATATATATATATATATATATATATATATATATATATATATATATATATAAATTTTAGACTTTAGGATTTTGTACCCCCTAATTAAGGTTCAGAGGTGGGTAGTCTAATCCACCCTTCCACGATTTAAGGCAATGTATGTCCAGCCTCCGGTTCATTCCTTGAAAAGGTCTTTAAGAATAAAGACGAAAGCGCTCGGAATCGTTTTTCACTCTTTCTTTTGGGTGTATCTGAATAACTTTTACTCACGTGCACTTTGTTAGCTTTTTCATATATATACGAGGGGGAGTCAAAAAGTTCTCAGATAAATGGCATAAAATTTTTATTTGTAATAATACTGTAATCATTTTTCTACATAAGCTCCATTAACATCTATACACTTTCTTAATCTATGAATCCAACGGTAAAGACCATCTTTGTAGAATTCACGGGGTTGTCTCTGGCACCAAGTAATGACCTGCTTTTTTGCTTCATCTAATGATTGAAACCGGGTTCCTTTTAGGTGTCCCTTTAAATTTGGAAACAGAAAAAAGTCAGAGGGTGCTAAATCAGGGCTATAAGGGGGATGAGCAAGAGTTTCCCATCGAAATTCCCGTAGCTGAGATCTCACAGCTTTGGACGAATGTGCAGGGGCATTGTCATGGTGGAACAAGATTTGCTTGTGGAGCTTTCCTCGTCGTTTTTTGGCTATTGAAGTTTTCAGCTTCCTTAAAACTCCTTCGTAATAGCTGGATGTAACAGTTTTTTGTCCTTCTAAGAAGTCTATTAAAATAATTCCCTCCGAATCCCCCAAAACTGTAGCCATTATCTTCTTAACGGACCTCTCTGTCTTGAACTTGATAGGCCCTGCTGCCCCCCTTGGGTGCCACTCTTTGGATTGATTTTTACTTTCAGGATCAAACTGATACACCCAAGTTTCATCTCCCGTTACGAGGCGCTCAAAAAAACTATCCTCGTTTGCTTCAATCTTGGTCAAAATAGCCAAAGAAAGGTTGGCCCTATGATTCAGCTGGTCTTCTCGCAACGCTTTTGGGACCCAACGTGCTGAAAGCTTGCTCAGGCCAAGATTTTCAGTTAGAATTCCAAATGCTGAGCCATGAGAGATTTCACATGCATTGGCAACTTCATCAATAGTAATACGGCGATCTTTATCCACTAGATTCCTCACAAGCTCGACATTTTCTGGGTTAATGGAGGTGGAGGGTCTCCCTTCACGTGGATCATCTTCAACTTCTTCTCTGCCCCCCTTGAAGCGCTTAATCCAGTCGTAAACTACCGCTCTACATGGCGAAGAGTCACCATAAACCTGTTGTAGAGCGTCAATAATCTTAACAGGCTTCCAATCAAGTTTAGTCAGGAATTTAATGTTCGCTCTTATCTCAAAATTTGCCATTTTATGGGTTCAAAAAAGTAACCTTTTTGAAGCACATCTAATACAAAGAGTCTCGACAAATTGAATGACGAATTTTGTAGGAATTGTTCAGAAAACATGAAAGTCGTGTTTGACCCTGTATTTACTTGTACAAAATCGAACATTTCAATAATCTGGCATTTGTCTGAGAACTTTTTGACTCACCTACGTATATATATATATATATATATATATATATATATATATATATATATATATATATATATATATATATATATATATTATATATGGGTAAAAATCACGAGAGATAACACGTAATAATTATAAATGTGTATATACCACACACACACATATGTATATATATATATATATATATATATATATATATATATATATATATATATATATATATATATATATATATATATATATACATATATATATATATATATATATATAGAGAGAGAGAGAGAGAGATAGATAAAACCAGAGTAATAGGACTAATTTTATATGCGAAACCAGGTTTCGACGGAGACATCCGTCATTGTCAGTCGCTAGTGAACAAGTGAGATACAGAAGTTGCTTAACGTACAAACACACAAATCAGTGGCGCTAAGGTGGAATATGCGAGAATGTGTTGGCATTTTTGAGAAACGGAAGTATGAATTTCTTGCTTATTAAGCTATTAATATTGAATTGGCCGTTGGAAGTACTAGAGTTGAGAATGTTATTTATAAGTGCTGATTCAATTAAGCGTCGATGTATATAATTATCAATATCAATTTGATGATTTTCATTAGATATATGTTGAAATAAACTCGAGATGAGGGCACCACGTCGCATATCGCATTTGTCTCCATGCATTCTCTTCGAAAATCTGCTACTTTCACCGATATATAATTCATTACATGATTTGCATGGAATAAAATAAACTTCGTTCTTTATCGATCGATCTATTTTTGGATAGGCTATTTCTGATCATATTTTCGTACTGAAAGGCAACATTTATGTTGTTGGTCCGTGCCGACTTTTTGAAATTGATTAACTGGGGGGAGTATGGAAAGGTAACATAATATTTTTCACATCTATAAACCAAAGGGGATATTGCAGTTCAATGAATGTTTGGATGGTTGTATTAATTTCGTCTTGCAAGAAACAAGGATCATAAATGCAATATGTTCTCAGGAACATGGAAGAAACTATAGACCTTTTAACGGATACATCGTGACACTAGAAATAATGAATATAGGCATTAGAATTAGTTGGTTTCCAGTAGACAGAACACTATGCTTTGTCGTATATTTTAGATAAAGAACAGAGAGTTTATTTGATTCCATGCAAATCATGTAATGAATTATATATCGGTGAAAGTAGCAGATTTTCGAAGAGAAGGCATGGAGACAAATGCGATATGCGACGTGGTGCCCTCATCTCAAGTTTATTTCAACATATATCTAATGAAAATCATCAAATTGATATTGATAATTATATACAATTATATACATCGACTCTTAATTGAATCAGCATTTATAAAAGAAATTCCAAACTTTAATACTTCCGACGGCCAATTCAAAACTAATTCCTTAATAAGAAAGAAATTAATACTTCCCTTACTCAAAAATGCCGACACATTAAAGTAAATAATGGTAAGCAATGCATGATAAATTACGGATATAAAATAAAGCATGAAAATTGGTTACACATGTACAATGTTCATGTTTGGATAGATAAAATTGCGATTTCCGTGCAAAAGAGCATTTTTATTTCAAACATATGTTGTCAAAAATGATCCGGACAAATAACACAACAGAAGGAAAAAGAAGGTAAAAATGATGTTACTCAACTAATAATTTTCGGTTGTTATATTCTATTAATAAATGGAATGTCGACCTTTTCTCTCACTTACGTAGCCACATCTTCTGCCACAGGAGCGCAATAACCATTCATTATGTATTATTTCCCAAAGTTCTTCGACTGTGCTTTGGTTTCTCTCCTTGCATCTATCTCCCTTCGACTTCCACAGTCATCATTCGGAGTGAGGTCCAGGCTCTGAGCAGGCCAGTTCATGACACTTTCTCTTGATCGAGGAAATTCTTCACAATCTTTGCCGTGTGGCAAGGGGCATTATCCTGCATCAAAACGGCAGGTTGTTCTGAGGCTTCTATCATATGGGACGCTAGAAAAGGACCGCAATATTCATGATGCTACTACCTTCTTGAATAGATACGAGAAGTGCGACATGCGCGTTTCAGAGCAGAGTTCTGAATGCGTTGTGCTTGACTCACGGTTGTTAGTATAATTGGTGCGTATGTAAGGAGGGGAAGAGCTAGTGTTTTGTGAAAGACATTTTAGTTTGAGGCTGTCAGGGTAAAACCTGTCAGTCTTGTGGGGGCTGTGTAGTTAACGTCTGGTGTATGTGTGTGTGTGTGTGTGTTTATTTGTTTGAATGTTAAGCATCTAGCGATCATCATGCGTGCCATAGAGTCTTGTCTCTTATCTTCAGAGGATTTATGGCAATTAATCACTTGTCTTTATATTCTGTCTTCTTGATCAGTATAGCCTCGTCATCAGTTCAGTATTTGGGTGGACGTGGGGTGTCATTAGTGTACATTATAAATAGTGTGGATGCAACTATTCAGAATTTGACAGCCTCCTCAGGTAAAGTAGTTGGAAAGAAGCCTGATGCTGTAGAGAAAGATAGAGCACTATGTTGTTGGCCAGTTTACAACGAAATCTCTCCTACCATAATTTATCGAAGGCCTTCTCCACGTCCTTGCTGACGGAATGTTTATGGATGTGACTATCGGCCTTTTTGTAATATGTCGTGAACGATATTTATAACGGCTTGAGTGGACCGGCCCCTCCCAAAGCAATACTGGCAGGGGAAGAACCAGTTAATCTCTTCGAGAAAATTCCGGACACGGATGTTGACCATTCGTTAAGTATTTAGCTTAGATGCTCTAACACAGTAATAGGCGTGTAGTTGTTTGCGTCTTTGGGGATTTGATTTTTGTTGAGTAGTTGCATGATGTGTGATAATGTAAGTGATTGTTGGAATTGTTCAAAGGCGAGTGAGGCGTCGAATAGGTGCGTAAGTTTAGGGAAGATGATTTCTGGAGGTGATGTATTATTATGGCTGGAAGGCCAGAAAAAACGTGGGCGCGTTTTGGTTTTGGTGGTATTTTAATGTAATGCTTTGTTTCAGCGAGAGGTGTGGAAGAGTTATCTCTGAGGAGCAGGCCATACGTCATCAGTGTGGAGCAGACACCATTTTCGGAATTCCTGAAAGTGCTCTTGTGCTGTGGTTTGGTTGCGTCGTGTGTGTGTACCGTCTCCCAGTGGCATCCAAATGCATCGAGAATGTCGGTGGTATCGGTTTGTATGCGTTTGTTTCGTTGGAAGTTAATTGGTATTGATGATTGTGTGCTTACCATCCACTTCAAGCGCCGCCGGAAGAAGGAAGAGTCACTAGTGCGAGCATCATTCGTGAGTCAGGGTCACCTCGCGCTACTGGCGGTTCCGATCTACCTGCACGCATTGTAGGATGGTGGAATGTAGTAATGGCGTGTGATCGTGGGCCTCCGTTATAGTGTTTGTAGTCGCGTCCGCAAATCTATAAATTAATATCTCGGTTCGTAGGTCGTTGGTCTGATGATAACCATTTTACTTTTCAACGCTGTCGTGGTGATAACATTGTAACTATTCTGCCAATTCTAACGAAACTTGAAACCCTTATGTTATTTTACATTTTATTTTGAATGATAGAATTGCCAAAGTCCTCTCTGGGTTAGTCTAGGAATTATTGAAAGTTTTGTAGGTCGCGAGGTCATATGGTCAAAAGGTCATAAGTCAGAATAATTGAGCAAGCGACTTAGGTCTGTTGACCTTATAGAGTAGATCGAGTCTGTTTGTATAGAGAATGTGAAAGGTTTAATGCATGTTTGTGCCTTGCGTGGTGCGTGTATATTGCATGCAGTGGTTATGGCGTCCATGAGTGTACTCCAAAGGTTGAATTTTGTAAAGGGATGGAGTTCTGGATGAGAAGGAGTGTATGGGCATAATGGGTTTTGTGAGCGTTTTCTGTTTGGTAGCGGGAGTTTAGCGGTTAGAGATGATGTGGTCTAAGCGGGAATGAGAAGAGTGGTAGGGGCGAAGGTGGGACAGGGGAAGAGGAGATGAGTGCAGTAAAAAGGGATATGCGGATTGCGTACGGAAAGGTGGGGACTGTGGAAGGCGAGTTGAAGATAAAGAAAGGCGTGGGTCGATGGAAGCATGTGTAGGGGCAGGGAGAGAGGGTTGGATCTGGAGCATAGGGTTGGGCTGGAGCCAAGGAAATTAGGAGAGCAGATTGGAGAAGTAAGTATGCAATGGTTATTTCTCACCTTTTAAACTCCAAAACGGGAGCGAAGATTGGCCAACAATTAACAATTTAATTAAGGTTAACCAATAGATTGCTAAAACTTTAATCAATTGATTGACCAAGATTAACCTCATAAACCTGATACTAGTTTAATATAGATGTCGTAGAATAGAGTCAAGTTTAACTTTTCAGCCTTACGAATGGATGGTACATTTATAATATAAGCAGAGTGCAAATTACTGAAGGTAGGTTGACCACAGTCCACCATCTTGGAGGTTCCAGATTACAAAAAAACGGATACAAAAATAACTTTACTCATAAGCAAATTTATATGATTTCACAAGATTAAGAGGAGTTTTAAACCGCGCTATACACACATTAGATGTAACGGGGTCTCAGTGTCTAAAGGGAGCGGGGGAGACTTGGTGACAACGGTCAGCCTACAAACAAACGAACATTAGTGACCGAATGACCTTGAGCGTATACTAAGCCGATGACGAGGGCTTTACAACGGGGGGAGGGAGCACTTGCACAGGAGAGTTGCGCGTTGTTGTACCTTGAAATATGGTCCGCAGGAGTAAAGTTTGCCTTGGTGCAAAGTTCAAACAATAGTATCTTGACAATGACTATTACGAGGTGAACTTAAATCTCGCTTTCGAGAAACACGAATCGTGACTAAACGCGCTGCGTTCGAGGAGCGGGAGGAAACGGAAGAGAGCGGGTCGGGAGCTTGAGAGGTTCTGCGAGATTTGTGCCGAGTCCAACGGGAAGCGAATATCGGGTACAAACGAGGAAGTGCAGGCGGCAGATACTGACTTCCAACTCTGGTGCCGGAGGATTTATAGGGGTTGAATATGGTTCCCTCCCCCCATTTCGAAGGGGTGGGTTCTACGGTCAGACACATTGGCAGACGAGAATAATCTCGGCCTTTTGTGCGCGCGCGGGAAAGTTTCCAGGTGGGCTAGGCGAACTTTGTCCGACTTCAAAATTGCCATAGCTTCCTGTGATGGCGGCATTTCAGGTCAACGCGGCATCTCATAATTTCGCACCTCCATTAGGGTAGACAAAAAAGGTCGCCCAGGTGTCTATTGTCTCTCTCTCTTTCCCTCCCTCCCTCCCTCCAGGCAAGGGCAAGGCAGCGTGTATCTTCCTCTCTCTCTCTCTCTCTCTCTCTCTCTCTCTCTCTCTCTCTCTCTCAGATCTCTGACATATTTTCTCATCTCTTCTTCTTCTTTTGGGCCCTGTTCATTTTAACCATTTTCTTATATCATTCTTCCATCTATGTCACCTGTTCATTATGTTTATTTTATTCATTCATTTTTACTCTTCCTTGTTCCTTCCTTCCTTTTTCTTCTCCCATTCATTTGTCCTTTGCTTCCCGTTCAATTTAACCTTTTTCTTCTTTTTTTTCCTTCCTCTTTTGTTCACACACATTTCTGTCGCTTTTCTTATATCCTTCTGTTCACTTGACTTTCCCGTTCATTCTTTCCTTCCATTTCTTTTATTGTTTCCTCTTTTATCCCCGTTTATTTGTCTCTTTTCTTTTCTCAATCTTTTAAATTGTTTCCCTTTCGTTCTGTCTTTTTGTACACTTATTTTGTCCTATTTAGAACTCTGTTCATTCTTTCCTCTTTCTTTTTCAGTGGTGCCCCTGGTTCTGCCCAGGGCACCATCATGAAGGCTACCACCTTTGACTATATGTCGCCGTGGCTTTGCTCACAAAGTTTCTACAGCACAGGGAGTATTACGTTAGGCCTTTTTGGATCAAATTTCGTGTCACACTGGAACCGTGCCAGTGTATACGGATGGCTCCAAGTCCCAAGATGTGGTCCATTTCCACGCTGTATCCCTCTGTTTGAAGTCAGCGGGGCCATTCTAGGCGCTTCACCCGTCTTCACGGCCGATATAGTTGTAATACAATGCTCGGTATTGGAGATTACGCGATGTACCCGGTTCGGAGACCTGATTGTGACTTATAGCAACTCACACACCACCCTGAGTGCTCTTGGGGCATCGGGATCTCCGCATCTCCTGGTTCGTGATATCCTTGACCTCACTATTTTTCCGAGAGGGGTAGAAGTCGAGATTATCTTCTGCTGAGTTCCTGGGCAGGTAGAATTGTACGAAATGAGCTTTCCGATGATGACGGCAAATAGTCCGCGAGATTGGGCGACGAGACCAGCGTTTCGCTCTTTCTCACCCCATTACATGGCAGGAATACGTGCAGCTCTCCGTGCTGCTTGGCAAAGAAGATGGGAGACGGTCGAGGGGAACTTAAAGTTGCGTGCCATTGCGCCCCGAATGTTCGCATAGACCTTTCCCCCACTGCCGCTACGGCCTCTTGTTGCTGTCTGTCGTCTCCTAATTCGCTCATCTCGCGGGACTCGCCCTCCCACAAACTGTTCGGCACATTCTTGTTAAATGGACCAGTTTGGGTGATCTTCGCGCACGCTAACTGTCCCAGTACCGGCATGAGAAAGGGCGCTACCGCTTGTCACTCGTACTCGGGATGAGTTCGTGCACACTGACTTGTAGACTTTATGGAGAAAGCTGGCTTCCTACACTTTATTTAACTCTTTTTCTTGTTGTTATTGATTTTTGTAGGTTGCATGTTCCTTCGCCGGGGAAAGCGGGCCTCCGCCATACGCCGGAACGTGCTTCCTGCTTGTTGCCCTTTTCCTTATTTTTATTGTTTTGCTTTTTGTTTTTCATATTATTATTTTAATGTAGCCCAGTACTAGGCTGTAGTGAGTACGGCGACTTATGCCCGAGTAGGTAGTCGCCAGTTGGACTCCTAAAGTTTAAACAAAACCTCCCAAAACGCATTAAGAGCAGAGAAGGTTTCCTTTGAATGAGTTTGTTTGGTGACCATTCCTGTAAAAGTGCGGCCACTGGTGTGGGCATAAGTTATCTCGTGTTTCAAGTCATCCTGCATGTTTCAAGGTGCCGAGCACCTAAATGTTCTGGTCCAGCAGCATTTTGGAGTTTCTTTGCTTAGAGAGTGTTTTGAAAGCCCAGTTTTAGTGTGGTTCAAGTAGTATTATTGATTTGCCACATGCCTTTATCCAAGTGGATTACGACCGGATAAAGAGAGAGATATAAAGGTCAGTATGACAACCGCTGGTGAGCCCGAGGGAATCGGGGCAGGTCCTCGTTATGGGAAGGGTGCCAGGAAGTAATATGTTTTCACTCCAACAGCGTTCAGGTAGAACCTTCGTCTCTCCAAGACAGAGGTAACTGTTCCACGTCAGAGGTATGTGAATATAGATCCCTTTTGCATTATTCATTGGAAGAGAGTGTATGTGTTTGTGTTTTGCTGCGAAGACGGGAGAGGAAAGAAGCAGTGTTGTAATTGGCTATGTTTGTGATGATAAATGTAAGACCTACCCACCCGAATACAGGGCTGAGGACAGCGCGTCGATCAATTGATAGCCAGAACTAAACTTGCGCTGAGATTTGCGTCCGCCCCTGCCGGGACTGAAGCCGGTACCCCACCACTTGCAGTCTAATGCCGTATCCACTCGGCCAAAAAGAACTCTAGTGTGCTTCAAGATTACGTCTTTAATAACCTCCTTAACGTAGGCATTTTTGAGTCCAAAATTCCAGCCAGAGATGCCTGGTACGTCTTATGCGTAGTTGGTGACCATTAATCATGGTATCTGGCAGTGTGGTCTGGTGGTGTTTTTCTGGTAGAACATCCTTTGCACGTTGTCGAATGTTTACGTATCAGTAAACGACTTGGAACTGAGTGTTTGTATAGTATATGTGATTCTTATGTATTTCTTGGGGTATCGAATGCATTTGAGATTTTCAGTGATTCAGCACATGATCGTGTATACTAATTTTCGTATTTTTTGTACGTGTATAGTGGTTTTACCACCTTTAAAGTGGAGATGGGTGTGCTGTGTGTGTATATAAATTAAACTTGGGAAGTAAGAGTTTAAAAACCCCACCACAATATCTATCGCCCCATATAAACTAAGCCCCCAATGAGAGTTGATTCTGAGGGCAGAATCAATGACCCAAAATCGGAGGGTGCCGCCCTCTCGAAGGGGTTTCGTTATTCAAAGTTACGCCCAGCATGCTCTATTTATACTCTCAGGGGTGACACTCGGCTGGAATACTCGATTCTTAACGTCTGAATTCACCGTATATTAAGGCCCTGAATACTCTATGGTTTCATTCTAGCTCTCTACCTCGCAGACGTTAATATCTATAAAGACACGTACGCAGCTCTAACCCTCTTAAAATATAAAATTAAATAAACTGTAAATCCCGAACAAAGACAGACCATAGACCCCAACAAAACAAGACTTAACATATCGCAACAAATGGAACACACAAGCAACAAATTAAATATATTGACAGTAAATGTAGAGGTATGGAAAACTAAATAGTTTGTTTACGATAACATATTTAAAAGAACAGACCCCAAAATAATTATAATAACGGAACATGGACTAGACAAAGAATAATAAAATTAAACCAACAAAAGATGCGACGCCGAAGAAGAACTGCATCATGAGATGTAAGGCGGAGTGTCGATAGCGATATAAAGAGACCTTAAGTTGAAAGTTCCTAAACTTGAATCCTTTTGTGGCGATCGAAATCCCGTCACGTGTAGGGGGTCTTGTGGTAGAGGCAGTTTTCCAGTCACCAAGATGACATTACCTATCCTTAAACAATTTCAACATCGTATTTTGCCACCAAAATAATTTTTTCTTGGAGGTGACCTAGATACTATCCTTCAAGAAGCAGGACACGATACAACAGGACAAGTAAAAGATAAATGAATCTAGAGGTCTTGGTTAACCGAACAATGTTGAAAGAAGAATTCCACTCGACTTTCCGACATAATTGACACAGTGCGTATTTGCGAGAGCGGAGATAACCCTAACTAGTTCACCCTTCCTTTTCAACCACCTTAGGACACCAGGGCCATAGGTCTCGAGTGAACCCATCCCTATATTCAAGAACATCTCTTTAGCACCCATTCACATACAAATTCCACAAGAGAAGTCCTACGCCCAGGAGAACTGGAAAAGCTAGAGAGAACTACTGACCAACTATCAGGTAAATTCAGAAGCAAAAGATGCTTAGTTCGAAACATAATCACCCTGATCGTCAGTTATTGTGCAGATCTATCTATGTACGCACGCACAAGAAAAAGGAGATGATGGGATACAAAAGAGTACCATGACATAAATAAAACCTAGAATTAGATTTCACTAGATTTAAACATCAAATAAAGAGGACGATATTACCGAGCGAGGCGATAAGTGCCGCAGAGAATATTGCAGAAATCTAGTCATGGTTATTAAAGCAAGAGACAAAAGTCTTTGAATGGTCATTCTTTTCCTATTGTAGTTCTTAATTCTTTTAAAAGCAGAAAACAACCTCCCCACACAAACAGTTGTTGCAGGAATTTCCAAAATTAATATCATCAACTTCACAGCTTCAGGGAACGTTTGGTTCAGTTCATTTACAATTATAAAATCATGCTAAGTTTTAACGGATTTATCTTGAAACACTTCTGGAATGGAAATTCAACCTAAATCCGCTTTTAGTCTTATGATGTCGAAAAAGTTTCCAGAGTTCTTTAAATTTATTTCTATGAACTAATGTTAGCCACTCATAAAATCCATTGCTTCTCACTAAATTTTCTGGATTGCACAACCAGCGATTCCCTCTTCCCTCCTGCATGGCGAAAAAGCTTGGAGACGGCGAGAGGAATCTAAAATTGTGAGCTATAGCGATAGGACTTTTGCCCAGTAGACATAGACCCCCCTTTGAATCACCACTTCCTTGAAGTTTATTGTGACGATTGCTTTTCCCACTAGTCAGTTCGGCACATATATGTAGAATGTCCAATTTGGGGGATCTTCGCGTGCGTTACGAGTCCCGGTATTGTGGCGAGCGAGGTGGCTACCCCTCGTCCTTTTTACTCGGAACGGTTTCGTCTAGACCGACTGTGTAATTTTTGAGGGGTTCTTTTGAGGAGGCTTTTGTTCCATTGTATATAGCTTCGGGTAGGCTTTGTATGCATGCTCAATTATGGAGGCTGGGGGCCCCTCTGTGGCACCTGATTCAGCATTATACGAGTATTTGCTTATTTTTAGGTTTTGAACTCATTTAGCCTATGTGTAAATTCGGCAGCCATTACCTTGCAAGCAGTTGCCAAGGGAGACGCCCTAAAAAAAAAAATCGCAAACGGAATTCGAATCTGCATTTTTCATACTGTGAAAGATCCACTACATTGACCTGATGGCTGCTGTTGGATTCAGTGTGAAATCTTTCGCCATGATCGAAACCTAACATTAATATAGCATATCCTACCTAACAATTTTGACATTTCTAGGGTCACATTACCCCCAAAGCATAAAAGGTGTTGGTCTGGTCAAACAGTCGTAGTGACAACACTTTACCCACTGGCAATCATACCTCCAATGACGCTTTTAAAGCGCCATAACGTCAGGCTCCCTCAAGTCTGATTTCTCGCAACCAATAACTGTTAAAGGGCTGTTGCTTATAAAGTTTAATAAACTTAATGTATCTATCACGATCTAAAGACTCGATAAAATACGAAGTTAAAAATGATCTAAATACAGATGATGTTAAAGAGCTACAACCTTTTTAGGTGCTCGATATATTGTGTCTGACAGGGGTTGGAGGGGAAGGAATTAAAGGTGAGCATCTGGCGAGAGCCATCAGGGGCATACGTTGACGTATTAACCAATTTCTTCCTATTACTAGGCTACATTTTAAAAATAGTAGAAGGCAAAGCCTTGAAATATAGAGAAACTAAAAGACAAATGAAAACTAAACCAAGCAACAAACAAAAAACGAAACAACACCAAGAAGAAGTAAGCTCCCTCATCTGTTGAGGGGAGGCGGGCCTCCCCCCGGCGCCGGAGAATGCGCCCAGCACAAAAGAGTCAAATATAATAAGGAAGACAGCCTCCTCCAAGTAGTGAAAGTGGCTATACATTATCGAGACGAATAAGAAAACGATTTTCCTATATTAAATATTTTTAAAAGTATAATCAGAAGGTAAGTACAATTTTCATGGTACATAAAGGCATGCAATTAATATATTTTGTAAGATTATTTATTATACAATCATATATTCAAGAAATTATACAAAATAAACTAACCATAATATATATCGACAGGCGCAAAATAGGATAAGGCTTTTTGGCAGGAACCTCCTAGAATTTTATTGAACTCATCTAGCAATATTTTGCTCCGTAGGTAAGAACTGTACAACCGCTAGTGTTGTTGTATTCTCTCCAGAGATGTCACGTGAAAGTGACTCATGAGCTCCGTCAGAGAATTGTTTGCTTGAAGACTTCAGGGAGGACTCTTTCCGTAAAAACAAGAGATATAAGAAGGTCCAACAGTGTGATCTCGCGCGTTTTGAAGTAATACAATGAAAACCAAATCTATAAATCTCCTGCAAAAGATGGTCGACTCCGCATTCCCATCTCTCGAGTTATTAGTCGTTTCTCTATGAAGGATCTCTTCGAGACTAGAGCAGGAATTTCTCGAAAAATTAAGACCAATAACAGCAATAAACTGCCGTTTCACAGTGTCCCGTCGACTCAATGAATGTGATTTCAAAGCTCGTTCTCTAGAAACCAAACCAAACATCCGTAAGAATAACCAGAAGGCGAGACCTCGAATATGCAGAAGCTCATGTTGTTTGAAGCGATGAAGCTTGGAAGACAATTCAGTTTACCGACTAAATTCAAATTAATTTAGGTGGATCCGATGCTAGACCTTTAGTTAGACACGTTGCAGGTGACAAAACTAACCTTAAATGTGTTAAAAATTACCAAGCATGGAAGAGGAAGCTTCATTGTTTGGAGATGTTTACGTCGAAAGGAGTTGGTCTTCCAGCGATAATAATTTGAACGTTAAATGCGAATGTGCACCTAAACCTCGAACAAAAACGTGTTATACCTTCACTCCGAGCATCTCTAAACCAGCCAGCAGTTTTTATGCAACACAACGCACCATGCCAAACTGTAAAGAGAGTAAAATCCTATTTCGAACAAGAAGATATAGAAGTTATGATGTGGCCTGTTCAGAGCCCGGACTTAAACCCAAATGAGAACCTCTGGAAGATCATTGAAGACAAAGTTTAAGACCAGCATCCTTCACCTATGACCGAATTATGGACGAGAACGCAACAAAAAAATGAATGGAAGCATGGAACAAAATAACCGATGTTGCCCCGTAGTAATAGAATTTAAAGTGTTCAACAACTCATACTAAGTGTTTTAACTTTCATTGTTGTCAAATCTTGCTTTGTTTCTAGTGTATTTACTTTCTAAGTAATTCTGTGAATTTGTTTATTGATTTTAAACCAGCTTTTAATGGAGGAGTGCTAGTCCCTTATTAAAAGTTTCCCCATCATAAACGTCAAACGAATCGGGAATTATTTATTTCGAATTCTCCACTTCCTTTTTGTAAAAGAATGTGATTCTATTTAATAAAATTCCAAGGCTCAGAACAAATCCACTCGCAAGGCGCATTAAGCTTATGTTGCGTGGCTGTTATCACTCACCCTGCAACATCATGCAGTCATTCAGTTTATCAAAAGTTTAACTGCCTGGTTTATGAGAAGAGCAGGGTCGTACAAGCCCTTATCTACCTTCCCCACATTCTCCCTCCTTTCTCCCCCGAAGTGAAGCTTTCTTCAGTTGAAAAGCCTTCTTGCATAGATGCGCTGTATTTTATCGTCCATCTGACAACTACCAACAAGGACACAAGTCACCGCAATTATTGTATAGTACTGTGGGATAGTCCAAAGGAAATAGTCGTGGCGCGATGGCACGCAACTTTAAGTTCTCCTCTGACGTCTACCATCTTTTTTGACAGTCAGTTCTCAGAGTTTACCTGATTCTGAGTATCTAGTCAGTGTTAGGAAGCGTGAAACGCTGATATGGTCTCCCAGTCCTCGCGGACTCTTTGGCGCACACAACCGCGCGCTGATACCCCGTAATTGCAATTCTCTAATACCAAAAGTATAAAAAGATTAAAAGATGAATCACGACTCATTCGTAAAATTATTTTGCGTAATTATAGTGTAAATGTTACAAGTTCGTTTTTAACAAAGTTGCCCTAAAATAGGTCCTTTATTATTAATTTAATTCGGCCCCAAAAAGAACAAAAAAACAAAACTTTGATCCATTTCTGCCTTTTGACAGCGATTTGACTCTGTTAAAGTCGTACTAGGCAATAATATTATAATTTAACATAGAGATGAAAAGCTATGCGCATGGAAACCAAAATTCCTGGTAATATATACCATGGACGGTCATAATCTAAACGAGATCATTAATGAAAAAGGTCAAGGTGTTTAAAAAGAAAGACTTTCTAGGTTTAAAAACATTTTATATGCATAAATATCACAGACAAAAAAATTACGTTTGTATCGATATCGAAAGATCAAAAATATCTTCAAAATTAAAAGACAAATTTAGGTAATTATACCCAATTTAACGTATTGCCTAAATTTTGGACTGTTCTATTTTAGAAACACAATGCAGGTTTCAAAAAGAATGCATTGTAGCATCCCCAAAAGAATACTGCCTATTTGAGTTCAGCCTGAGTAGATTTGCATTAAAACTAAAAGATATGATTCTCCATCAATTTAAAATTGATCGTTAGATTCATGAAAAACAGCTTAACCTTTGAACGCGTTGGACGTAACGAACTTAATCACAGAAGTTAGATTTTTTTAATTTTAATTGTAGGAGCCCATCTGGCGACTTCATTCTAGGGTAGAAGTCGCCGTACTCACACAAGAGCCTACTACTAAGCCATATTAAAAAAAAAACAACAATATGTAAATAACAACGATAAGAGGTACAAAATCTAAACAAAGCAACAAAAAAAAGCAAAAAAAAAGGGCAACAAAAAACAAGCTCACTCACGCGTCGGAGGTAGGTCGTCGCTGGAACAATCGACCTATAAAACAAAAAAACAGTGTTAAATAAAGTGGAGGAAGCCACGCTCCTCCAAAAAGTCATAAATTCAAAAACTCTCTGTGCACGAACCAGTCCCGAGTACAAGGGACAAGCGGTAGCAACCCCGATCGTCCCGGTACCGGGACAGGTAGCGTAAGTGAAGATCACTCAGACTCAAACATTCAACAAGAATATGCCGAACAGTACGAGCACAACGCAGTTGTCTCAATAAGGTGCAGGCAGGTACTCCATCAAACGGAGGTGCGTCCCGCGAGTGTGTCTAATTCGGAGACGATTAGAAAGCAACATAAAGCCGTCGCGGAATTGGAGAAGAGGTTCATAGGAAGAGGAATGGGATGTAAATTTAAGTTATCCTCGACCGTCTCCCATCTTCTTTGCCAAGCCGCTTGGAGGGTAGCCCGTATTTCAGGAATGTAATCGGTGTGAGGAAAGGTTAAACGCTGGTCTGGTCGCCCAGTTCTCGCAGACACTTTGGCACCCGAATCTGCACGCTCATTCCCCGCAATCCCTACATGTCCAGGCTTTCAGCAAAATATAATCTCGACATCTGCCAGGCTCAACAAAACAGTGGCGTCATGGATATCGCGAACCAGGGGATGCGGAAATTCTAATGTCCCGATAGCCCTCAGGGCACTTTTGAGTCGCTATAAATTACAATCCGGTCTCCAAACCAAGCACATTGCGTTATTTCCCAACCGAACGGTGTATTGCATATAGCTCGGCCGTGAAGACAGACGCAGCGCCTGAAAGAGTCCTCCTGACTTCAAACAGAGGCAATTAAGCCTAGAAAGCAACCCACTCTTGGGACCTCGAGACATCCGTATACACTGGCACGGTTCCAGCGTGACACGAAGTGCGTTCCCAAAATGCTGAATGCAATACTTTTGTTGCTGTAGAAGCTTTGGGAGCACAGGCGTGGCAACAAATAATCAAAGATGGTACCATCCAGGGTAGCTTCCTGGGAAGAACCAAGGTTGCTACTGGCCTGAGAGCCACTTTGGCTTTAGGGTATAACTTAAGTCTCACGGCAGCATAGGCACCGTCGAGATCAGCTGCGAATGCAGTGAAAGCTAGTGACGACTGAGAGAGGCACCAGGCTCGCTTGTACAGGCGGATAATGCAGTCTCCACAGCGCTGAGCTAGTAGCATCTTTCCCAGCATCGATAAGTAAACTCTAAATGGGGGACCTGGGAAAGGCAGCGGACACCAGGCGAAGACCAGTGTGGTTTACTAGGTCCATCTTCCGCAATACACGCTCGGCTGCAGATGTATAAAACTCGCATCATTATTCAAGCTTCGAACTAACAAAGGATCGATATAAAGTAAGGCAATAGCCATATCAGCGCCCAGGGTGCTGGGCATTACGGAGCGAAGAATATTTATGGCGTAGGTACAAGAGACCCTAAGGCTGCGAAAATGAGCCTCCCAAATGAGGCATCGGTCGAATACAAGGCCAAATAAACGGTGCAAGTCCACCACTTCCAGGCGAACCCCTTTTAGTAAAACGTGTTTATCAGGGTGTAGCCGTGGATGACGGCAGAAGTGCACCACCGTAGTCTTGGCCAAGAAAAACCGAAGCCTGTGCATTTCGGCATGCGAGAGACGCGGTTCAAAGCATGCTGGAGACAATGATCCAGAGTTGGCATCTAGGCCGTGCCAAAAAGGATCGAAAGGTGGTCTAGGTAGAGCGTAACGAGAAAATGTTCAGCCAGCACCGTGGTGACAACATCGATGCTCAGGGCAAAGAGTGTGACGCAAAGGATACTTTCCTACGGGACACCCTCTTCATGCTCCATTGAGCCGGAAAGGGTTCCTTACAATCCCTACGTAGATTCGACTAAAACGCATAAATTCAGATATAGAGATTGGGAGACGACCCCTCGTCCCCATCGTGTGGAGAGTCTCTATAATACTGTATCGCCATGCGCTGTCTACGAAGGAAGGCCTAGCAGACATCATTTTCCAGTCAGAGTAAATAATCCGACGTGGAGTGGAACATGCCGCACTGTATAGAAGATAAGTGTCCCATGCTGTCCAGAAAAAAGTTTAATCAAAAATCTAACAATTTTTCCATCAACGTGCACAGGCAGGAGTTTAAAGAAATTGAGCGGAAACCAACTGGGTAAGAGTGATCTCTCCCAGTTTTGTGAAAAGCGAGCAATGCGCCGATTCGTTAAGAATCTGGGAGGATACACTATACCTAAATGGTCCAGTTCAACTAATCTAACAAAAATGACATGCCTCACTCGCTCAGGTGTCAAAAAATGGCGTACGGGACATCCTTCTGACTAGGGACGGTGTCCGCGGACACCTCTATGAGAGGGTTCTTCCCTTTAAGTGAGAACACGTATGCCTGCAGGGAAAGGTGTCGGGCATGCTTCGAAACATACGGGAACCAAGCCCCAGCTCTACGAAATTCACTGACAGTGAAATTTTTAGAGTCTCGCTTATAGCGCCTGGAGGCATAACGCTTCTGTTTGTGGGCCGTCTCACACTCGGCTCACCACCACGAAAGTGGTTAGCGTACAAAATGCCAGGCGTTCTAGGAATAGTAGTTAGGGCCACGGCGATGAGTTTGAGGGAGAAGAAATCAACAGCCTCATCTACCGAACTAAACTCCTTGACTGAGATAGAGACTTCAGTCATTTCCTGAAATGTGGAGCACTGCGCCCTTTCCAATCACCAACAGGGCGGGCTCTCAGGCGGCAACGGCCCAGTAAATGATATTTGAATTGAAAAGTGATTACTATCATGAAGGTCATCGACTACCCCCCATCCCAAATTAGGCTGGGCATCGGGAGATCATAAATATAGATCGAGATAAGATAATGAATCCTTTTCCGGGCAGTGATGCGTAACCTCATCCACATTTATATACTTACCTCTACCTTTAGCTCTTTGATCAGGTCGGAAGAACCTGACCCCTGCGATTGATCAAGTAATTTTCCCAGAGGGGCTGTCCACCGTTCAACTGCCCACGAAAGACAACGGGCCTCAGCAACCGTGCCACGACGCCGCGGATGTCGTTCGCGTCAAAGTCAGGTGAAGATTGAATTTACTCAGAAATAACAATATACCTCCTATCAAGGTGCAGCTGCACAGCTATTGGCTGAAAGGAGGTGTTTAAAAGGAAGAAAAGAACAGTGACATCATGCCGGGTGTAAATGCTGCATCCTCTTGCCCGGCCCTCATACGATGGTTGTTGGGTCGAAAAAGCCCTATATCTAGGGAGTGTGGGCAGCGGGTACGCGCCCATCATGGTTTGCTGCAATTAGATAGTTAAGGGAAAATGGGAGGAGACGAGCCTCCACAGTCCCTCTTAGTCGGCCTGGATCTGTAGCAATTCTAATGAAAAAATATGCGGTGGTACTCTTCAAAGAGAACACCCTCAGGCGAATGACGGTACGCTTTCCGGATGCAGAACTCTGGGCGTTGTTGGCCGGACAATACGCTGAATGCGCTGTCGCCGTGGATGACTTATCGGGGAAGGTTGGGCTCTCCATGCATGTCCTCCCCTCCTGCAGCTTTAGAAATTCCGGAAGATGGCATCCATTTAACGAATAGGTAGATGCGCGCGGCTCTTTTGCCTTACGGGAAATTTTCACGCTGAGGAAATGAGGGGTAGCCTGTATTCTGACTGTTCAACCAGAGGAACGCTTGGGGGGGAGTAGAACTAGCAGAAGGGTTCTGAATGGGAGAAGAATTTATCGTGCTCGTACACTGAATCGGCTAGGAGCAGAGAGTGCTTTTATAATATTGAGGCATAAGACGGCCCAGGTAGCGCCGGGCGCGCCAGGACCAAATCTTTAGCCTGACAAAATGAGTGATGATCCTGGACCTGAACGGCCTGGGTTTTCTTCTCCAGATAAGGACAACATCGCTACGAAGAATCGGGGGGATGTTTCCCAAAATTCATACACTTGGTCACACAATTTGGACTTATCGTGTGCGGCCTTGGAGCAAGGTACAGAGACTTTTGGTAACCCCGACTTTGCCCGTCTACAGGAGCGATTCGTATTGCCGAATAAGTGGCAGTAGTATCACCTCTGCGGCAGTCGCACGAATGATTTCACGCAGTAGCGATACCAACCGAAAAGCACCTATTCAGGGAGCCTATCAAACGTGACGAAAAGTGCAGGGATGGGTCTTGAGCCCCCTCATGTTTTCTCATCTTACATTCGAACTTGACCGCTCCATGTTTGGTCACCTCTAATAGGATGTCATCTATGGAGTAGTTCACAAGTTTTTTTGCATAAACCACAATTTTCCCGAAGTTCATGGTAAAGTGCGGGGTCATACCCACCGACCTGCCATTAAGTGTCCGAAGGGCACTAATCTTGCACAACTCAAAGGGATTTGACTGGTTCGCCAGAAGCCTCCCGTCTGAGAAACTGTTCAACTTTGTCTCTCTACCAATCATGCTAGCTAGAGATGTACTCTGATGTTTTATGTTGCGCTTAGCCAACATGCTGCAATCAGTTCAGCGATTAACGAGGAAGCGTTTGAAGCCAGCGGGCTCGAAAACGCCAGGTAACCTCTGAATTAGGGACTCCTTTGTAATTGAGGCTCTATTCTGTGCACATTTAGTCGTTGTCTGGGAATCCCCAACCGAAGGAGGATCGGGGCAGTAATTGATAATATTGGCTTGGTCGCATACCGAAGTGGTAGCGGCCCCGTCCGTCCCCGCGGCACTGCGGAGGGAGAGGAGTCTTTATTATTAGGAGAGGAGGACTGGGAATGATCCCGCTTCCCTCCTACGCTGGTAGGAGCCCATAGGCCAGATGAACCAACCTAGAAGATCCTTCTCTGAAATGCTGAATGTCTTGGCTCTCACAGGAGCAGTAACGGGGGAAAGGAGATCCCTCGCCTCCGTTTGAGGACACAGGGTCCCAAGCCGTCTGAAAAGGACGGGTTCGATTCCATAGAAAATCCTACCATCTAGGTCTGGGCCACCTCAGGGACCATGTCCATCTCACAGGGGAAGGGGGCTTCATTTACCCCCTGCAAAAAATCACGTATCCCATTCGAGAAACTTTTTGTCAATTAGTGGGCCGGCGAAAACCTGCATCCGTCGGGAAGAATTGGGGGTCAGGTAAACGTATGTAAGCAGGATATTAGGAGGTACGTGCCGATTAGCCCTGTCATTCCTTGCTTCGCTAAGGGGGTTTGCCCTCTCGAGGCACTCCCATCGAGAGTGGTAAATTATAAGATGCCTGTCTGCTTTCTTGGCAGTCCCCTTGGAAAGTAAATGGTGGACTACCGCTGGAAAAATGGAGTGAGAGGGACTCCCCAGCACCCGTAGGCATACGAGAGGACTAAGCCTCCTTTCCAGTCAAAGAGGTTTGGAGGTTCCTCTGTAAAAGCACAGTGGCATTAAGGGACCTCCTCTTCTGTTGTGGAGCTGCCTGAGGGCGACCCCGGCGATGGTAGACTGGAAGGTAAAAAGGGATAAAGTTAAAGAGTTTTTGTAAAGTTTTCATATATGGGCATGGGGGACCCTATTATTATCACGGGAGGCAAACATTCATCGCACCTCGCAGAAGCCCGCAAGCGAGGGCAGAACCAGCTGCTACCATTTGAGGCCATTCCTCCCGCCTAGTGGCCTGGCAGCCCATCAGGATGACGGCTCCACCTTATGCTCGACGTAAAATTAATATTCTGTGAAAGGAGAGAGAAAGAGTATGTTAGGAAGGTGGGTTGGGGGTGAAGCAGGTTGTTAAAAACCCACTACCCCAAACTGGAGCTCACGGGTGAGGGGGCGTTATCTCCGTCCCCGTAAGTCCCAAATCTTGGATGGTTGGGCGAGAGGAAGCTGGTCGGCGTCTACCCTGTGAAATTAGGGGCTGACCAGAGAAAGTTGTAGGATAGGTTGTATGGAAAGGGAGGAAGCCGTGTAAGAAGAGAGGACTAGCAGAAAGAAGGATAAGAGCCTAAGCTCGGGCCGGACGAAGCGCTGATTCTCTTCAGCATGGCGGCCAGGAGGGCAAATCGCCGTGCCCCTTTACGGGCACAGGAACTTAGAAATATATGAAGCCAAACTGAGGGAATTAGTCTTAGTGGGAAGTCTTCTTTGGTCGCTCCACTCATCGAAGTCTTTGAAATCCTAAATGGTTTTATTAATATAAAATTGCGTCGTTATTCGATATAGTTACCAGAGCGCCCATACAATTAAGAGCTTAAATCTGGTCAATTAAAGATACAAAAAGTCTTATTTTGTATAAAATTACTTCGAGAGGAAGTCGTTGAAGGCATCGGGGTCAATTGGTTTAGGAATAGAGTTGATAAATATTAATTTTGGATATAAAGCAATTATTAAAACACCAAACTGTTTAAAATACGCGTTTTTTTTATTTTTACCTTTCTTCCTCTCTTCGCTTCTCCTCTTGGACTGGCGCTGAGTAGAACTCGGGTTTTATGGGGGTTCTCTAGATATACGAGTATTTCCCCGCCCACTTGCCCACACTTTCAGATCTATGAATCAGTTTTAAAACCTTCCCCTCAAATTCACTCCGGTCCCGAGGTGCTGTGGATTTATTTAGTTATGAAAGAAGATTTAAGAAAAAACATTAAAAAATAACTGGAAGTAGAAAAAGTGAAGGTGAGGAAGTGAAATTCTTGTCACAAACTCACAAAGAGGTTGAGTTCTTGAGGCACGAGGGGGCTTGGGGGAGGGGAGTCTGGAATTTAAAGCGCAACACCGAAGAAGGGGAATCAGGCAGAAATTTGGTAAGGAAAAATGTAAAAAGTGGAGAAGATAAAGTGAAAATGCGTGGAAGATAGATAAAAAGAGCTAGCGGATCCTTTTGCAGGAATTAGGCCCGCCATGGTAAAGTGTAGGTGATGGAGCCGATATGGCTGACAATTCTCAAAATGTCAGCCGCAGCAAGGTTACCATGCTACCCCTGACATACCCTTGCGAGTGCGTAGAATGAATAGATAAAGAAAGGGAATTTAGAGCTGGAGGTAGAAAAGTACGTGAAGAATACTGGATGTTTAAAACCAACACCCCGACCTGAACCAAGAGGCAAGGGTGACCCATACGCAACCACTTCCGTCCCCAATCATGGATGAATGGACGAAAGCTGATCGGCATCAAAGAAGCGAATTTGTCCTCCAGTCAAGAAACGAAGGAGGAGCCGATGCGAAACAAAGGTTTGAAATGGTAAAAGGGAAATTTCAAGGGGAAACAATACCCACTGTAATCATAATCTAGTTCGAGACTGGCCAGTGGAATTGGCCCTCAAGGGTATGTTGCTCTTTTACGTACGAATGGTAAGAGTTCACACGCCTGCCCTCTCTAGTGGGGACGAAGGGAAATACGATTGCTCACACCTGTCCTGAATATGCTCCAGATATGGCAGGTTCTTAAATAAAGGGTGACAGAGTGGAATTAAATACTTTCCTAACTTTTTGAGTAATAACCGTCGGAATTAAGTCAACGAGCATTTGCCCGCCTGGGTAAAGTCTGTGAAACTTCAGCTACTACCGGTGAGCAAATTTACATTTTTACGACTGGGTCGGGAAAAAGTTGGAATGGCCTCTCTTAAGGTTTGACGTCCGTAAATACAGGTGAATGTATGTGAAGTAGTGCTAACATGGGGAGAAGATCAGTGGATCCGGCCTCTACGGAGCCAACAATAAAAAACAACCCGCTGATGTGATCAGTCGTACGAGGAGGCAATTGGAGATGGCATGCTTAAGGAGTTGAGTACTGTTCGAGCTTACTTTGGTGGTCTGCGGGCAACGAACGTTTAGCTAGGGGAAAGAATTAGTGATCTAATGGCTGCCTGCAAATGATATGACGTAATGAGAGAACAGATAATAACTTAGAACAATCGTGCTTCAAATAATGTAATGAATCATTTTGTACATTTTAGAATAAAGCCACACTTACTTGTGACTACGAACATAATTTTTTTGTTGAAATTATAACTTTGGCAAGGTGGAAGGAGGGTCAGTCTTCTCTCTTTGATGCCTCATGCTAAAGAAAGAGGTAATGTAGGATGCCGTTGTCTATGGTGTGAGCAGAAGTGAAAAGCGATAATAAACGAGATTAATTAAACCAAGAATTTCATTGTGAAGAAAAGGCGAAATCGTGATTCAAAGACCAAACTAATTTCAAAAAATGATATAATTAAAAATCTCTCAGAAATTTCAAAGCACGCCGATATTTACTGGAGTTTAAACGTATTTCTAAAGGAATTTCCACATTCAGAAGGTTTTTCTTTTATACGACCCAAAATGATAGCTCAAATAGCATTTGGATGTGTCTCTAAATAGAAATAAGACTTCATCCCCCGCAAAATCTCACTTTCTCGCTAAATATCTCGCGATTTCTTTCTATTTTCCCCTTTCTTTCTCATTCCCGCTTTTTTTTCTCTCTCTTTCAAACCGTTCTTTCCCTTTCTTTCAATCTGGTTTAGTCTTTTAACTTCATTGTCCTCTTTTTCTCTCTTTCAATCTATTCGTCTCTTATAATTTATAACTTTAATTCTATCTCTCTTTATATCTGTCTATATTCAACCTCTCCTTATATCGATATATTTATCTCAAACTCGCTTTATCTTTAATTATCTCTTCACATCTCCTTATCTGTTTATATATCTTTTTCTTTATCTCTCCCTTTATCTCCATCCAACTCTTTCTCTTTATTTTTCTCTTTGTCACTTTCTCATTATTTCTTTATCTCTTTATCACTCAATCTCTCTTTACAACTCTGTTTATCCCTTTATCTATCCCTTCTTCATTAATTTCTCTCTTTACAACTCTTTATATCCCTTTATCTATCCCTTCTTCATTAATTTCTCTCTTTATCCCTCAAGGGGTATCGTGTTTAGCATATTACAATTGGCACCTAGAAGAGCTGCGCACTCTCTCCGCCTGAGTGCAAACGAGGGAAGGACCATCACTCGGTTGACTTTCCCCTCATTCTCTTTCATCGCTATTTGGTTTTTAATTTTTGTTTGTTGTTTATTTACGACTAATCCCCTTCAATCCTTTGTCTACTCGCTCCTTGAACCAGGAAGAACTGTTCTCACCTGGACCACTAAGGCACATGGTACATTGGTGGACTGCACGCCATTCCTGGATTACCTAGCGCCGAAGTATGATAATAATAGCCAATCACCAACCCTATTTTATACCCCCCTACCTCTTCCCAAAGTTTTTCTTCTATCCACAGAGTTCCTGGTTCCTTGGCCCACTTTTGTCCTCTTATGGGTACCCATTCGTGTTTTTTTTGTTTTTTTATTTGCGTTTTATGCCCTCTTTTACCCATTTATGGGTCTAAACAGGCATGGTATTTTATAGTGCTTAAAATTCAAAAGCTTAAAAAATAGTCATGAGTGTGTGAATGGTGATGTGATAGATGAAGTGAATTGAAATAAATGGGTGGTAGTAATGAAATGGTGCCTGAATTAAAAGGTTTTTAAAATTGCAAGAGAGAAGCTTCATAATTTATCGGGTTTTGCTTCTTTTCTTTTGTTAGATTTTAGTTTCTAATTTACTTTCCTTTAAGTATGCAATCAGTCCCGTACTTGTTTGGGGTTCGTCGGCGAGGACTTTCTTTAATGTTGGGCTGTTACCCAAGTATTTTTTCCGGTGTCGGTGGAATCTAGTGCTGGTTAGTAGTATGTGTGGGATAGATAACTGGGCGTTGCAGGTAGTGCATTATGGTGGGGGAGAATTGGCGAAGCGATAGCTGTGGATAAGCTTTGTGTGTCCTAGTCGTAAGCGTCCTAAGACGACTTTATCTCTTCGAGAATTTCTAGAAGACCTCTTCCATTTGTTGACGACATCTTTTATTTGTCGTAGATGGTGATGATTGCCGTGTACATACCATTCAGACTTTCAATGGTTTTTAACTGCCTCGACAAAGAAGTTGTAATCATCTTTGTGGTGTGTTGGTTCAGTGGACAGTGAGTTATCTGCGACTTCTAATTTTGCAGCTCTATCAGCGTCTTCATTGCCCTTTATCTCTACATGGGAGGGACACCAGCATAGGGTTACGTGACATGAGAGGGATGTTATCTTTCTTTGATTTCCAAAGGCTAGGGCGTGAGTTTGGTTGCGTGATTTTATCATTGTCATAAAATATTGTGGTTTTATTGGTACCTCTTTTGACCGACTTGAGATCATGTAGATGGCACTGAGTTCTGCCGAGAACACGGAAGCGAGAACACGGAAGCGACAACCGGAAGTCGGGCTGCTCGTATGTGGTGCGGGAGAATTGTTGCACATGCCACGCCATCTGCCGTCTTCGATCCAGCTGTGAATATGGACTGACATGGTTGATGGGACCTTTGTTGGTCCTGAGAAATGTTGTATAGCACAACGGGCGTCATTGCCGATTTCGAATATAGAGAGAGTTCTTTGACATATTACAGAAGGTTGAATAATCCACGGAGGAATCGTATAATAGTTGTCAATGAAGAAGTTTGGCTGCTAGTAGCGTATTCTTTAGTATTCCTTTTAGTTTGTTGTTATGTATGTAGACACGCGCAAGGCATTTGAGTTCTGCCACTTATATTTAGTGACGCAAAGGTAGTATTCCGGTCTAGGCGCAAAGTTGGGGTTGATTTGAAGGCACCGATGGTAGACGGAGGGCTTGGTTTTGTACAAGATCTAATTTCTGGATTACCGATTTTGATGCTGCTCTGTATAGATGGCACCCGTAGTTTATTCTGGGCAGGATGAGAGTTTCATAAATGTACAAGGGGGTGCTTCTCTCTGCACCTCCCCCACCCCCACCCCCAGTGATGATGCACCAGTTTAGTCAGAATGTTAGTGACTTTGTAGCACCATATTTTGAGGTTTAAGATGTGGGGTTTCCATGTAAGCCTCTGATCCATTGTGAGACCTAGAAATGTTATGTTATTTTGAAAAGTGATTGGGCGTCGCTCAAGTAGCAATGGGATATGCGGAATTTGTCTTTTTCTTGTAAAGTTTATGGCGGTTGTTTTTTCACTTGAAATATTGAAGCCGTTTTTGTACTTGCTTATCTAGTTCATGCTTACCTAGTTCAATCCTATGGGAGGCAAGCACAAGTCTTTTCGTACTCCCACCTAACTTAAGCACTTGAGTTGGATGCATGATTTATTATTTATTTTTATATGTATATAGCATATATGCAAACACAGATGTACAAACATAAAAAAAACATAAAATATATAAGAAAAATCCTGGCTAATACTCTGGGCCCATCACAACCCTCTTAGGAAGTGAATTCCACCAATTTACTGTCTTTATACTGAAACTATTTGCCCTCAGTGTAATTCTCCATTGTCCTCTCTTCACTAATTTACAGTTATTGGATCCTGTGTGCAACTCACTCAATTGAAAAAAGAGTTTAAAATCAAAATTTTAATAGCCTTTCAGTATTTTAAATATCTCAAATAGGTCACCTCGCATTCTCTTCTTCTCTAATAAATCAATTTCCATTAAATTGCATCATTCTATATATTCAATTTGTCATAAATCAGGTGCTAGTTTCGTTATCCTTCTCTGAACTTTTTCAATTTCTTCAATGTCTTTAATATAATATGGTGAGCAACATTGTATAGCGTACTCCAGATGCGGCCTCACCAAGGAACAATATAATGTCTTACACATATCTATATCCATATAATCAAAAGTTCTCCTTATCAAGCCTACAATCCTATCAGCTTTGCTGACAACTGTCCCAAAATGCTGAGCTGGTTCCAGGTCTTTTTTCATAATTATTCGAAAGATCTCTCTCCTTTTCTGTGGATTCTAATTCAACATTATTAAGGCTGTATTTAATCTCTGGTTTTCTATGACCTACAAGCAGTGTCTTACACTTATTCACATTAAAATCCAATTAACATTTCTCACTCCATTCCCTCAGTTTCATTAAGTCCCGTTTCATTGCTTCTATATCCTCATCAGTGTTAATCTTCATAAAAATTTTAAAATCATCAGCAAACCGTAGAGATGGACATTCCAAAATTTGACTGATGTCATTTATAAAGATTAAAAATAGTATTGATCCAATTACAGAGCCTTAGAGGACTCCTTATGTAACTTGTAACTTCTCCGATGTTTGGCCATGTATTTCAATATACTGATGTCTACCTGTTATAAAATTTTCAATCCACTTAAGAAGTCTCCCAATAATTCCATAGGAATGAAGTTTAATTAGCAGTCTTTGATGCGGCACTGTATCAAAAGCCTTTCGACAATCAAAATAATTTACATCTACAGGTGTTTGTTCATTAGTTGCACTGGTGAGATACTCCATGTATGTTAACAAATTTGTTAGAGTACTTCTTTTCCGTCTAAAACCATGTTACATATCACTAAGTAGGTTATTACTCTCCAAGGGTTCCACTACTTCCTCTCTTATAAGTATTTCAGACACTTTAGATGGTACACTTATCAATGATACTGGTCAATAATTTAAAGAATTATTTTTGTCACCCTTTTTGTATATTGGACACACTCTAGCTATTTTCCAGGATTTGGGGACAATTCATGTATGCAATGATTCTTGAATAATGATTGTCATTGGATATGACAATTGATCGTAGCATTTGTTCAAAAATTTTGGATATATTCCATCTGGTCCCATAGCCTTGTTTACATTCAGTTTTTTCATTATATTTTTCACTTTCATTTCATTAATATTGATATTTTCAATCTTTGGTCCATTATATTCAGATTCATTCATTCTTGGTATGTCTGTGATGTCTTCATCTATAAAAACACTTTGAAAAACTTTGTTAAATACAGTGGTTGTATCTTTATCATTATTAGTTAATGTGGAATCATCTTGCTTCATTTGTATTACCTTGTCTTGAAGACAGTTTTGCTTCTAACATAACCCCCCAAATGTTTAGGATTTTCCTTTATATCCTGACATAGTTGTTTCTCAAATTCTACTTTGATCCTCTTCATTATGGATGTGGTTTTGTTCCTTTCTCTTCTATAGGTTTCTCTCCTTAAAGGCGTCTTCCTTTTCAACAATCTTTTCCATGCTTCATTCTTCTTATTTATCTCTCTTCTTAGATCGCCTCTCATCCATTTAGGTTAAGCCTTTCTACTTTTCATAGCAATTGGGATGTACTATTTCGCTAGATCATCACAAATATTATTAAAAACTTCACACATCTCAGGAGTAGAATTATCATTTAGAAGTGAGTCCCACTCTCTCAATTCTAGCCTTTGTCTAATTGCATTATAATTTCCTTTATAAGGAGAATAATTGCAATAATCTTCTTCTGTTCCACCATCAATTTGAAAATCAGGAACAATATTAAATATCAAGACAGAATGATGGCTTTTGCCCAGAGGACAACTTAGTTTAATATTGTCTACATCATGTTCATTTCTACAGAATATGAGGTCAAGTCTAGATTAATTTTCCTCTCTTATATTATGAGTATCTTTATGGACATGGTGCTATAAAAAACAATCTTCTATACTATCAATAAAATGTCTAGTTGCCTCTTGGGATATCCCATTTGTTAGTTTGATTTTTTCCCAGTTAATTGCCTTAAAGTTAAAATCACCCGCAATAAATACTTGATTTTCTCTTCTATAATCATAAGTCAAGTTTATTAGATCATTTAATAATTCATTATTTTCATTATTACGCCCAGTAAAAACTTTCTATTATTTGCCAATTTAATTTTACACCATACAACCTCTCTATATTCATGCATATTAAAAGTTTTATCTCATTTTCTGTAGAAGCCAAAGTGTTATGAAACAAAATACATACTCCGCCCCCAGGTGCATTCTGTTTTTTTCTGTCTTTGCGAAAGATTATATAATCATTTTCAAACTTTCATGATTCTGTATCTGAACGTTTAATTTTGTTTGAGTTAACATAATTATTTGTGCTTTTTCTTTATTAATTAATTCATTAAATTTTCCAATTTTATTAAATATTCCATCAGCATTAGTGTGAATACATTTATTAATAGGGTTTGGAAGAGGCATAATGGCGTGAGATTGATCAATAAAAATTTGCATAATATTGTTTAATTTTAATGAGCTTGTTATTTATGATGATCCATTTATGATTGATGATCTTTTGCTTGGCCCAT
Source organism: Ceratothoa steindachneri (assembly GCA_963969495.1). Classification (NCBI taxonomy): domain Eukaryota; kingdom Metazoa; phylum Arthropoda; class Malacostraca; order Isopoda; family Cymothoidae; genus Ceratothoa; species Ceratothoa steindachneri. The sequence goes on along the minus strand of OZ018329.1, from coordinate 140,616,613 downwards.
TGATCATTTTTTTTAACATTTCCTTAACCAAAATATTCCTCTTTTCGCTGAGTAGTTCTATACTTTGTTGATTGCATCTAGTAGGCGATTTGATACTTCTGTTGCACTGGTGCCTGGGAGCCAAATTGCAGAGTCATCCACGTAATGAGCACTTACTTGTAGCTGGTACTTGGAGAGTCAAATTGTTGATTGCTATTATCAACGGGGTTGTTCTGAGCACACTGCCTTGTGGTACTCCTTTGTGTTGGCTGAATTGTGTAGACTTGGCTCCATGGAGATCTATTGTGAATTTTTTATTGTTAAAGAAGTTTTTGATGAAGAGTGCTAGTGGACCTTTGATTCCTAGCGCGTCTATGTTATCGAGTAAATGACGTCGCCAGACCGTATCATATGCCTTAGCAATGTCAAAAAGGACCACTGTAACAAACTTCCCTTCGCTGAATGATCGGCCAACGTCGTGGTCAAGGAGGGTTAAAGGATCTAGTATGAAGCGGCATTTTCTATAACCGTATTGGTTTGAGGACAGAAGGTTGTTTGTTTCTAGATAACATTTCATCTAGCATTGATCATTCTTTCCTATATTTTGCATAGGCATGGTGTCAAGGAAATCTGTCTATAATTCGTTGGGTTTGATGGATCATTTACAGGTTTTAAGAAGGTGAGGATTAGCGCTTGACGCCAATCATCCGGGAAGGAGCCATTATTCCAGATTTGCTTATAAATGTCCAACAATAGCTCTAAGGCGCTTGTGTGGATTTTATTTATGATGAGGTTAGAGATTTCACCATCTCCAGGGGCTGCGTTCAGGCTTTCTTCTAGGGATGCTTATAATTCGTTCATGGAGAAAAGGTTGTTGTACGGAAGGATTCTATTGGTTAAGAATTCTAAATTTGTTGATTCTGTTAGAATTTCCAGGGTTAAAAAGGTCTTGTTTCGAAATTCTTTCGAAATGGTACTGAGGAAAGGCTCTATTATGTTAGCGACTTGGGTTTTATTGCTGATGGTAGTTCCGTTAATATAAAGGATAGGGAGGTGAATAAGGCTGCCGTTTTCTGGCATCATTTTTATTTGTCGCCATATATCGCGATACGGGTATCTTTGTTAATTTTAGAGACATATTGTTTCCAGGAGGCTCATTTAGCTTCTTTGAAGGTCCTTCGTGCGATGGCAGATGCTCTTTTATAGTCCATGTAATTCTGTTACCTTTTAGTTCTTATGAAATTTCTGTGAGCTTTATCACGTTTTCTTTTATCGACTTGCCACTATTGGTTCCACCATGGAGTAGTGCGCCTGCTGATGTTGTGGTTAGTCTTTGGGATGTGCTCCTGAGCTGCTTTCTGTAGTTCTGCCGTGAAGTCACACATATTCGCCTCTGGATTAGGTTGGAGTTTGGCTGTCATCAATGCAAAGGCAGTCCAATTTGCTTTATAATATTTCCATTGTTTCCTGGAAAGTGGGGCTCTTTGAGAAAGAAACTTAATCATTATTGGGTAGTGATCGCTACCACATAGGTCTGAATAAACACTTCAATGAGTTTCTGCAGGGAAATTAAGGGAGGTGAGGCTTAAGTCTATGTTAGACAATGTGTTGGTTTGCTGGTGATAATGTGTTGGGGTATTTGTATTTAGGATGTTGATGTATTGCCGGTGTATTAGGTCTGTTATGATGGGTCCTTGAGTATTTGTTTTCGTGGCGTTCCAGTAGTGGCTTCAGGCGTTAAAGTCGCCACGGGTGAGAAATGGCTCTGGTAGTTGCTCGAAGAGGGTTTCGTGGTCCTGGCGGTTTAGGGGCAGGTAAGCGGACAAGTATATAGAACATACTGTGATGAGCTCTAGATAATGTAACCGAACGGCTATGGCATTTAGATGCGTGTTTAAATGGTATTGTGTGTGTGGGATATTTCTTCCTGTGTAGATTGCGTTTCCTTTGGTCGAGTCAGGTTGTATTGCAATGACAATCATATTTGTTTATTAGATGCTGCTGCGCGTTAGAGTGCATAGTTTCGTGGAGACGAATGGACACTGGGTCTATTTCTGTGATATTTTTTTATAATAATTCGAAGTTAGCCTGAAGGACATCAATATTCCATTGCAGGATTCGAGTTTGTTTTTCATATTCTTTGGTTTGTAGATATATTTACGAGGCTTGGAGGTTCTGTATTGGGTGGAGCTACCGGACTTTGTATAGAGTTTGTGTGTAGTTTGTTTCGGCGTGCCCGGTATTATCAGCTTCTGTATGTTTTCGACCGTTTTGTTAGTTTTCTTAGTGAGAAGTTGCTTATATTTTACCCGTAGGCGCTTTAGCTTTGGTTTTGTGTTGCGTTGGGTGAGTGTTGGTTGTGAGCACTGTATTGACAGTAGGGCTGTATGTCTGGATGCATTCCTATTGCTATTGAGTTCCTTGTTTATTGCCAATTCTTTTATATTTGTAGTTGCATATGTGGACCTTGGTGGAGAGGTTGGTAATCTATGTGGTGATATTTGAAAAAGGATAGCGTCTTGTGGGGGCTTTATACTTTTTTTTGTGTTGGTATTCTGTATGCTTGAGCTAGAGGGTGCTGAATTCTCGGCTTGAGATGCCGGGTAATAGGAGTCTGGTGTTAGGGGTTGTGGATTTATTAGTTTTTTGTGGAGGGGTGAGAGTATATCGCTATCGTTGCATATAGTTTCTGTGCTAGATGAGCTGTTTCTTCGGAATGCTTTAACTTCTGGGCTTTTAGATGGTGAGGAGGAGCAAGTAGCAGATTTAGGGTATTCTTGGTGTCTTCTTTTTTTGTAATGGCGCTTTAGATAGGTCTGTTTCGGAGTGCTTAGTGGTTGGTGGCTCCATCTGGACGTAGTGTGGTTTCAATTTTAGGCTTTCTAGGGGTTCTAGGCCGTTTTCCTTTGATATTAAGGTGTTTGAGGGCTGTTATGTCTAATGTTGGTTTGGAAGTTAATTCAGTGGTTGGAGGTTTGGTGCGGAAGCAAGGGTAGAAAAGTTGGATTACTCAATGTTCTTCCTTACTTGGCCATCTCTTTTAAGGATTGGTGCCTTCGGATGCCAAAACGGACAGTTCTAATCCGTATCTCCTGATGGAAGTTGAAGTGCCGACTTGTTCGCTTGAATGCGTAGTGGTTATCTCCAGGGTTGATGAATCTTTCCTTTGCTTTGCATTGTTCACTGCTGTGTCCTTTTTCGCTGCATTTGAAGCATAATTGTGGATCAGTTTCACAATATTTGGCCTGGTGACCAAACTTCAGGCACGATAGACATTGAATAGAAGTAGGTAGTTCTTCCTGTTTTCGGATTGTTGTTCTTGCAAATCTGATTATTTCTGAGATGGTTTGCTGTTTGAATGTTATTTTTGCGATTTTCAGCTGAGTTGAGCGTGTGGGCGATTTCCTCTCAAAGATGAACACATAGTCTATTTGATCGCTGTCATCTTTAACTAGCCTTTGTATCTCTTGGCATATGGAGGACTCCGTACTTTTTTGTTGAGGTATAAATCTGTTGAGTAAAACCATACCTACTCTCAGGTTGTGATTATTTTTGTCCGTTGGTTTTATTGAATTATCACCTAAGGCGGTGAGGGCCAGTAGTGTTTTGATATTTTTTTGTGATTTGGATTTAACTGTAGCCTCTGTTCGGTCAGGATTGATTGAGAATTCTAGTTGTGACTCTTCTGTAACGACTTGTAGTTATTCTCGCAATTAGAATGCACATAATAGTTCATTTCTTGTGGTTTTGAACGTTATGTATCTTGACCAACAAGCCGGTCCGAATATTATTCTGAGATCGTTTATTTTTTGCTTTCTGCTGTTGTTTTTTGTGGGGTTTTCGTTTGTTCATTTTGTATAGTTGGTGAGTCTATAATAGTAGCTATGGCCAATAAGTGAAATTAAACACCCCTGCCCATGGTGGCCCATACTGTCCCCCAACAAGGGAATGGCATTACTGAGCGCCTTTTACATGGCCCTGGCTGGTACCACTAGGCGGGTCGCAATACACCTTCACCGCTACCCGTTGAGAACCCTCGACCATACCCACACATAGTATGGTAGGCTGATCAGAGTAGTGGATCAAGCTTGGTGATAGATTCCTAAACAGTTAGCGTCACCACGCCTAACATCTTTACCTCGCAGTATTCGGTTGTGCGATAAAAATGAGCGGCAGGTCGTGATCGGGGTGATCCATGGGCAGGAGAAGGGGCAACAAAAGGGTATAGAAAAAGGGGTTGTAAAGCGACGACGGAAAAGCAGGGGCACAGTAAGGGAGAAGTGGTACAGGAGAAGGAGATTAGAGGCTAGAGAAGGAAGGAAGAGGGGCTAAGCTGGGCTTGACGGGGTGCTGAGGCCCGTTAGCACGGCGGCAAAGAAAGCAAATCGCTGCGCCTCTTACGGGGACCCAGTCGTGTGGTCGTGTATAGCGCAGAGACACTACGTGCTGCGAAGGCCTAAAGTCCGCAAGCTGAGGCAAGTGTTAAGCAGGGTGTATGTTGGCCCTTCAAATCTTTTACCTTCTTCCATTACACACATATAAGGAAGATAGGATAGTACGATCCATTTTGTATAAAATTTTAGGAAATATTCGCCTAAATGGCGATTTAACTGATAAAAAATGAGTACCTTTCAATGTTTTTTTCAGGTTTGGAAACAAAAAGATGTTAGATGGGGCTAAAGCTGGCCTGTAAGGTGAATGTCGGATGATATCCCATTGAAATCCGTGTAGCACAGCTATTATCTGCCGAGCGCCGTGAGCGGGTGCATTGTTGTTGTGAAAGAGATCTGCCCTTGTTTGCTGCTGATGTGGGCGCAACAGCCTAGGACATATAGAGCGAAAAGCTTACTTCGCTCCAAACTCTCCACCAGAATTGTGTGTGCAAAACCAACGGAGATATTGATTGTGTCTGCTACTGATTCAGTGGTTATTCGTCTATCCTTTTTAACCAGGTCGCGAACGGCATCAATGTTTTCCACACCAACTAAGGTAAATGGCCTGCCCCTATGGGGATCATTTTCAATCTCATTTCTTCCACTTATGAAACGACTTATCCATTTGTAGGTTGTTGATTTTTGGGGGGCATATTCACAATAAACTTGTTCCAGAGAGTCAATGATTTGGCTATTCACCCTCCTGAGCTTCACCGTGAACTTGATGTTTGTCCTGGCCTCGATTTCGGAGGAGACCATTTTGCTTGAATGGATGTTGACTTCCAACTAGCGGCGCCGCGTTGTCACATGCATTTAAGGGTACTAAAACGTTCAGCTGCATTGACATCAAAATCCTTTAATATGATTTTAGTTATGTACTTTTTCCCAAACCATTTGAAGCCTCTGGTGTATGTAAAGCTGTACTAAGAGATCTGAGGCAAGTGGTCGATAGAGTTGCGAATAACATACAGAGATATAAAAAATGTCCAACCGGACAAATACAAGGATCTCACACAAACAAATATACGCGCATTCGGAACATGTATCAGCAGCTGAACAAATATAGGCTCTAACCAGAGAAATTTCACAGAAACCGGCAACCAAATAATCCCTATAATAAATCAGAAACATGTAGGCACAACAGGTACACAGATATTCCTGAAAATCCGCCCAAGGGGTGGAAATAACGAACAAACTAGATGATTAGGTCCTCTCCAAAGCACAAGTCAAGGTTACGCATCTTAGAGACGAAACACACACACACACACATACACACACACACACATATATATATATATATATATATATATATATATATATATATATATATATATATATATATATATATATATATCTATGTTGTAATGAAAAAGAGACGCCAAGAAGAATACCTCCTTTATTTGTTTCTTTAATTCCCTTCCTCCCTATGTCTCCTAAGTATAACTCCACGTGGAGTAAAACTCGGTCAGCGCCTCACAGGTGTACTTAAGGTGGGCGCTAAAAGCTCTCACCTCGACGATGAAATGCTTATCTCCGTAGTCGGGAACAGGATACCCTAAAGTTCCAACCCACATCGTTGGAGACGATTAAGACCGAGATCGGGCGACAAAAGCTAATCCCTTTAGGCGCCAGAAGATTTCTCACAGATGTATGTAAATTCCATCAAAGAAGCACCATAAAAATGACAGTCATATAAATACCCTGGGTTTTTCAAAGATGGGCAGATTGATTTCAAAGCTCGTCACCTTCAGGTCAGATCGTGTGTCTGTTTCCCCAAGTCCCTGCTATTTGCGTATACCAGCGAGGTTGGATCTCACCAGGCAGACACATCTCTTTTGTGAAGGCTTACTCTATTCAGAGCAAGCCACGAAACTTCGCTTCATCCCCGAAGGACTGGACGAGATTCTTCTAGTCTCATCTGCAACTCTCCCCCTCAAGGATCTCTAGTTTCCTGTGTGAGATTTCGCGCCGAGTGGCGTCAGAGTCTGGATTTTTGGAGGTTGCACTTCTCTGAAGAAGAAATGCCATCGTCCGTCTTCAAGGAGGATTGTGAACTCGTCTTTTGCCCCTTCCCCCCTTTATTCTCGTCACTATCAGGATATTCGGACGAGAATCACGACAATTTTCCGTCTGCATTCTCCCGCGCCGACTCACTAAAGGAGTCCCTGTCCTCAAGGACTCCCTTTAAGTTAAAACGATTGCATTTTCCGTTAATCGACCTGCTTTCCAACTTTTAACTATTTCTTATGTATAACTGATTTATAGTATCCCATTTCAAAGCTAATTAACAATTAATTAACGTTATCCGATTGCCAATTTTTTATAGTCTATCAATGTTATCCTTATTTACATTTCCTATATATCGCGTATGTATATATATGTTAACTAGTGACTTATTAAAATTATATTTTTGGTTTTCACTCTTTAAATAAATCCTTGAACTGCAACTTGGTAAAGTCATTAAACGCTATCGGCCCCTGTATTAAAATCGCACTCTTATACCTCGTATTTAACGGATTACCTTTGCGAAATGAAGGTACTGGTACGTAGCGAAGGACGCGTACGTACATTAGAGGATATATGTGTATATAACTGTATATATACATATTCTCGTAGCTTTTATCTCTTTCCTCCCAACCAATAGATACATATATGTATATATAGACGTATTGTCTTGGGAGGTGACCTATTCCTCGAGATATATATATAGTATAATATTGAGGATAAATCCCAGAGCCACTAGAAACGGGTGCAACATCTTTTAATTTCTTACTACGTTTCGAAAACTACAAGTTTTCTTCTTCAGGCTAGAATAAGTTTACTAAAGTTAATACATTTGAAGAAACCATGAAAAGGCCAACAAGTCATTAAATTATTTTAAAAGGTGACCAGTTATAAAATATCAATAAAATGTAATATAAGTTAAAATTTTAAATATGACTTGGCAATAGTTAAATTTGATTTAAAACTGACTCAAAAAGGTAGTTAATAAATTTAATGTTTATTTCAGAAATTAATTAAAAACTATAAGAGAAATTGACCTGGCAATAGTCAAAGATAATAAATTTAAACTTTGTTTTAATTTTGTAAACACCGTAAGAGTTAAAATCATTTAATATAAAAACGGTTAATTTTGGTACTTACTAGAGTGGATCCATCCTAGAGAGTAAATGGTGCGTTTAACAAGGGTCTAGTATTTATAGGTTACAGTGACGCTTGGGAGAGAGAAACATCAACTAAACAAACAGTAGTTAAAACAAAAAAGTACCTAACAATCTGTAGTTAAAATTAGTTACTAAATAAAGATATTGCCCTTAAATCTTCACTGAGTGTAGGTTTGTAGTATTTGATATATAAAGATTCGAGGGTTCTTAGGCAATGTTGGTTGTTGTTAAAGGCTAATACTTAAAAATTATCAATAGAAATTTCAGTTTTATAGCTTATGGTGCGTTCCCTAATAGAAGACTTTTCCTTTTTATTTAAGATTTTGCTTGTGCGCCAACTAATTCCCATATCAGCAGAGAACCTAGCCCCAATATACCTTCCATTGACCGCAAAGAACTTGAAACGATTTCACTTGCACTTTTTAAGTAGGACAATTTAAGAATAAAGTTATATTTACTTAGCCGCGTCCTTTCAAAGTCCTTTACTTGCCCGATTAGTGAGCCACCTACGGTAAGCCCAGCCTAACGCATAACTCGCATGAGAAATTATTAGGAGTCAGAACCCATTCGACAAAGGCGTAAAATAGGCCCACTGCCTAAAGTCCCCATCACTTGTCGAGAGCAATAGCAACGACGACTCTTCAATTTTTGCCCTTATAATTACTGACCACTCACCCACAAACCGTTAACCTATACCACTACATAAACAGGTAACGATCCATACATAGGTTTAACTCTCTTCTAAGTCTACGGGTGAGATTGTTTCCGCTTACTCCCTTCTTTCGAGTTGCCCAAAAGGGGACTGTCAAGATATCACAACTGGCACCAGGAATCGACTGATCCCGTTAGCAGCGCCTCGATAGGGCTAATCTCCTTAGTATACTAAGGCATGGTTTGGCCAAACGAATCGTAGCCTGTACCGTCGTGCAGTCATTCATTCATAGATTGGTGGGGGAAAGTGCACCTAACCCGCTCTCTTCCTCGAGACAGTTCTTTTTACCACCGGCCCCAACGACTAAAGACAACACGACTGAAGATCTTTGACAGAGATCCGTGATACGTTGAGGTTAATGGTCCCAGATATCAGGATCTTCCATTAATTGAACTTGGGCTCGGTGCCAAACATCGAATCTGAGTCCGACCCTGTGCAAGCTTCTCCTAAGGCAATTTGTGCCTCCATGGAATGACAAAGAGAAAAGGGAACTCCTCTCCCGACTGCTGCCCTCTTGACAGACGAGCCTTTCGTCTCAGAGAAAGATCTTACTAAGCCCGGTCCGTCCGGCCTCTAGGCACCTTCCGAAGAAGTAGAGCATAGAGTTTACTCTCATTCCCCTCTCTTAAAGGAAAACGAGCAAGAAGAAGACAAAGAGAACTACGATGACCTCTCCTTCCGAGAACGCTCCAGGAAAGCACGTGTTCATTGCTGCTTCGGCAAGCGAAAAGGCCAAGATTCGCACGTCCAGCCTCTAGTCGCACTTGGGTGGGGACTAAGATACGAAGCCCAACGAGGCAACTGCACTAAGCATAGACTCAATTAAGTCCGTGCTTATCATTCAGAGACGACCTGGCGTTTTGAGGTTTAGCCGTACAAGATAAGTCCCAATCGATCGTGTATGGCCATTTGTGTCACTTGCGGAGAGTTGCATACCACATCTTCGGTGCAAGGTTGCACAGAGTCATTAGACTCACAAGAGGCAACATTAATGATGCTTATCGTGAGGCCATCTTCGTGGTTCCTAAAGCTTCCCCCTCCCCCCATAAAGGAGGAGAGCACCAAGAGAGCTTCGGCTACTACGCGCCAAGACAATAGCGGATGGCTTGAAGACGTTGGATTGTATAAAGGATGGAATCCAGCCTCCTTAGAAACCTCAATCGCCAAAAGTACGCTCCTCCCCTTTAGGGTCTTATCTTACAGGAGGGCTTCCGCATCTCGTCCGAACTAAGCCTGGAAGGCATATTTCTTCAATAGAATTCACGCGGACTCTGAGCTAACTGAGAGCAGCTGCGGATGTTCATTTCCTCCCACCCCCTTTTATCTTTTTTTGCTGGATACACTGCTGGGCGAGTGCCCCTTGCTCAAATACTAGGGTATAATGTTATTACGACCCCACTACCACAGCATGTGTGCCTGGAAAGAAGCTGCGCGACTCAGAACATGCATAAAATCTTTGTTCTTTTCTTTGCTATAAATACTTCCTTTCAGGCAGTAGCACTACAGCTACACCTGGATAAGATATATAAATATGGTCATTTCCGCGTAAATTCCTCGGTCAGTCAACTTCGACGTGGGAGACTTCCGCCGCGTCGTGGCACTGATGCCGAAGCACCTTCTACTGATCATGGAGTTAAACGGTAAGAATTCTTCACATGAGACTACTCAAACAACCCCAGGGTTCAGCTATTTGTCGATCTGATCAAAGAGAGGGAGAGAGATATTCTAAATATGATTTTACGCATCACTTCCAGAGATCCCCTTAGTTTTTCTGCCTCGAACTATCGCCTTTTTCTAGAGATACACAGCAGGATTTGGAGGGAGGGATGAAGTGGTCAATGACCTCATTAGTAGTGATCAGTTTGCAATTCAAATATATTTTTTAGACCGCTGCCGCCTAAAGAGCACCCGGTGATGCTAGCAATCTCGGGGCCCACGTCCGTGGTAGAGTCCTTCACGACGGCTTTCTCCTCTGAAATTCAGTGCACGTTGCCATGTCGCTTAAGCACACCGGCTAAAATTGCATCCAAAGGCGGAGAAACCATTAATGACATGTTAACATTGGGTGAGTTACGTTTCCCTCTCGCTTCGTGCGCGGACACCGCCCTTGTCCATAAGATGTCCCGTATGCCATATTTCGACACCTTGGGGAGAGAGGCATGACTTTCTGTTAGATACTTTCAGCAGAATCTGGACAGAGGGTATCCTATCACACTTCTGGCAAATAGCTACTCTGCTTGCCTTTCGCAAAACAGTGAGAGATTTTCTAACCCAGCCAGTTTTAGCCCAATCTCTTCAACATCCCACACCTCTCTTGTGCACAGTGCAGCTTCTGCAGTTTCCAATCACCGTCGGATGTTCTGTAGCGAATGTAAGATGCGTCTGCGAGGCCTGCCTTTGTAGAAGGCACTACGCTACGTAATCCTTCGTAGTAACAAAGCTTATGATACTGCATGGTGATACCATATCATGGAGTCTTCAAACGATGAGGGTTAATGGACACCCAAATGTTTATTTCGATGTTTGAGCGAGATCGTTGATTGTGTCTACAGGTGTGGTAGCCCTCTTTGGGTTATGTAACATGAGAGGCCATCCCATCTGCGGGTTCCCTCGTGTCACACTATTTGCCCTGAGCATCAACGCTATAAACTTGGTGCTAGCCAATATTTTATATCTACTCTATATTGGGATACCCTTCCATTTCTCTTTTTGCGGCCTAGATGACAACTCTGGAGCACGGGCTACAATAGGAATTGAACCCTATCTCTGGCTATGAGGAAGTGTACAGGTTTCGTTTTACTTTGGCCAAGGCTAAAGTGGTGCACATCTAATGCCATCCTTTTATCCACTGCGTCCTGGAATTGTTTCTTAACGGATTTTACCTATAAGTGGTGGACTCGTCCCGTTTCTTTGGTCTTGCTTTCGATCGATGCTTCACGTCGGATACTCATAGTTTCAGCGTTAAGGCCTCTTGTACCCACACCATTGACATTGTTCGTTCCTTAAATTGCAACACATGGGATGCTGATAAGTTTACTGCCTATCCTTTATAGGGATCATTTTTTCGTCCGATGTTTGACTCTGGATACGATTTTTACGCATCCGCAGTCGAGCATGTGTTGAAAAAGTCGCACTCTATCCTCTACACCGGTCTCCGCCTGGTGACAGATACTTTTCGAACGTCTCCTAATGAGAACCAGCCTGTCGATGCCAGTGACATGACATTCGTTCTGCAACATTCACAGTGAATTATGCCCCTGTAAGCGCGAACTAAGTAATTTCCTCCGATTCCAACGGCTCTAAATGCATCCGAAGGTGAACTTGAAGGAGCCTATGTAACCTAGAGAAGCCAGTAAAGCCCAAAGACCTTTAGGGCTGTAAAAAATAATCTTCGGTGGGAGCTAGGTGTAGCTATCTTGTCGGTGGCTCCCCTGGCTTTGTTTAGGATACCACCCTAAAGGGGACCAGATTTAACTGTTTGTCAACAAGCCTCCGTTCCCGAAGTTTACATACCGCAGGGAGTATTGGGTTCAGCCGTTGTGGAGCTCAATTCATTTCAAGCTGGATCCATGCCAGAGTACACGTAATGCACTAAGTTCCAGGAGGGGATCGATTTCACGCGTTATCCCCTCTGTTTGAAGTCATCGGGGCTTTTAACGGGGCTGCGTATGTCTTCACGGACGAGCTGTTTGCAATACACCTGTAGATACAAGAGATGACGAGTTGTGCCCAGTTAAGAGATTGTATTGTGATCTATAGCGAACCACAAAGCACCCTGAGTGATCTCGAGGCATTGAAATCTGCACATTGCCTAGTTTGCGGTAACCGTTACGCCATTGTTGCTGTATGCTGCATAAATGTCAAGATTATATTCTGCTAGATTCCTGGGCATGAACGAATTGCGGAAAAGAACGCGCAATAAGGGCGTAAAAGATTTTGCTCATACCAAGCGATCAGGCTAGCGTTTTACTTTTCATGTCACCGAGTACAGGGCACGGATGAGGGAAGCCCTACTGGATATCTAGCATATAGGATAATAGACGGCCGAGAGGTTGCGTGTGATTTCTCTGTGACTGTTCATGGACCTAACCTCCAATGCAGCGACGGTTTTAGGTCTCTTTCTTTCATCGTCGTATAGGGCACACTCGGGGGACGCACCTCCTTTTAATGGGCCGTGCCTCTGCAACTTACTGCGATGAATCCGTAGTCCAACGGAATGTTCGACACATTCTTGTTGAATGTCCTTCTCTGGGGGATTTTCTTAAAAGTTACCTGCCTTGCTACCGGGAGGAGCGTTGTCTCTACCGTTTGTCCCTCGTACTCGAAACGAGTTCTTTTATCTAGACCTTTGAACTACCTTACTTTTTGAAGGGAAACCTTGCTCTTATCAACAAACTAGTCAGTTACCACTAGACCTCCGCAGGGCGGAAATCACCTTTCCCCTCTTCGCTCGCATCCAGTGACTTCCAGCATCGTTGACCACGGCAGCTGCTTTGAACACCCAAATATATACTTTCTTTGCGGCGCACTGATCCATTCCTCTATTATTTGGAGTTAGAGTAAGGCTACTGTTGGATGAGATCACTCGCTTTTTCAGACATACCATTATAGAAAACAAATATAAAGATCTGCCATGGCAGCATAGTTTGACGTCCTCCAACACTCCCCGAGGAAAGAAAAATTCAGTTTTTATCCATATTTCAACACATCGGTGAATCAACATTTATATCAATCGATTAAAATTCAGAGCTGGAACAGCATCCTTGGTGATATCGGACAATTAAATCCACTCTTAAACCTAAACAAAAGAGGCAGCAATTTTTACCCCCGACTGTTATGCCCTTAAACATGCAGTATAGTGCGTATACAACAACTACCGTTAAGATGGATAAAGGATTTTCACAGTCTCCCTGAGCAACCTCTAATCATTATAACGGATGACAGACCTCCATCCATTCCTACTAGAAATAAGAAGTCACATATATGGAGTAGTTTGTAATAGAAGGAAAATATCCTTCTAATGAGTTCCAGCCCACCTAGGATTCACCGTGAATAACAGGTACGTACAGTGGCAAAGACTGCTGAGATCCCATTACTCTTCGAAGACTACTTTGTCGCAATACGAGCCGCCATCCAAGAGATCTAGATTGCTAAATAGGCATACCTCTATGGAAGAAATAGGAAGCATCACATCTCCACAAGTTTATTGACATGCTAGCTTTAAGGCCCATCCCAGACAGAAAATATCTAGGTTGCGACTTCGATGACCGTACATGCCCTTCGATGGTGGAAGAACCAACGACATCTTAAGATCAGCATTAACGTCGGAGAATATCCACCCCGGTAGCGGAATCTTTTGCTACAACTCCTCTACAAGCTGTTGATAAGTTTCAAAATCCTTATCTGCATTTTAACCAATTTTACTAATTTCATTCATCACCGCATTATCAGCATACCATGCATCCCTCTTTTGCTTCATTCATCGCTTCAATTACACAGGCCTGCGTTTAAAATTTTTTTTCAGGTTCCTCGAGATTTCTTTGTGGTTTCTTAATGAATCCAACCTCCTGAGCTCAAAAATGAATGTATATTCGTTCAATCAGGTCAGATTTTTTCAGTACAGCATACACTATTTTCATTGAGATTACCTCATTTTTTCTGAATTAAAAAAACAAAACCTTTCTCTATCTAATAATGCATTATTACTGTCATATCATATAAACAGGAATACACGTATGTAAACTATAATTCTTTTAATAAACAAAAAATAAAAGAATGCAACATAATAAAGAAAATAATTATAATTTCGAAGAACAGACGCCCTTGACGATTTTCGTTTGTGCCTGTCATCTGGTGCATCACACTTCAAACACCAACAGTAGTCAGCAAGCATGTTTCCGTTCCATTTACACTGGTACCTGGATTTCATTGTTTTTATGTCCTGGTGGAATCTTTGCCCCTGTTCTTTACTGTAATCCCCGCAGTTGTCGGGAAAATAATCCAGATGGGACTGTAAAAAGTGTATCTTTATAGACATTCGAGCTCCCAAATGTTTGAGACTTGTTAAGAGCTGATTGACCAGGGCAACATATTCTTCTAGGCTTCTTTTATTGCCTAGAAAATTGTTAACTAGAGCTTTGAAAGCTTTCCAGGCATCTTTTTCTATGTCCTTCATTGATGCATCAAATTGCTGATCAAGTTCCTGATTTGAAGCCCATCAAAAATTTCCCCATGGAGCTTAGCGTCACTGATTTGTGGAAATTTTTGAAGAAGAAATTAAAAAAGCTTGGCCTACTTTATTAAGGGTTTTTACATAATTTTTCATTAGGCCAAGCTTTATATGCAGTGGAGGGAGGACTATTTTTTGAGGAGGCACTAAAGGTTCAGCTATCACATTGTTTGATCTAATTCTAAATGCTTCTCGTGGAGGCCAAACCTTCTTCTCATAGTGCAAACTATCTGCACGACTGTCCCAGAAACATAAGAAACAGGGATGCTTCGTGTAGCCTGTTTGCGTCCCAAGCGTAAGAGACACTACCTGAAAAAAAATTTAGCACGGTATGTAAATTCAGTGTAATATTTCTAAAAAACAAATTCAAAGTAATATTTCTTAAAACAATAAGAATATGAATATATACTGAAAAATCCTGTATGCCGATGCATTAAATCATCGTATTGGAACTAATTGGATATATGTACATCTTATTTTGAGTTTATTGAGTTGTGTTGTATATTTTCTCAATTAGGATAAGTTCCTCATTAACCAAATAGGATGCATTAACCTATAGGGACACACTTGAACAAAAAATATAACTAAAAAATGACTCATGATTTCCAGATTTGCATTCTTGTAAAATGTAAGTTGACCAAAAGGTGTATACAAGTATTAACAATTAAAAATAAAAATGTCAATATCAAAAAGCTTATAAATGCCAAGTGTAGAATGATCTTACCTTTAAGTCACCACATATCCTCCATTTATAGCTAGAGTAATTTATTGCATCCAGCAATTTTTTCATATTTTCATAACTTTCAGTAAGTTGGATTGAATGGCTTATAGGAACGGAAGCTATCTTGTTACCAATATTCAGTAACACAGCTTTTAAACTTCTACTGGAGGAATCTATAAACAGTCTCCATTCTAATAGGTTGTAGGGAATTCCAAGGGCCTCAACAAGTCCTTTAATATTGGCGCAGTATACTAAAGAGCTGGAAGAATGCTGTAAAAAATAGCTTCGAAACTCTTGTTCTCTATTTCTGTACCCCCCTAAATGTTGTTTCTTAAGCGAGAAGATTACTTTCACGAAGTCGAGAGCCAAGAAGTTGTGTATTCGCCTTTGAAACCCCCAGATCCCTGGTCATGTCATTTAACTGCACTTGAGTGAATGGTCTTGCGACCATATCATGTGTAGAAACCTGATAAGACTCAGATGTGTCATAATCTTGGTCAAATTCCATATTAATCTCTTCATGTACCTCTATATGTTCAGGGGGAAAAGGTATAGGAATTCCTGGGCCATGGGGCAGGGGTTTGATGGCAGAAGGAACATCCGGATATGCCACACTATGTTTATTCTTCTTATTTATACCTGTGGAAATATAATTGCATATTACATAAAGGAATTGATTTGGAGTTGCAGATAGTACATAAATGTTTAGTAAAGGATATGTTCATGCTGAAGTGAACTATGTTAGTTTTTAATTCTATGCTAAGTCTTTGCATAAGCATGACATTTTCAGGAGCCAGTATAATACAGAAAGCTTAAATACTTGATACAATGCTCACCTTTAAGATTTGTCATGCAAAAATAGCAGTCCGTAGTGTGGTCCTTGCCATCTCTCCACACCATGGGAACACCAAAAGAGAGGGACTTCTGTTCGCCCTGACTCCAGCGTCTTAAACTTATGTAGCATCCCTTGCAGCAGATATGTGGTGCAAAACTTTTATCTTGATCTCTTAGCCTTACTCCAAAATATGCATGATACAAAGATTTAATTACAGGAGGGATTGTACTTTGCTGCTCGGGAAAAGTCACTTTGCCGCAAACATAGCAAAATCTGTTGGAGCTATTCTTACATTTTCTGTTCATTTTTAACTCAACCACTATTATTATTATTCTTATTATTATAATGCTAAGCAATTTTTAACCTGCAAAATATAAACCTATTTGCATAATTACTTAAAATGTACACAAAATTTACTGCGAATAGAGCAGTGCAAAAACTATTGAAATTTGATGTAATATAGAAGATGTATAAACTATAAAATTATTATCACCCCCTGTATCGCAAAAACTGGAGGTGATGGAGAAAAACGGATGACAAATTCGGATTTAGGAGGTCAATTTTATTAAGAAACACTATAGATAACCTAAGGTACATTTTTGACGCAGACCAGTGTTATCAATGCATAATCACTTGGCCCCTCACATCAACCTACCACTGATGCCAATTTTCTGGTTGTTAAATGGACATATGTAATTGTTTTGTTCCTCTTCTTATACTTTAGCTTTCTTCCATACTATTTGTAAAATGATATTTTGTAACGATTTTCTAAATTGGCCTGCTCTTGTCTCACTTAACAGATCTTTAGATTCCTCCCAAATCTTAGGAAAGTACTCTTCAGGGTCTGGTGTTTTACTAAATTTAATTATATCTATTCTTTTAGACTATCTCCTTTATAATTAAAATATGCTCTAATTTCTTTTGATCATTATCTCTGAAGATCAAGCTCCCCTCTGGTATAATTAGAATATCCTTGAGTATAAATACTTAAAGAAAATATGTATTTAACATCCTAGCCATTACATCACTATTATTCACTAACTCTCAATCTGTAGTGTTAAGTGGGCCTATTTTATATCTTCTTAGTTCTATATAAATGAAATAATCCTTTGGCTTCTTGCTCTCCCTTATTTCCCATTTTAATTTCAGAATTTCTCTTTGCTACCCTAAGTAACCTATTAATGTCCATAGTTAGTTGATTATATCTCTGCCGTAATTAACCGTCAGTATTTCTTTTATTTTTCTAAAAGTGACTCTTTTAATGCCAATAAAATGCTTAATTTTATCTGACCACCATTTAGGGTTAACAGCCTTGGCTCTACTCTCCCTATATGGAATGTTCATATTCTGTTTACCAATTAACTCCTTAATCATTCTCTCATAATCTTAATCAAAACCATTCCTCTCTACCTGAGGGTTATCTCCCCTCTAGACTACTATTATTGAAATCGCATCTTCTGACCTGACCTCACTCGCTAGTCCCTAAGTAACCATCCACATGTACCTACTCTGATTACTATAAATTACTTTTCTATAGTCTTGGATTTTAATCTTAATTATTCTACTTAGAAATCCGTTCGATTTTAACTTGAATCAATTTTTGCAATGGTCTCTATTTCCCCAATTTTCCCTAATCTCTTTTTAGCTAATCCCTTGACTATTTGTTTAAGCTAAATCCAATTTGCTATCACCCATAGTGGGTTGATTTAAAACCTGTCTAAGAAAGTTATACTGCACCATATAAAAAAATTCCTCAGCCTCCTGATCTCTACAAGCTCTTCCAACTGTATATTTCTGTAAATAAAATCGTCCATAATACGCACATGTTTACTTCTAAGTCGAAAATTACATTAAACAGTAGAGTGTTTGTCGGTTTTGTCTTATGAGGGAAAACACGAGAACGAAATTTAAGAATTTAACGGCATAATTAGAACATTAGAGATCAGAATAAATGCTCTAGAATTTAGCAAAGTCTCCCACCAAAGATGGGAAAATCAGGAGCAAGGAATAAGCTCAAGTTCGAAGACTAGAAATTAAGATCAATTAAATTAGAATGACAATTTATGAAACTGATAAAGAAAGTAGAAACTTCACTTAGTAAAAAATGTAGAGCAAACCAACCTCTTACAATAAGCACTAAACAAACTGAATTGCAAAATCGATTCGAATCCCCAGAAGTCAAGCCTAATAAAACATCAACGGGAAACTCCTCTTGTTGGTGATTCTATGCGTAGGAACCTAAGCGATTTCTTTTGGACAAGCCATGAATTCAAAAGGAGAAGGGCACTGCATTCAAAGACATTGTGATAAAGCAACAAAGACGAAAATACGAGATGGTACCCAGGTGCCACAACCATATTCATTAAGAATGTTGTCAAGGATAATAAATGTTAAAATAGAAATGACTCAATAATGGTTGATCTCGGGACAAATGATATATTCTAGAAAATGGATAAACTAAAACAGAACCAATAATTACTACTGGAATTCGACCTCTCCCCAACCTTTGCTAACAATAATGAATAATTCTTCCAAGATTCGGCCATTTCAACCGCAGAGGTAAAGTGAAATATGAGTTGCTTCTTCAAGCAAATTTAACAAATTTAATTTTGTCAGAGGTTTGATTTTCTAATAAAAATGGGCGGTAAAAGGGAAAATATAACAACGCCACCCAATGTAGAGATACCAAGGGACTCGAACTTACCCATAAGAGCGGTTCTTCTCAATATCCTTTGAATTAGGTAAAATATTTTAGAATTCAAAAATTTGATATGATTTCAATAACAGAATCGTGGAAAAATGTTGACTTGAAAGACCTTAAAATTGAATATGAATTGACCTGATATAAAATGTTTAATAAAGACAGAAAAATATAAAGTTGCATGAAGGGTGCCATTATATGTACGCAGATATCTTTATCTAACATGAATTATTATGGCTGCAAATTTGGAAAGGACAAGGGTAAAGTTTAATTTATATAAAACATGAGAAACAAAAGTTTTGATAGCGAACGACTTTGAGTTCACAAGTAGAGGATGAGATTCGAGGCATCACGCTCCATCTCTCTCTCTCTCTCTCTCTCTCTCTCTCTCTCTCTCTCTCTCTCTCTCTCTCTCTCTCTCTCTCTCTCTCTCTTCACGCACACGGCTGATATTTTCGAATATTCCGTCCGAATTCCACCGCTTCTACATTGCAGCTAAATAGTTTCAGACAATTTCTTGGTGCTAAACATTTGAAGAAAACATCCAGAGGTTTGCATTAGTTTACATTCTAATTTTATTAGATGGGATTAGAATGGTTCAATGCCCTCAAATCAAGTTTATGCTCTCTTCAACAAAGCCCAAGTTTTCTGCTCACTCGGCGTATCCTTCTGTGATGTATAAGAGAATGCACTTTCTCTATTTTCGCTTATTGGGTGTACAACGACCTGCACTCTACTACAAGCTCACTTTATGAAAGATTCATAAACGATTGTGTTGTTAATTTAAAGCAAGAAATGACACAACTCGCTTCTTGAGGCCACCTGGGGGACGCTCTAGTAGCCTTCCAAGGAAGATCAAGTTTCAGTCAGACATTTCTAGCGACCGAGTTTTGGTTTCCTCGATAAAAGTCGCTTACTGAAGCCTGAGATTCTCTGTAAGGGTACTAGGGGGCGTTCTCCAGTTTGTCTCTAACAGCAGTTGTCATTTATGGCTTTAAATTAACTGCACAATCTTCCCTGGATTTTTCAAGTCTAGATATTCTTCCCTCTTGAAAAATTGCTTTATTTAAAATGATATGACTAATATGATGGAGTTTAAATGCCTCCTCTCTCCTCATGGTAGAACAATATTGAAGACAACCAAATAGTTCATAGCAATCGAAGGCTAAATATCACTGTCTCTAATGCACTTTGGATCCACTTAAATATAGTGTGACCAGTAGAGAGAACAAAATATACACGGTCTTTCTTAATAAAGTAATTACTTAAACCTCATTAATTATAATTCATACATGTTCATAGGTTGTACGGGCCATGAGTTCGAATGAATTATAGAATATAATCAATCAACGGTTTACATTTTTATTCTAACCCTCGAATAAAGGAGTATACAGTGAGATCACAAAGTCGCTCCGGACTAAGCAAATGGACTTGTTAAAAAGTTAAAATGTCCTCAGTGATGGATAGAAATCGTGTATCTGCCAATAAACTAAGAATAATCATTATTTGTGTCCGAGGTCGAGGACGGCATTTCAACACTTACTGTAACTATATGTATGTCATTGCATTGAATTTCATTACTGCAGAGGAACTTTGCGATCATCCTGTAGAACGACTAAAATCTCCGTTATCATTTTTAAACATCGGTCTCAGCGAGCCTCAAGACATAACCAAACTATTCATAGTGATCAAATCTGCCATTTATTAGCTAAGGACGGACTTCTCCCCAATAATACACACATTGAGTAATAAATTGCAGAAATCGGCAAATTTCCACTACAGCCCCGATAAATAATGCGCGTTAAAATGCAGTTAAATTAATACAATAACTATGCGGGAAATTAACATTTAAAAAGTCATTAAAAAAGACAAATAATGTAATTTAATGTATTTTCAAATATTAATTTATCTGAGATTGAAAATAATAAATTAAATTAAAATTATTATGAAAAATGTGTAATTTTAATTAAAAGGGATAATATAAAAACGGAGGGTGGGGTGGGGTGAGAGAAGATTGAAGAGAGAGGAAAAAGGGAAAGAATATATATGATATTGAAATTAGAGATAATTAAATGGGCAAAAGTAGAAAATATTCCCCAAACACACAAGGAATTCTGCCTAAAAAAGAAGCAAACCCGCCAGATGAAAGTTTTAGGGCTCTGCAATAAGAAGTTGTCAGGGCATCAACCAACGAGGGCTTAGCCACGCACAGCAAAACATAATGTTCCCAGGCTTAGCTAAAGCACCTTCAACAGCTAAACATCAATACACACAAAATCAGAATAGCGATAACAATGAAAATAAAGAAAAAATACATATCTAAATAAAGAACAGACAATTAAAGAAAGCCTTTCCGGGGACTTTGGCCTTTTTTTACAAAGGTCTTTTCAATGGTAAAATAATAATGATAGTGGTTTATAAAAGAGAAAGGCAGACACATCAAAAGTGAACCTGATATATGTTTTCGAAAGTATAATTATGTATGTATGTATGTATATATATATATATATATATATATATATATATATATATATATATATATATATATATATATATATATGTATATATGACCGTAATAGAAGACCACTTAGGTGGACCTTGAAGGTCAACAAAGGTCACAATTGGGGTTAACTTGAGCCCGGCAGAAACATAGGCTATTCAGATTTGGCATCTAGCCTAACCTAACCTAATCTAACCCCTTCAAGTTCGCTCTAAGTGACCTTCTATAGCACTGATTTATATATATACATACATACAAATAGACTTTGGTAAATATATATTAGATAGGGAGAGTGCGCAACTATCCTGAATGTCTTCACCCCACAAATAATAATAATAATTATGATCAGCCATAATATAAGAATTTCAATCAATATACATATCTACTTTTTTGCGATAGGACTTTTTATACCGGGCAACGTCGGGCACCTATGCTAGTGTATAATAAGATTGAGGGAGATTGGGTGAGGATTTATAGCAAAGTTATGAATGGAATTTATATAAACCATTAATATAAAAGCATTGCTACAATTAAGGATGGAATAAGCGCTTCGTTCCAAGTCTTTGGATGTGACTGAGAGAGAATAATGTGAAGTAAATAGTACTGGGGTCCATTAATCTAAAGACTAACGTGTGTCTGAGATGGGAAAGGGCCTCAAAGGGAACGCTGTGGCGGACGTGGGATGCTCATTTAGGCCTGGTTTGTTGTAAGGGAAGAGAGCTCTTAGGACTCGCGGCAATTGTACATAGCAGGCGAAAGATGCTTGTCACAATAGGGGGTGTTGTGGTAGCGGATAGATAATCGCTCGCTGGAAATTGAAGGTATTTAGAAAATCATTGTCCTTAGCGTTGTCCATTATCAAGTGTTTCAGGCTCTTGACACCCACCTCTGCGCGGCAATTACTGTGAATAAAGGCGACTGACGATACACGATGGGGGATGCTCCGGAAAACGGTGCTGTTGTGCTGGAGAAAGTTGCGGATTGCTTCGAGTTGCAAGGGCAGGGGCGCAAGTCATTTGGAGTGCTCTCAAAACTAGCAAACCTCGACGGTAGTGTTGGCAAATTAGAAATTAGAGCGTTTAGGGTCATGCCATTGCGACCACAAATGTTTAAAGACTCGACTGTCTGGAAACATGGCTCCTCCATCGAGGTGTACGATACGAGAATGTCGTCGAAACACTTACTTGGTCTTTCTTGGTATGTCCGTGACAATTTCATCAATTTGGTGGCTGCCCGTCCCCTGATGCGATGTATCCCTGCGGGGCAATGCGGTATCAATAACGACCCAAGGATGTGATGACTGTTGGGAAGTAAATGCCCTCTTCCACCAAGTCAATGATGTGGTGACTGTTCCATGCATCGCAGACACTCTAGCGTGTGTTTGGTGGGAACGCAAGTGTCTGATGGAAGGGTCATTGAGTGTTATGAGTCTTATGGGTGGGTGGCCTTTGAGTAAATGGAGATCAATTGTACGGCTGGGTCTGCCGGATTTTTTGGCGCACACTATCATTCTCTGGGATCAGGTAACGGGTGTGCCAACAGGGACTGGCTTAATGACGCCAAAACTTACATCTTGATCGAGTCACGCTTTCTTGTCGTCAGACCAATATGAGCA
The DNA here is from genome assembly GCA_963969495.1 of Ceratothoa steindachneri. Classification (NCBI taxonomy): domain Eukaryota; kingdom Metazoa; phylum Arthropoda; class Malacostraca; order Isopoda; family Cymothoidae; genus Ceratothoa; species Ceratothoa steindachneri. The sequence continues at coordinate 140,593,724 of OZ018329.1, read as the reverse complement.
GCAGAATAGGCACATAGTATACCGACGGCTGAGTATCTGGGTCCACGTATCAGGGACCCAGACATCAGAAAGAGGAGATGGTACTCGAGTTTGTTAAAGTGCTAGACTAGTAATACTCAACCAGCCACCTGTGCAGTGTATCGCATTTTCCTCTTTGCGTTGTTGTTAGATTCAACTCTGGTCGTGCTTAAAACGTGGTTGTCACCGGTAGTGGGAAAGGTCATGAGAATTGTTCCTAGGCTAAGGCAATTTGTTATGCTAAAAACAAAATATCAGAAGAATCTGTAAATTGTACCATTTGGCGAGTGTCATGAAGTACACCAGAGATGGAAATTCCAAACCGTCGCAAAACGAGGGTGCCAACGTTTTTAATGTCACCTATGTTGGCATAGGTCATTTTAACTGTAAGAAGGAATAAGTGACGCCTTTCCATGCCAACTAGGGGACAAATTGGTTCCAGCTAGACATAAATGTCATTTAGTGTCAGCCAGAGCAGGGTCGCAGATTGAAGGGGTCACAGTGCGTGGATAGTTCTTGATACCGAGGGCTCGGTTTTCAGATGAAGCGAGGAGGACATAGATGTTGATAATGGGTTGAGGGTCAGAATCTCGTTTCCTATAAAAGTAACAGAATGAATTGTATACGTAGTGTTCCATTGTGAGTGGATGTCTCTCTGTTGCCAGCAGGCCGTCAATCGAAGCCAGGTGGTGAGCTAACGAATTTAGTTCTGCCCAAGATGTAACGATGAATGTTACCATGTTTAGCTATTTGTCTCCACGTCTATGATATCAAAGCTTTTCTAGCACCAGGAATATTGGGTTCGAGTTCTATAGTGCATACCAGTCTCACGCTGGAGCCTTACCGATCTGGTTGTGATACACCGCTCGGTACTGTAGATTACGCGTTATTCCCGGTTTGGAAACCAGATAGTGATTTATAGAGGCTGACAAGGTGCTTTGGTGCCGTCGAGACATTGAAAATTCCGCAACACCTGATTTACAGTATCCGTGATATCACAACTGCAGCGATCTAGGCGTATGTCAAGCTTGTTTTTTGCTTGGCTCTTGGACTTGTGGTTATTACGTGAAATGATCTCGCCAAAGAGCGCGCTAAATATTAGGCGAGGACTTGGTGGCTAGACCCGCATTTCGCTCTTCCATACTCTGACTACAACGGAGGAATCAGGTCAGCACTTTGGGCTGCCTGACAAAGAAAGCTTAAACGGCCGAAGGGAATCTAAAATTGCGCACCATTGCGCCGCTGAGTTTTCCGTAGCTCTACCTCAAATTCATTGAGGGGAGTAGGACTTTTAATGTCGCATCCGAATGGGAAACACTACTGGAAGGCATGGTACTTAATAGGGCAATTCTCTCCATTTTACCACAACCACTATTTGCTCCTCCAGACTCTCTGGCAAATTCATCTTGATTGCCTTAGGATATTCACACACGTTACCAGTCCTTTTTACCGGGAAGCGTGGATTCGCTCTTAGTTTTATCATGTAGTCGGGATGATTTCGTTTCCCCTGATTGGGCCAACCTGAGTTCTCAGAGGGACATCGCCTCCTCTATTGTATATAAATGTTAGCTATTGGCTGCATGTTTGGGCGCCTGACGGAGTGTTTCTCTCTGGCACTGTTTGTGTGTTTTTGTGGGTTGTGCGTATGTTTAGTTACATGTTGTTTTGTTTTTAATATACTCTAATCCTAGGCTTAGATTAATTACGGAAATTTTATTCGCCTGGTGTGGGTCGCTAAATGGGCCCTATGAAAATTAATTCGCTCTTGCACCTGGCCAGGACTTTTCTCTTGAGGCTGTTGTTGTTACTTTACTGTTTGTTATCATTTATTTGTTTTGGTTGGGGGTTACTTTTTTGTGTATGTGTTTAATTGATAATTTATCTTAAAAATAGGCTAACTTCACTTATTTATGCGACTAGGGCGTTGGTGGAAATCACCGGACCAGTGCCTAATATAATATAATACCATTCTCATCTTCTTTTCCTTACAAACCTTCTCCATGATACACCCTGGTTGGTTTTGCGCAGAAAATTCGCAGGAAAATATAATGCAAGCAAAAATAACGATCACAGAGAGATGTTTACACCATTATTTGCTAGGTATTATTTTGTGTTGCAAAATAATGCATTGCATTGTATTCCTCGTGCACAATTCCCCCGAGGTATTAAAGATGTGTTTCGAGGCCTCTCTTCGGAGGCCGATTGAAGTCGCTGCTCAGGTCATTAATCTGCATATTTTAGAAAACTCTTGTATCTTCTTTATAGGCACTCACATAGGCAGTGTATTGATTTAGCTGCAATTAAGCATAGCGGGTACATTTCTGTAAGGGAAGTGTTATATACTATTGTAGATAGAAGGGGTAGAAAATGAGGCCAAGAAAAAATAAAGAACGAAAGAAGCGTAGGTGAGTTGCGAAGAGCTTCCTGCTGTCCTGAACTACTGCAAGTGAGCAGCGAATCCACTGCACCGTCATGAGGTACACTTCTCGACAAACTGCACTATGTTAGGTTTCACCAGGCATAAAAAGACCACGACACTCACAGGGAGAAGTACTAAGATAGGAGTAATTCATGGTGATTCTCCTAGTATTAGATAAGTGATAGAGGTGTCTCAGAAGTACGAAAAGGCATCATTCTCTAGCCACTGCTTGAAGTGATATGGTTACTTTTGGCAGTGGTGATCCTAGCCTACATGGTGCCCTGGGCAAACCTGACCTACGGCGCCCTTCCCCTCCACAGTGTACATAAGAAGTTTAGGACAGCCATAACTCTCACGAAACAACTTTTCATTGAACTATTTATTGTTACTTCAGAATTTTAACAAAAATGTCATTTATGAATTTTACAAACTCTTCATCACTTAAATAAAACAAAAACATAGGAATATATTTATGGTACCAGAAATAGGAATAATACAAATGAAATTGCACAACTAACATAAACTACAGAAACAATATTGTAATGTAAATTATATAAATGTTTTATCATAAAAGTATAAGAAAGTTGATAGAAGATAATAAATAAAATCTACTGCACCACAGCACAACTACCATCTAAATCCTGACTTTACTTACTTTCCTAGTTGCAAAGTCATGAAATAGCTTATCATATGAAATCTTATTAGCAACTGTGTGATTTATGCTGATAAGGGCCAGACCAGTGAGGCGTTCCTGTGACAAAGTTGATCTCAGGTATGATTTGATGAGTTTCAATTTCGAAAAGTTTCTCTCTGCTTCAGCAACAGTGACTGGAAGAGTAATACCAATCCTGAGAGCAGTCCACAAATTTGGATTTATTTCAGAGAGCTCCCTTTAGTGGATAAATGTTAATTGCTCAAGCAAGGACATAGTTTTTAATGACATGTCCGGCAAGTTTTTCAGCTCTCCTACAAGCTCTCTACCATTCAAGTCAGAATGACTCTTAAACTGTAGTGTTGTGTTGAGGTTCTCACATTGTTTAGTCAGCTCCTCAAATGTGAGATTATTGAAATTATTCAGCACTCCAAACTTCTCTCCCACATTTTCCAATGTGGGAAATCTTTCCTGAATGGCTGACATTGCATCATCAACGACTGTATTAAAGAATGTCACCTCCAACTTCTTCAAAGCATCATTTAAGGGCTCATCACATGCTTTATAGTAGAAGTGCTGCTTTATAGACCTCAGCGGTTTCTCTTTTAACACAGCCTCCACATGCATTTGTACACAGATATCTTTGGCTGCCATCTGTGCAGCAACAAAACCTGTTGCCCAGTAATCATAGAGAGCTCTTTTTGTCTTCTTCAAGAGATTAACTGCAACATCAACTTGCATTTTACGAGAATGCATCTGCTTGCTCACATGCTGAATTTGGCACAACAGGTCGTGAAAAAATGGCGAAGCGGTATGATCCAACTTCGTCTGCTAGAGATTGGGCCTCAACTTTTATTACAGAATCTTTGATGTGATCTCTTACCTCGATCAGTGCATTTCTCACTCCAGCTGCTTGATACATTAGGGGCTCCACACTCTTGATCTTGCTCTCATATCTTCTGTCAGACCACATCTTCAAGGTGATATTCACATGTTTTTTAAAAATGGCGCATCGTTATGTGAAGGCTAAAACAAGTTATAAAGCTTCTGCAAGATGCCAAAGTAACTTGTAGCATCAATAGATCCCTTTGTAAGCATTGGCCACAAGCAAATTTAGAGAATGAGCCTTACATGGAATAAACAGAGCTCTGGGATTCATTTCAAGTAGCCTGGATTAAACACCCTCGTTTTTTCCTTTCATGTTAGGCCCATTGTTGTATGATTGTCCTCTATAGTCCATGAAAGGAATTTCTAACTCCTCCAGTCTCTTCAAAATCATAGATGCCAAATGCTGACCAGTGGACTCTTCTGCCTCTAAGAACCCCATGAAATATTCCATAATATGGGGCTTCCCCTCAAGTGATACTGCCCGAATCACAACTGACAACTGTTCACTGTGGCTGATGTCTGGAGTGCAATTTAGAAATATTGAGAAGAACTTAGATTGTTTGATGTCAGCCACCATTACTGAAATGGTTTTGCTGCTTAACAAATCAATAAGCTTGTTTTGTATGTGGTAGCCAAAGTAGCTGGTGTAACTGGAGGGCCCTTGTTGGACACAGTTAATGTGCTCTTGCATTATAAGGTCAAATTGTGCCATAAGCTCAACTTCTTTCAAAAAATTGACATTTGATGGTGAGAATAACTTTTCTGTGTGTCCCCTTACTACCAAATTCCTAACTGCCATAGAATGCACAATAGGAAGAACACCTGTTGGAACTGCTTTCAATCATGGTATCTCAGCCTTCTGAAATGCCATCTCCTGCTTTTCACTGGTCTCCCCTCTTTACCTCCTCACTGCCAGCTCTTTCCACGTTTTCATGGATTTTAGGTGCTCTGGACTGCTTTCGTGTGATGTGAGCAATGAGCCTGCATGCTTCCAGTCTGAAAAGTCCCAGTCTTGTTAAATGTATCTTTCTCTTGCAAAATAATGTGCAACAGAGACAGAAGAGGCTGTTGTTTTCTGATGAATAGACCAGCCAACTTCTGGTTATATTCTCACCACTAATCAACGACTTGCTGAAATAATGATGGTGGCAACCTCTTCCATCACTGTAGTTTTTAAGGAATACGAAGTCAGATAATACTTGAGTTGGTCCTCTGGAAGTCAATTGTGTCCTAATTCTGTCTGTCAGAAATAAAGGCCAATTAGCAGAGTCAGTGGACAGAGGCTCATCCTCGGTAGTCAATTCAACTCCAGGCAGTTCTAATGGAAAAAACAAGAGAAATATAAATTAATATGTACATATAAGTTAGACAAAGCAATATTCACAGCATGTGTTATGGTGGTGGTGTTATGGAATGATGGTTGTGACCGGTGAGACACCACAATCATCTGGTAACTCCAGTGAATCAGTGATAATAACATTATAATTCATAACTGTTTACAGAATTGTTTACACACACACACACTAATCAATAATTTACTGTTTTATATTTTAAATACATCATTTATTATTTTAAATTATTATTTACGATCCTATGTGCAAAAAGATAAATAAATAAATAAATAAATAACTCACCTAAAGAGTCCTGATGGGAAGCAGTGGAAGCGAATGGGTCTTCATCCTCTGGATCTGACTGCATTTGTGGAGACACAGGTATATGTGATGCTGTAGAAGTAGATGGTTCCCCAGCCGGGTCCGAAGTCTCCAAAACCATTTCTGTAGAGGCTTGCCTAGCTGCAGAAATAGACACCTTACCATCCTGACTAGTGGAAGAGGTTGCAAAATATTTCAAAAGGGCCCCAGCAATCAGGAAAAAAAAAACATAAGTGACCAATGCATGAGTTTGCCAAAACAATAATTTAACTTATTGAGCACAAGTTTCTAAACATTTTCCTAGGAAACTAGGCCAATTAGGGCTTAGGCTAAATACATCAGTGCACTTCTAATATCCCAGAAAGATGTATGATCACAAAATAGCAGTGAAAAGTACTTGGCAAAGTTCTATACCTTCATCTTTTGCTCGTTTCTCCGCTTCTTCTTTCCTCTTTTTTCTACATTGAGCACCTGATAGCTTAGACCTTTTCTTATCCATTTGCGTTTCTCAGGCCTTGATGGCTTAGTGTTAAGAATTGTTCTCTGTAATAAATAACATATGATACAATACTATTCTTACTATATGAACTTTATATATATATATATATATTTATTCTATAGGTTTGCTTCTAAGAAGGCTTATTTTGAGGTTGAGGATAAATCCCAAAATGAGACATGTAAAATTTCTCATTTAATTAAGAACAACGTTTCGGGTATCTTACCCATCTTCTGGTCTATAAAAGAGATTTAGAAAAGGTTTAAATTACAAAAATTATAATGCACACAAAGTTTAAAAATAAATTATTTAGTTAATTGAAATTATGGCAAATCGTTTGAAAACTATTGAAATTTAGATATGGATCAATTATGGGTACTTTAAATATGCATAAATATAACACTAGTTGATACAATTATTGGTTGACACAGATATTAGTCACTAAATGAAGCAGAAATAGTAATAAATTATTTAATAAAATGAAAATGTGAAAAAATCATTTGAAAACTTGACACAAAATATAGATGCTATAAATATGGATAAATATAAGAATATACTAATTGGGGCAATTAATTGGTACACAAAAATATTAGTCACCTTTAGTGGACGGTAAAAGCGGAGAGACTGAGGAAAGATTATAGAGGAAACCGATTAGAGATTGGTAGGTTGTGAAAATATTTTGAGTGGTTTATGAAATGAGAAGGGGAAAAGCAGTTGAATCAGAATTTAAACTGGGATTTAGTTGTTTTATAAATAATGATTCGAGAATGCGCAGGGAAGTGGAGTCCTTTGCATGTCCTATAATTTGAAAGTTTTTGTGGGAAATTTCTGTCTTACATTTAATTGAATGATCTCGAATGGGAGAAGTTTCTTTATTGGTCAAGGTGGAGCCAGTGCGAGAGCTACTACCAAGATGAGAACAGACCCTAGCCCCAAGTGAGCGAACAGTGCTGCCAATGTAGATCCCCTGGTGGCACCTGGGGCAAATGAATTTATAGACAACTGAACAGCTCATTTCAGGTGGGATTCTGTCTTTAGTTCTGAAAAATTTTCCAATGGGAAAGTTGTTAAGAAAAACTATTTTGAAGTTGGTATGCGTGTAAAAACTTTTCAAAAGCTTATTAAGTTTTCGGCGTAAGGGTAGGTTGAGTGGGCCAATATCAGGAAGTAGACAATAGCGGACATCCTTGGGGACAGAGGAAATTTCTTGTGGAGGATGGTATATTTTATCAAAGAATTGACGGATACATTTTTGTACAAGTGAGGGCTGGAAACAATTCCTTTGAAAATAACCCATGAGAAAACTGAATTCAAAATGAACAAGAAAATAATCAGATGAAAGCTGAAAGCCACGGTGAAGGAGGGTTTTGATGTTGTTGATCTTATAAGAAATATCACAAAAACTGTAAAAGTTCATGCCGAGACCAGAAAAGGAGGATTTACGATAGACGGAAGTGGTGAAGTTGGGCGAGGAGCGTGATATGAGAAAATCCAGAAATGGTAATTTTCCATCTTTTTCTTTATCAATTGTGAATTTTATATTTGAATGGCGATGATTCAAATATTCAAAGAATGAAAGAGACTGTTGTTCTGTTTTAAATATTAGAACCGTATCGTCAACAAAACGACGGTAAAATATCGGTTTCAAATCAGGAGGGCATTCTCGCAAAGCAACTTCTTCAAAGTTGGACATAAAAATGTCAGCAAGAAGAGGACCCATGGGGGAACCCATTCCAACACCATCAACTTGTTGATAGATGGAGTTGTTAAACAGAAAACAGTTGTCTCTAATGGTTAGTTCAAGAAGAGTCCGTAAAAGCGACGGTGTGAATTTATGAAAGGTTGAATCCGGTTCTGGAAAGGCCTTTTGGATGATTAGGTCTATAGTTTCATTTACGGTGATATTTGTAAAAAGGGAGACGATATCAAAGCTACACAAAAAGTCAGGACCAGGAAGTTTCAAGTTCCTGAATTCTTCAGCCAGAGAATAACTATTGTTAACTTTGTATTGATTAGTGGTAAAAGGGTTAAGTAGAGGTACTAGATATTTAGCCAACTTGTAGGTTGCCATTGGGTATGCAGCTAGTATGGGGCGGAGGGGAACATTAGGCTTGTGGATTTTAGGAAGGCCATACATAAGTCCGGGATTAGAGCCAGAGGAAAAAAGTTGTTTATAAGATCCATCGTCAATGATGTTAAGAGTTTTAAGTTTAGAAAGCAAGCGATTAACCTTATCATCCAGAATTTGGGAAAGTTTCGAGGGATCTTTGTTAAGAAGTTTAAATTTAGATGAATCAGAGAGGATGTTATTCATTTTGTTAATGTAATCAAATTTGTTGAGAATCACAACACCGTTACCTTTATCAGGCCGGGTAACAAAAATATCAGGATTGTTTCCGAGGTCACGAAGAAGCTTGAAATCATTCTTTTGTATGAAAAGGGAACTAAATCGAAGATTTTTCATTTTTATGTAAAATTCATTTGTAAGAAGGGAAAAAGATGATTTGAGATCTTTAAAGTTCCCAAGTATAGGAAGAGGTTGTAAATCGTAAATGAATTTTTCAAAAAACTTGAAGTAGTTTGGGAATTTGTGAGAAAAAACAGGCAACTTAAATTGAAGACCAAGTGAGAGAAGAAAAGATTCTCGTGCCGATAATTTATAATCTGATAGGTTATGGATGACACTTTCAGGTGAGTTTAGGAAAATTACCATTTCTGGATTTTCTCATATCACGCTCCTCGCCCAACTTCACCACTTCCGTCTATCGTAAATCCTCCTTTTCTGGTCTCGGCATGAACTTTTACAGTTTTTGTGATATTTCTTATAAGATCAACAACATCAAAACCCTCCTTCACCGTGGCTTTCAGCTTTCATCTGATTATTTTCTTGTTCATTCTGAATTCAGTTTTCTCATGGGTTATTTTCAAAGGAATTGTTTCCAGCCCTCACTTGTACAAAAATGTATCCGTCAATTCTTTGATAAAATATACCATCCTCCACAAGAAATTTCCTCTGTCCCCAAGGATGTCCGCTATTGTCTACTTCCTGATATTGGCCCACTCAACCTACCCTTACGCCGAAAACTTAATAAGCTTTTGAAAAGTTTTTACACGCATACCAACTTCAAAATAGTTTTTCTTAACAACTTTCCCATTGGAAAATTTTTCAGAACTAAAGACAGAATCCCACCTGAAATGAGCTGTTCAGTTGTCTATAAATTCATTTGCCCCAGGTGCCACCAGGGGATCTACATTGGCAGCACTGTTCGCTCACTTAGGGCTAGGGTCTGTTCTCATCTAGGTATTAGCTCTCGCACTGGCTCCACCTTAACCAATAAAGAAACTTCTCCCATTCGAGATCATTCAATTAAATGTAAGACCGAAATTTCCCACAAAAACTTTCAAATTATAGGACATGCAAAGGACTCCACTTCCCTGCGCATTCTCGAATCATTATTTATAAAACAACTAAATCCCAGTTTAAATTCTGATTCAACTGCTTTTCCCCTTCTCATTTCATAAACCACTCAAAATATTTTCACAACCTACCAATCTCTAATCGGTTTCCTCTATAATCTTTCCTCAGTCTCTCCGCTTTTACCGTCCACTAAAGGTGACTAATATTTTTGTGTACCAATTAATTGCCCCAATTAGTATATTCTTATATTTATCCATATTTATAGCATTTATATTTTGTGTCAAGTTTTCAAATGATTTTTTCACATTTTCATTTTATTAAATAATTTATTACTATTTCTGCTTCATTTAGTGACTAATATCTGTGTCAACCAATAATTGTATCAACTAGTGTTATATTTATGCATATTTAAAGTACCCATAATTGATCCATATCTAAATTTCAATAGTTTTCAAACGATTTGCCATAATTTCAATTAACTAAATAATTTATTTTTAAACTTTGTGTGCATTATAATTTTTGTAATTTAAACCTTTTCTAAATCTCTTTTATAGACCAGAAGATGGGTAAGATACCCGAAACGTTGTTCTTAATTAAATGAGAAATTTTACATGTCTCATTTTGGGATTTATCCTCAACCTCTATATATATTTATATATTTATATATATATATATAGATATATATATATATATATATATATATATATATATAAATCCATTAAACCACGTTGAAAGAGAAAACGGAATAATTTTTCCTTGCAGTAATATTTATATTACCTTTTTTCGAAAAAATCCGTGCAGGGAAGCGATTCAAACCAGGCACACTGAGGCAGCGAGCACCGCTTTGATCACAGTTAAAATACAAGTCTTTCCGCAAATATCGCCCAATTTCGGTTCCCAATGGCACAAATACATTCAATACTTGATGCTCAATTAAAAAACACCCCGAAAATCGAATTAATTATACAGTTTAAAACCCACCGCCATCAAAAATGGGATGAATTGCAACGCGAATGAAAATTTGAGACAATTATAAAATCAAATTTGGTTAAAGGGCAATCATGAGAGACATATTTTAATGATGACAAACGTTTCTGAGGGGGGCGGCAATGCTGCTCCCTCACAAGTGCCACCCTGGGCGACCGCCCATACCGCCCATAGAAAGAACTGCCACTGACTTTTGGTAATGTTAATCGAGCCTTACCTAACTTTACCAGCACAAAAAAGTTACGTACTTAACTTATTGATGCAAAAACAGGAATTCATACACAATGTTTTCTATAATTGTCTTTGAGAAGACATAAAGCAGGAAAATTGGAAAATATAAAAGTATATTTTTTCTTGGCTATTTACACCAATTCATATGGATGGAAAAAAAGACTGCATTTAGAAATTTTCTACCGCTATTGCCTTCATACTTCTTTTTAAAACCAATAAAATAGCATTATGTCCACATTTCTTTTCTTTTATTCAATTTTGCATAATAATTTTTCTATATTTAAGATGCGTTTTCTTTTATTTAAATGGAAAATTCACAACTCGTGAGACGGAGAAAACAAATTCGTTATTGCTTAACTGATCCGAAAGATATAAAGGAGTTTTGTAAAGAAGAGAGAACTTATGTGAAAGTGAATGGACCGCGGACTGTGCTATGGACCGCATAGAAGGAAAGCACTAAACGACTTCCTTCTTTCCCAAACTAAGAGAAGTCCCCTTCCAGGGACGCAAAAGGAAAATATGCGAGGTAAAATAAATATATTTGTATTACTCAGTCTGCGTTGCTTGAATTTAATTGCCATTCATATCTGTATTATTTATAATAGATTTACGAGTCATATTAATGAGCGAGTTATTGGGGTAATGTTTTTAATATTATTACCAAAACCAAAATTTCATACTCGTACAAATACCATTAGAAATAAGGAGAATGAATAATCTCTCTTAAAAGAAACAAACTTTTCGCTTGAGAAGAAGTCTTGGAAACCCCGATTCTGTTTCCGCCTCTAAGATTCCAAACTTATAAAGCTAATGAAAGAATTTTATAGAGCAACGTCCAATAAACATTTGATGTAAGCTGGATATTGCCTGCAATTGAAAATGCCAGCGGCTAAAAACTGGTTTCTAATCCTCAAGACACCCATTCCTAGGTCGCTCGCAGGCGGTTATAGGGCCTTTATACCCCTTCAGTGGGGTATAAACTCGGGAAAGTTACAGTGCGATTAGCGAAGACTCTTGCTAGCATATATTCCAGACGTCTTTTCCGGTGAGCTCAAAATCGGTGGTGGGTCTTTTACTGCTTCGTTTGAAATGACGACGGCGGTAAATGTGACAGGCCGAAATAAGTTCAGATTTGCAATCAGTATAAAACTCAGATTTTGCAGGTGGAAATTTATTTATAAATTTAAAAGTAAACTAGATTAATGGACAATTGGTGGTTAGATACCATTCAAAAATAGGTGTTAATTGATATTTTCTCATTTTCTTATTATTAATGAACTTCGATCTAGTTAAATGGTTATTACTGACCAAGCAAATTGCAGCTGGGAAAGTTAAAGTATGATCTAAGATGGAGCCACTACTATTAACACCATTTTATTGTATCAATTGTGTTCGGGGCGCGTCAATGTCGCGATTGCATCGATCCCTTTAAGCCCGCTTTAGCACAAAGGTTATACTCATAAACTACGATGCCAAACAATTTAGAAGCAAAAGCTTTACCAAATCAATCAGTTTTTCTTTATTCTCCATCTCTGTGTTAATGGAAATAAGACTTAGAATCAAGAATCAACATCAACATTATTATTAGTATATCTTTGACCTATTTAGTGGTATCTTTGGATGCAGGAAGGTTGATCGGCACAGTGGATTGTATAATTTAATTTTACTACTCCTTTTCAAGTGGCTAAGTTGGTAGGTACAAGTATATCTTGCTCAAGCTTTCCTTCACCAAACATACTCTCTCGGTTGCCCGCTTGTTGTAGCCATTCGCTGTTACTTTCATGCCGAGAACTTTGTCTTCTGTGTGCTACCTATATACTCCCTCGTCGACCATTATCCTTGATCATCTCCTTCTTCCTATTGGTACGATTGTGAATTTGTCGGTGTTTGTACCTTTCTTTCATTTCTTCTCGTAATTGTTTATATTTTTAATCTCTGCCGCAGGCATTCTATCCATTGTTTGTTGGTTGGTGTTTATATTGGCTATTAGTTATTATGGTTATATCATCTGCGAACTGCATATTTGTCGCTGATGCAAAAACTGGATCTGGTAGGTCCCTCGAATATATTGTATAAAGAGTAGGCACTAGAACAATATCCGATTTGGTTGCCTTTCTTTGTCCAAAGTATGTCAGGAAACCCGGTCCCACTCTCTCTACAACGCCTTCTTCGATTAGTGTGTCAAGGATTGTAACTATGTTATTGAAGTAGTTGGTGTATCCGGACGACCTGGATCGGGCATTTAGATCGGCCATAGATATTGCTTGATCATTTTGACCAAAAACGATTAAGAAATTTATCCTTGGTCGTTGATATCCTGCCATTATAGCTATAGGGCCTGTGGTCGTGTTAACTTTAACTGGTAGGTAGGCCTCTTTTAAATGTTGTGGTTCCTCGTATTTATATTTAAAGTAACATTTGCTTATACCTGGTATTATTTCTTCTGTGTAATTCACTGGAAATTGTCTATCTTCTGGTGCAAAGATTTTCAGGCTTATGTAGGACTATCTCAACTCCTTTCCTGAGATTGTGCGCTCTCACTTTCGTCTCCTGCTTCATTATTTTCACCAACTTACATGGTTTGTTGTTCTTCTATATTGCCACTTCTCATTTTCTATGCATTTATCTTTTACCTGGGGTGCGCTAGGCTTAAGGTTCGGATCCCTTTCCGCGAATCTGTTTGTCCGCTCTCTCTGAGTGTTGTTTGTAGGCTCTGGTGCTGCAATATTTTTTTCAGAAGCTGCTGATTTATATTGCACATTTAAGACTTCTGCAGTAAGGGATTATCAGGGAACGACATCTGTTCCGGTCCATTGTGGTTCAGCAATTTGTTTAATTTCTTCGAATAAGATCTCGAGTTAACGACAATGAGCACAGGTGTATGAATTATACACACTAGATAATTTAAAGATTTTTCCTGCTTAAGCTCTATTACATTTCTTTGTTGGCTACCCTACCTGCCTCCCTAATCGCCTAGCCCTGACATTTTTTGCTCCACCCATACAAGACCGCCGTGTTAACTGGTGTAACCCGTCCCGAGATAAGCTTCATCCTGCGCTGAGTTAGCCTCTCAGTTGAGCTTTGGCTCCTGTTGTGTGGGTATCTAAGGAGAATTAAGCGTCCTATCCAACACGACGTAAATAGGGGTGCAAAGGAAGAGAATAGATCTAGTCCGAGGTCAGGTCCGGTGTTACTGTAGATTCCAATCAAGTCTCTTCATGGTATATCTTGATTATTGTCGAAGTTCCGATTAGGTAATGGCAAAATTGTTTTAGGATACTGCAGTAGTAATCGTAGGACGACTGCTTTCCATTAGTACCCAGGATAAGATAATCTCGGCATCCTCCAGGCTCTTAGCTTATGTAGCCTAACGTATACAGCGAGCCAGGGCGTGCAGTGATCTAATACCCAAAGAACACTTAGGGCGTTTTATGAGGTGTTATATATCATCGTCCGTTTTCTGAGCCAGGCACGAAACGTTCTCTATTAACGAGCAGGAGAGCCCCGCTGACGTCAAACAAATGGTATACGGCGTAGAATCCGATAAACTTTTCGGATGCAGCGTTACATGAAATGTGCTCTGACAAGCTCGAACTAAAGCTCTTGCGGTGTAAAAGATTTTGTAGCAGGGGCACGAGACTAAATAGTCAAAGATGACAGCCTCCACAGTGGCTTCCTTGGCAGGATGAGGTGCCTAACCGCCCCGAGGGCTACGTTAAGGGGATAGAACATTCATTTTTTTAACTTTATACTACGTTAGATCATCATATATACAATTAAGGCTCATTAAAAACACTTTCATTACTGCCAAAATCATAATAACCTACGGCGCCGATTCTGAGATATAGGGGGTTCTTTCAGACCCCCTCCCTTGAAACCTGATATCATATGAATGACTATAAAATTATTCAAAATTAAGTATTCGATCTCAATTCACGACCCAAATATTCACCTATGATTTAGTTATGAATTGAAATCAGTTTTCTATTGTTCCATTAAAATATGTTTTATTGGCGGACTGAAACATATATTTTTTATACATGGTTAACTATAATCTTTGTTCTCAATTGGATGTGAGGGTGTTTGGTGAATGGTTTGGGTGTTTTGAATGCCCTGGACTTTAGTTAAATCTATATTGAATCATGCTAAAAATAGAAACCAGTTCTTAGGTGCCATTTTCCTTTAGCAAATATTTAAAATCACATGGTATAGTTTTGTGTTTTGTTTACAAATCAACTTTAAAAATCTACGGAGAATTTCTACGAACGTCTAAACTTTGCATTATCATAATTTTCACTACGTTCTAATCATGTTGCTAAAACAAAAAAATACTAGAAAAAGTGCATAAAATCTTCAATAAAATGATAAGAAAATCAATTGTGTAGTTTTTTTGTTGTTTTTTTCACACTTAAACTTTAAATATCTAAGAAATAGTTTACATGAATGTATACAATTTTGCATTATCTTAATTTTCACTATGTTCTAGTCATGTTGCTAAAAAAATAATTATACCATAAAGAAGGGCATAAAATCTGCAATAAAATTATATACAAAACCCCAAAATGCGAACTTAGAACGAAACAACGTGAAAAGTAACTCAAGAATAAATGTGTTATCCCCTTACTTGCCAAAGGTGTTTTTTTTATTTATAAGCAGGAAGGGTCTAATGTATGTTTAATCTCTCGTGGCGAAGTGGGCACCTTTGAAATAAGCTTGAGAGGCAATGAGAGCCGTTTGCGATAGAGTGAGATGGCGCGCTGCGCGTACAATCGCATAATGCTCTGTGTACAGTGCAGGCAAGCAGTATCTCCCAGGCATCAACGAACATAATCTCAATAGGGGGTGTGCGTAAGATACCCGCAACCAAGCGGAGACCTGTGTGGTGGATCCAGTCCACATTAGACAAGTCACGCTCACTGCTGATGCGTAAGCCTTGCCACCATATCCAATTTTTGACGGAACAAATTTTCTGTAAAAAGCAAGGCGGAAGCCCTATCAGTAGCATAACTGCAAACTCACAGATAAGGGCCCGCAGTAGAGGTGCAAGTCGAAGGTAAGGGTGCGAATATACTCATATTTAGCTAAGTCTGTTTAAGAACAATTCATGTTTGGGGAAAGCCGTGGATGGTGGAGAAGTGCAGTACCTTAGCCAAGATAAACTAAAACTCGTACGCTTCGGAAAAAATAGATATGCGGTCCGATGCATGCTGTTGGCATATTCGCCACGCAATAAGGGATTGAAACGTTGTCCATTAAATGAGCTTAGAGAGAACATCTTCTGGCTGCTCTAAGATGAAGCAGTTGATGCTCAGAAAAAAGACTGTAATACTGATGACACTAGCCTGAAAGACGGTCTCTTCCTGCCCTATTCGGTCAGATAGGCCTCTTCTACCATTAAGCTGAATCGGCGATATTAACTGAACTCAGATATAAAGATTGAGGGCATCTATCTCCATGCTACGATCGTGTGGAGGTTCTCCATGATACCGTATCACCATGAGGTATCATCGGCCTTCTTGAGATCGAAAAACACCATGGCTTTGTGGGGCCGATGAAGAAAGGCCTCGGGTATATAATTTTCCAGCCCGAACAGAGCATCTAACTGTGAGGTGGAACTTGCAGGAGACGCAATGTGTCAAAGCCGATTATTCCCACTGTCCAAGTAATATCATACTCGGGAGGTTACAGAAATTGGTTGAAAAACTGCCTGGGTAAAGTGATGTCTCACAGGCTTGCGAAAATCTGTGTCTTGGAATTTACCTTGTTTCCAGATCTTGTGGTTACGGGAGATCTTCAACCTTGGGGTTCTGTCTGTGTATAAACCTAACTCACCTCACTATGTGAAACATATGGCTGAAGTGTCTTCTTGATGTAAAGTAAGGTCAGTGGCCTTCCGTAACCTCATGAGGTTCAATGAATGCTGGCCGAGAATCCTTTTGGCTAAATAATGTGAAGAAATCAATCTCGATCTTCGAAAGGATAGGAGGGGTTACAAGCGACAACTTTCACTGAATCCTTTTACATGCTTGTACACATCTCTAATGAGAGACGGCCAGTTAAATAAAGATACATACTGTCGTAGAATAGGCTCCCGACGATATACTATATATAATATCTATTCTTTGTGGGGATTATTATATATTCGAGTGCGTGGTGATCAGATGGCCGACAATGGTTGAAAGGGGGGCCTGGAGAGGGCTTATTTATCTTCAATATACTTAAGAAGTGGAACGGAGCCCAAGGATAAATAATATTGCAAACATTAATAAATTAGAATTTTATTAATTAATCTAATAAAACAACACACGGAAAATATTCACATGACCGGAGATTAAAATGGGAGATACACAGGAAACGAAAAAGACCATGGAAATATTTGACTAAGCGGGGGATTAAGATTTGGAGGGATTTAAAACGACAAAACAAACAAGAAGGGAAATGGTTTGCTAAAATCCGTTTAAAACACAGAGTTGCGTTGACCCAAAGTTAAATAGTTAAATGTAATGCGTAGCTTACGTAATTATAAGGTTGTCGTGGCAGAGGAAGGAGATGGGAAGGAATCTTTAGGCCAACTGGCGATTTATTTTCCAGGAGAAGGAGTTAATCGGGGGGGTTGTCCTTAACGAGGGGGGAAGGATTGAATTCGAGGAGTGAGAGCGAAGTGGGGCTTGGACGTACGAGCGATCCTTGAGACAGGATATCGAAGATGTACTAGATGAACAATGGAGGTTATTGGTGTAACCAAGCGTTCTCTTGAAGAACGTTAAAAAGGGGGTAATTAAATTACCACTGACGTAATTTCTTGGGAATGAGAACCGTTTCTTGTCGACGGGCTCGAAGAACAATGGCTGTTCCAAAACTTGTTATCTTTCTGAACAACAGTGGGGGTGAGAACCGTTTCTTGTCGAAAGGGCTTGAAGAACAATTGCTGTTCTAAAGTTATTCTCTTTCTGAACAACAGGGGTGGGGGGAGACTTGTTGACTTGGCGTCTCGAGGATAACAAACTTTGGCACTCAAGGGATATTGTCCTCTTCTAGACAATGAGGGGTTTCTCGGGGTAGAGTTCCAAGGTACACAAGGGAGATCGGGTCGGCGTGATGCCTTGCGAAGATAATCGGGATCCGGTTCAAACACGAAATGCTATCGCATAAATAGCCGTAGCCAGCCCCTCGGCGTAGAGGACAATGGGGGGGGGAGGGGGGTACTTCAAAGGAATGTCCCGGTGGCGCTTGGGAAAGTATCTTATCTTCCCATAAGCCTAATTCAATCTGGCGAGATCGACGCATGGAGGCAAACGGGGGATTGAACCCTCCTTGATTAAACTTGGGAATAGTGGGCGATAAGGCACCCTCTACTCTCTCTCGCAGGATGCACGTGGGAAGCATGCCTTTTGACAGGTGATAGGGGCTAAGGCATGGCAGACTCAGACCGTTCTATGGCACATACATAGCCATGCTGTAATCGTGGGCTCGGCGTGTTTTAAAAGATAAAGTAACCTAGCCCTAATTTGAAGGAATTTTACCCCGTTGAATTCGTTCGAATGGCGCTTGTAACTCATGTAGCTTTTCGCATTTCTCTGATAGCCGTCTCACGCTCAGCCGAACAAAAATGAAGCGGACGGTGTGCAAAATAGCAAGACGTTCTAGGAATGGTAGTTAGGTCTACTGCGATGCGATTGGGAGAGAAGAAGTAACCGACCTAAGTTACTCTAATGGGACTTATAAATTAGTCATTTCCTGAGATGCAGAGAATCGCACCTTCTCCAAGCACCACCAAGATAGTTTCTCAGGTGGCAGCGGCCCAGAAAATAAGATTTTAATGGAAAAATGACCAGTACCTGGAAAGTCATAAACGCAGCCCCTGAAGCCTCTGTTTACGGTTCTCCGAGATGGGGAATTTTTTGGCTGACCAGGTGACTCCAACCGAGGGATGAGTTTTCTACTGGCTTTGTGTCCTCGGATGCCTCACAAAATATTCCACATAAATGAACTTTGGCTTAAGGGTGTCTCCTACTGAGTTTTTGTTCGTCCCCAGGAAAGACCTTTCGATCTGAGAAGAGGGCACTTCCAGGCTTATTTCTACCTCAGACAGCGGCTCCAAATGGCCAAACCCACAAGGTGTTAATGATCCCCACCGAAGACTCACTGGACTTAAAGCCGTATTAAACGTCACTGAGGTCAGAATAGTGGTAGGCATGCATGCCAGCCCTCGAGTCAAAGAGAAAATAGAGTAGGGTCCAGGGGACAACACTACTGCTTTACAATCTAAAGGGGTTAGCTATTATACCTTTCACATAGGGGGAAGGGTTTAAACTGAGGCGGCGCGTCCTCTAGCTCATCATATTCTTGGTGGTCCCATGAGAAAGCAAACGGGCACCGGACGCTCGCTAATGAAAAATAGCCCGGAGATAACTCTACAAAATAGAGTAAGAGCAAGACCCTGAACTCGTAAGCATAGGTGACGGGGAAGCCCTCTCTTCTCTAGAAGAATACTGTAGGGAACCATGAAAAGCACAGTGTCGCCACCTCCATAAAATAAGTAGCACCACGGCTGGCAAATGGAAAATAGTGAGGGTAGTACCTACACCTGAAGAGCCGTATCTCTATGCTCTTCGCCCATCTCAACACCAAGATTGAGTTAAGTTTGCCGAATCGTATATAATCAGTGATAGCATTTCACTTAAATTCACGGCCTCTGCCGTAATTTCACCCCCACAGGGGATCGGCCTAGTATTCGCCTTCTTGGGCAGATGCAAGTCTATACAGGGTGCCTTTGGCACTCGGAGAGGGGGGCTTTGCTTGCCCTGCACGTATCAGATGTAGTAGGAGTTTTAGCACCGACTATACCATCCATACCGACTATACCAGGGTTTAAAAAAAGCAGGCACAAGAAGGAAAAAAGGGGATCCCCAGTTCCTCGGGCTCCAACAAAGTGCTCAATTTAACGCGGATCGTGTAGGTTGTGTTCACCTAGCATGGCTTAGATCCACTGCTCCACCTAAACACATCATGGAAGTGTGACCGCTTCATTGAGATTTTTGGTAACTATATGCCTTCATTCATAGACTTGATGTACCCCGGTCAACGATAGGACATTCCCGCATGAAGATACATTTGGTTTCCAAGTGGCAAGAAATTGGGTCGAGGAGCATTTGGGAGACTTCCAACGAATCGTGTGTCCACTAGATTTAACAGATAAGAAAACCCAATCAAGCCTTTATTAGACGTTGTGGCCAGCTATCACGGCAACATGGGTCATCATCACTTCAGTGGTCACATGCACTTGAAGAATCAATGCCATGTCGAGTTGAGGCACTTGCCGGGCTCGAGAGTGCACTACACGATAATATCCCATAACATTGGGCACTTAAGTGTACAAAAGTCCTTGTTTACAGTTCCTGCTTTTTGTGTTTATAGTGTATATTAAACGTTTCTCACATTATATGTACCGTTATATGAGGGTTCTCCATGTATGATCGAGATAGAGTGTACACTTACATCAGTACATTTATGTTTGCCTCAAAATTTTATCCTTCCTCACACAAAAAATTGCCCGTTGAAGAATCCGCGGAAAAAATATAGAAGCAATTTCGTAGCGAGAATGGGTCTTTGGATCTGCGAGAAAGGATTACGATCCTTAGTGGCACTATTTAATAGTTCAATAAAGCTCCAGACAGGAGACTATCTTAAGCGCAGAGCTTAGCAGCCACCGGAGTTAAATTGTAACAAGTAGGCAATTCCAAAGCAGAGCCAAATGTATAATTTAACATTAGAGGACCTAATCCGAGAGTAACTTATCTATAAGTATCGAATTTGCATGAGATCTCATAACTTTTTTTGTAATGATGGTTATGTATATAAGAAAGAAGTATGTATTTATGCAGGAGATCAGGTCATTGTAGATTGCAGGGAGGGTCGCAGAATGGAAATGAGAACTGTAAGATGATCATTAAAATGGATTTGTTTTAGTATGTAAGGGCACAAATGAAGTAGTGTATTACTTAAAAAGCTTTGGTATTAAGCGGTCGAGTTAAGCACTGAGCAAGATTTTTCCTTTTCTGAGAAGAAAACACAACTTGGATAATCAAGCAGCGAAATGTCTACTCAGAGATTAATGACATCTAGGATACATATAAATAAAATCGAATGAATAGAAAAGAAATCGGAAAAAAATAGTCAGAGATTTAAATTTTATTCGTCGTGAATTCCATTGCAACGACTTTAACCCTTTACGACCGTTATCCATTTATCAATGTTTAGAAGCACATCTTCTATTCTCGCGCAAGGGCCCATTAAATAATATCAGTAGAATTGTATGCACGTGGCGGGGCCCATGGCACATTTACTTGCAAACTTTATGTGCAGGAAATAGCCTAAAAATATATGTAATTTGAATTTTATCGCGCATGGAAGCAGTAATTTAAAATTTTCATAAATTTGTAATATTCAATCAGAGATCTTCTTTATTGTGTATTTTTGAAGGAGCCGAAGAAATAGGCCGTATAATTTAATATATATTTACAGCTAGTATATTTTGGCATTCAAACTGACGAGTACGACATATGCGGCTAATAAGCTATAAGTGTAACGAGGGTCTTTATGTTGAAGCAAAAACGAATTGATTAATTACGCTTCCAGTCCACCTATCTCAAGTACGTCAGGTGAGTGATTGATTCTTATTGGCGATGCGTTGCTTCTCTCACATCCCCGCAAGGGTTTTACCCTATTTAGCTTGTCACAGTTGGTATCGGGTGGAGTTACACATCCTCCCGACCTGAATACAAATTGGATTGACTGTAACTCTCTGATGAGCTCTGAGAAAGTTGTTGGTGCACTTCTCCCTCGCTCCCTATCAACGCTACTTGATTTGTTTTGTTCTTTGTTTCTTTACTCCTATCCCCTCAACCTTTTTCTATCCGCACCTTTTACCTAGAGTAACTGTTCTCATCTTCAAAGAGCTCTGTTCGCTAGTCATGGTGCCTTGGTGAAATGCACGCCATTCAGGGATAAGCTATCGCTGGGGTATTATAATAATAGGTGATGAACCACCTTACTCGTTAGTGTAGCCGTCTATTTCTACTTCTCTTTATTACATTCGGCTACCCCCTTCTAGATCACTCAACGCCACGGAATGATAATAATAGAAAATTAACCATCTTACTCTTTAGTTGACCTGCGCATCTCTACTTCTCTTTATTAGTTAGCCGCCTACTCCATTCCAAAGTTGCTCTTTTACCAAGAGAGCTTCTCTCTTCTCGGCGCACTTTCGTCCTCTTATGGCTTATTTTTCGCGTATCAGTGTATACCATGAGGTTCATATCTGCCTCGATGGCCAAAAAGGTGCTGTGGGCAGTATTATGCACGGGGTGTGCTAGGCCATCGACTCTGCTTATCACTCTCCAGTTCCTATATAAACTGGCTACGTCAGTACTATCCTCTAAGGTCAAAGCTCAAGGATATAATTAACTAAATGGTGGTCCAGGTTGCTAGGGCCAAAGTTGGCTCCAACTGGGATATTCAGGATGCGTAAAAGATCACAGTCTGGAAATTTCTGATCCTATGGAGACTTTAATCTTAACCTCCCAAGGCATTAGTAAGGACATAGTATCTACTTTCCATGGTTTTTTCTCTTTCACGGTGTTATACTTACAACAGAAGCAAATAGTTGGCGACTGTTACTGCAAGGAGAGCCGCCACCAAGCGCTGCCTTGTCCTTCCAAGGTGGCATGAAGAAAGAGGTAATATGAGACACCACTTGAACCTGTTGAGCTGCTTCCTTCTCACCAAATTCTGTGATGCAAAGGGACCTCCACTTAACTATCTTTGGAGCCGCTCTTCGGCAGCTCCACCTTAGTAAAGGAAGTGGTTCTCCCTATGCATTCTCAAGGGCCTTTCCAACCTACTTCTATATGGTAGGAGGTATATTTTTCTATTATGCCTACTGGAGGGCTGGCTTCCCTTCATCCCCTTCCTTGAAGGCACCCGTGAACGTCTCTATCTCCACATAGCGGCAGTACCGCCTTTCCTTGCACAAGGTATAGAGAAAAATCAGACAGGCGGCCCAGAATCGACCAGAAAAAAACACAGATCAACAAAAGATTAAATTTTTCGATTAGTATCTTTAATATCTTGGGTGAGGGCCATATGAATGCCTCCCCCCGCCTTGAGCTAAACATGTCCTGGAAGTGACTTTTGTCCTGATGTCAGGATGTTTTAAGAGGCAAACTTGGGCTCGGTGACAAACACCGTATCTGAGTCTGTCCCTGTACAAGCTCTTCTCAGGCAGCCTGGGCCCTCAAGGACTAAAAAAGAGAGGAGGGAACTCCTTCACCGACTGGTGCCCCCTTGACAGACAAATTCTTTTACATCTCGGAGAAGGATCATTTTGAGGCTATTCCGTCCGCTGTAGGGGAGCTTTTCAGAGGCTGAGAGAGCAAAAGAAGACAAAGAGAACTAGGGGTTCCTCTCCTTCCGCAACGGCTCCGGCAAGAAAACAGGCCAAGATGGCAGGTTCTTCTTCGAGTCTCCAACGGGCTTGATGGCCCAGGCAAAGAGCAAAGTCAGAATTGCGCTGAATTGAAGCTAGCTTAGCTCGGGACCGCTCACTTAGAAACAACATCGAGTTTTTTTTATCCCTCTAGCTTCAAACGATTTTTAGTTATCCGCTCCACTGATGGCTGTCTGTTGGCCAAAGGAAACATGATCGCACAGAGGAGAGCATTAGTTAGTTTGACTGGTAGAGAGCAGAAGGTGACCTATTTGTTGGACATTGCTTCCCAGAAGCAATGTGGCCTTTATCTTATCGAGAAGGAAATCCTGGCCGTTCAGTTTACAGATCGTCTCTAATTAACCTCGGAGAAGGAATTTGTGCTGGTGTTCCAGCACTGGCGGTGAAGTCTTATATTTTAACATTATAAAGGCACATTTTACTACTGACCCCCATTTCTACCTGTACGGTGGAAACCACCCAATTTGGAACCCTTTAATGACAGGTTTACATTAGGTGAGCTGCACTCCGCTCTTGTTTCGTACGCGGACTCCTAACTTGTTCTGAATGATGCCCGTTTGTCAGGCTTCGACAGCTGAGTGTGCGAGCAATGGCCTTTCTGGTAAATTTGTTCAACAGAATCTGGGTATAGAGGATCCTCCGAGACTCCTGGTGAATCGCCACTGTGCTCGCTTTTGGCAAACCAGCCTGTTTCAGCCCAATCTCTCTAACCTACCGCGTGTGAAATTTGACGGATACAATATTAAACCTTTCAGTAGCCTAGTTTTCTGGACAGCAAA
Organism: Ceratothoa steindachneri; assembly: GCA_963969495.1. Classification (NCBI taxonomy): domain Eukaryota; kingdom Metazoa; phylum Arthropoda; class Malacostraca; order Isopoda; family Cymothoidae; genus Ceratothoa; species Ceratothoa steindachneri. The sequence goes on along the minus strand of OZ018329.1, from coordinate 140,569,676 downwards.
GGCCACCTCTCTTTCGGACACTGAGGTTTCCACAAGTTTCACTCCACGTCGGATGCTCTGCGTCGACTCAATAACTGAGTCTATGTGGCCTTCTTCAAAGATAGCAATACGCCACGGTTTTTTATCTGAAGAAGGCCTATTATACCGCATGGTGATACGGTATCATGGAGAATCTCCACAGGGTGGAAGCGAGGAGACACCTGCCAATCTATATAATTTTTATTTTTGCGAGATCATCTATTCCGCGTATGGGTGAGGGCGGGAATCTCTGTCAGACTCAATTGAGCAGGGACAGGGTGTCGCACAATGAAGTGTCCTCAGCATCACACCATTTGCCCTGAGCATCAACGGTACCACCTCGGTGCTGGAAGATCTTCTCTACGGACTACATGTAAGACTTTTCGATCTCTGTTGGTGCGGCCCAGATGCCATCTAGGAGCGTCTACACTAAAAGGCATTGAACTCTGTCTGTTGCTATGCCCTAGCGCACAGGTTTCGATTTTTCTTGGCCAAGAAAAAAGTAGTGCGATTTTGCAGCAATCCACGGCTCCACCTCGAGATGGAATTGTTTCTAAATAAGGTTTGCCTGGAAGCGGTGGATTTGCACTTGTTCTTGGTTTTGTTTATGACCGACAGCTCACTTGGAAAGCTCATATTTTCAGCATTAGGTTTTCTTGTTCGCCCGCTATGGACAATCATCGTTTCGTGGCATTCAGCACCTGGGTTGTTGATAGGGTCACTGCTTTCCTTTTCTAGTGATCCTTTATTCATTCGAAATTTGACTAGGAATGTGAGTTTTATCCATCCGCAGCTCAGCGTGTCATTTGGAAGGTGGACTTGATCATTCACCGCAGCCTCCGCCTGGCGACAGTTGCCATCCGCACGTCACTTATTGAGAGCCTACTAGTCGATGCTGGAGAGATGATAGTCGCTTTGCGTGGTTTTCAGTGCATTCCCCACCTGTACCCTTGGGTCCACGCCACATTCAGTAACCAATAACTCACTGCAACCGCAGTGGATCTCGATGGTGGCTATGCTCTTGAAAGACGCCAGTCATACCCTATGCATTTTGGTTTTAGGGCAATGAAAATCCTTCGAGAGCTTGAACTAGCTGTTGGGCTGTGGCTTCTCTTGTTCTGACCAGTAACCCACCCTTAATGGTACAATCTTTGACTATTTGTCGCCATGCCTCTGCACTCAAAGCTTCTACAGCGCCTGGACTATTGTCTTCCTCTTTTTGTAGCACAATTCTTGTCACGTGATAGTGTATACAGATGACTGCAATTCCTGAGAAGGGATCGCTTTCCAGGCAATATCCTCTCTGTTTGAAGTCAGCGGGGCTTTAGCAGGCACTGTGTCATTATTCACGGCCGAGCTGGTTGCGATACACCAGGCCAGAAAACGCATCGTGCTCGTTTTCAGACTGGATTATGATCTTTAGCAACTCACAAAGCGCCCTGAGTGCTCTCAAAGCATTGGAATCTGTGAACCCACTTGTTCGCTGTATCAGTGAAGCCACGGTTGCCTTGACCCGGGTGGATGTCGAGATTATATTCTGCTTAGATAGAGAATTGTGGGAATTAAGATGGAGGGCCGCGCCGAGGAGGGTGCCAAAGAGTCCGGAAAGACGGCGTGATCAGACCAGGGATTCGTTTTTCATTTATTGAACATAAGGTATGTATCATGTGAGCCCTAGGAGATCTCTGGCAAAAAAAGGCAAGACGGATGATGATTTCATAAAGTTGCGTACCATTTCGCCGCGACTGTTCCCATGGACTCATCGTCCAATGATACGACGAGTTCGTGCACACAGACTCTTGGCCTCTCTGACCTTTTGGAGAAGGATTCCTCCTCCATTTTTCTTTTTCTCTCTCTAGTGTAGGTCGCATGATACTGAGCCGTGGGGAGAGGGGCTTACGTGTGTCGAAATGGTAGTGAAAAGAATCGATATCTCTGCTCTCCTGCGCTCGAGACACAACAAGTCCAACATAGCCAAGCGTCGCAACGTCAGCCGGATTACCCTCCCTGAAGTCGTTGAGAGGCTCAAAAAAGGGGGAGAACTCAAAGATCGAACTTGTTCAAGCAAACCTTACTTGTCAACCATTTGGCTGTTAGAAAGGCCTTTGAAAGTGTTTCGAAGCTCAAAATAAATGCGCTTGTGAGAAAAAAAATACTGCTTACCGAATGTATGCGAGAACAACTTCAGCAGCGCTGTCATGAGAACTGGCTTCTCACTTTTTTGATGAAAATAAAAACAACTTCACTGTCGATCCGGTCACAACAAGCAGAATAAACGCGTCTTAAGCCTCGCCCAGGATATTTTCGAGGCTACTCATTTCTCCGACCGAGTACCTAGCCTTCATAACGATGCAAAGTGCGTGGCTTTAAATGACAAAAGGATGTCACCCCTGTGGTCCACGGCTGGTTACAGGCTCACCCTGGCCGATGACACTGTCTTCGTATTGGCCACGATAGTCCTGCCCGGGTTGATAAAGATTAGTGAGAAGGCGCACTATGTCTTCTAGCAGGAGAGTGCCACGTCCCACAAGGGCAATGGCGTGCAAAAGTGGCTGAGAACGAACAAGAACTTCTGGTCGAATGAGGTTTGGCCGCCACAGACGCCCAGCCTCGGTCCCCTTGACTCTACCATGTTGTCGCATGTTAATGGCAAGGCTTGCAAAATCAGTCACCACAACGTCAACGGCAAGGCTTGAAAGATCTGTCACCACAAAGGTGACAAGCTTAAATACTTTGTCAACCTCGTGTGGACCAACATGATGAAGGACTTCGTCCGTAACGTGTGTGAGACCTCCAGGTCTCGCCTGGAGCGCGTGCTCACCGTCGAAGTTGGCAACATTTATTAATATTACAAAGTAAACACGTACGAGGTGCGGTCAATAAGTTTTGCAATTCGGATATAAGGAAACGAGATATGAGGAAAAGTTTTTTATTATTTTTCAATATAACTACCCTCGACTTCAATGCACTTGAGCCCCTTGTCCCTGAGGCTTTGAATCCCCGACAACCAGAAATCTCCCGACTGCTGTTTAATCCACTCCTGGACGGAGAGCTGGACATCTTCATCATCCCCAAACAGAGGTCCAGGCAGTGCAGCCTTGAGCTAGCGGAATAAAAAGTAGTCGCTAGGGGCCTGATCTGGACTGTAGGGGGGATGGTTGAGCTCCTCGAATCCGAACTCGCGCAGGGCAGCTTGTGCAACTCTGTCCTTGTGGACTTTGACGACGTTGAAGTCGATCATGGGACGTGAGGTTTCTAGGGACCCAAAGGGCAGAGACCTTTGTCAAGGCCAAATTGTCGTGGATGATGTTGAAAACACTTTCATGTGATATTCCAAGTTCTCGCTCGATTTCTTCGACCTTCATTCGTCGATTTTCGAGGATCATCCTCTCCACACGGGCCACATTTTCCTCGTTAGTAATGTCTGACGGGCGTCATGTAAGGGGGTCATTTTCAAGGGACTCACGACCATTGAGGAACTCCTTATTCCAGCGAGCAATGGTTGCATAGGAAGAGGCGGTGTCGGTGTACACTGCAACCATGCGTTCATGGATCTCTTTTGCATTCTTGCCTTCTTTGGTCAAAAATTTGATCAGGGCGCAGTGCTCAACCTTGTTCATTGTTGAGAAATTTGTGACTGACAATCTGCGATCAGCTACTGCTTCTTAAATAGACAAGGCAGGAGCGTGCAGCTACAGGTCCTGAGTTGTCATAACTTGTCCTAACACCCCTACAAACAGCCATTCCCCTTTTTGTGTTTTGCCCTACCGATTCGCAAAACATATTGACGGCTCCTCGTATTTATATGTTTAAATAATAAAAACGTGGCCAAATGAATTGAAACTATCATTGTGTACTCTTTTGAGAAGTTCGTAACGAGTGTAACATGACTTTTGTAATACCCTGATTTATACCTCGCCTTTAGATATCCGATCAACATGTCTCATTTAGATATCCTCGTTAGCTTGCCCCTTTACATATATAATTCAATTTAGATGCCCCACCCACTTAGCGATAGTTGTTCTAACCCAAAATATCATTTAATTTTTATTCCTCTGTTCAAACCATTTTCTGGAAGCCAACTTACCTTTAACTGAAGAAGAAGGAGAGGAATAGTTGAGGTGGGCATTCATACTCACCAGTGAATCTCACTTCTATAAACACAAACTTTACAGGACTTAAACAATGTATGTAGGAAGATAATGTAAGATGAAGGAAATTTGGCATGATATCTCTCATGATATCTTTTTGGGTCTGTTGTAAATATAATATTAAGACTTAACCCCTTTCTTTGGGGGCCTAAATTTTCAACGTCTTATCCTCTCTTGGTTACTACTAGAGTTGACTTTGAAAATGAAAAGCTGAATTTAAACATACGTTCCTTATTATAACTAAAAAGCGTTAACCAAGTTCGATATATCAACGGTCAAGTTTTGAATAGCTGATAAAGACAGTGATGAGTTTAGGAAGAGTGAAAATGTGAGGAAGGCAGAAAAACCGAGGAGCCTCAAGAGGAAAATTCTTGGGGCGACGGACAAGATGAATGGAAAGAAGGCTTCTGGTTACAGTTGAGCCACATCGGTTGAGGGAAGTCACCGGATGGAATGCAGATTCGGTTTGCCTTCACAACGCCTGTCATCATAGGTTGTAGATTCCCGTTCTATGAAGAAATCAGATCTTATTTACGGTTTGGTTACTAATTACATACATAAAGTAAAGAAATTAGGTTTTGTACTATATATGTATATAAATATGTGTGTGTGAGTGTTTTGTTCTGTAGAGTCAGGGTTAGTTCCTATAAGGGGAAAAAGGAAACAAAATCAAAATCATATGAAACAAGACCCAAAAGATTGGATCTTTTTAACGTGGAGACTAAAAAAATGCGAGGCAAGCTCACAAAGACCTTCAAGATACCTAAAAAGATTGATAAACTGGAGTATCAAACATGGGTTAAGATAAATTGCATAGTGACGAGGTACAATGGGGTGAAACTAGTACCGATGCGTTTTAGAACAAATCGCTGTAGAATCTATCTCCCGTTTAAGATTGTCACTTTTGAAATCATCTGCCAGAAAAAGTAATATCCACTAATGCAGTTAGCGCCTTCAAGAGAGATTAAATGCGGCAATAAATGCATTGATATTTTAAGAAATCTCAAATTAAAAAGGACAAACAGAGACTAAGAAGCTCCAAGGTGTCTCATTATACTTATATAATTCTATATCTTTGTACCTATTTAGATACAAGATTGAAAACTGTTTGTTTCTCGAAATCAGGAGGTTTCAAACTTATACCTTACTACCAAAATTCCTGGTGCTTTCCTTTATTTCAGTTTTCCGAGCACTGGCGGGTGGGACAGCAGGAGCTCCTTCTGGGTATGATATGGACGCAAGGTCTTTATGGGGGGTGGGATCCTTGTAACTCCCCGCAAATGAATGTCAGGAGGTTTAGCTTGGGAATCTACGCTGCAGCTGACAACTGGAGGATCGCGTGCCTTCCCAGCCCCAACGTGCGGTGCTGTGGATCCGCATCTACAGATTTTCACTCTTCCGCACCAATTTGTTTACCGATATCTCCTTATGAAGGTTTTGGCTCAGATGCCTTCGTTGGTTTACGCTTCTTAGTTTTAAGGAACCAGAAAAAATAGTCCCTAAACTGAGGCGGACCGTTGGGATATTTTAGTTGAAAAAACACCCAAACCATCGAGGGCATTTTCTTTAACGGAGAAGAAATAAACGAAGGAATATAGATGCAATCAGGGGTTTATGCTATTCTCGTATTTAGCACTTTATGTTATTATCTTGTTTATCAGTTCCTTTATGCTCTTTTTATATTCTTTGTTATTTTCTTGTTTATAAGTTTTCTCATTAGTTTGATTATTCTCTTGTTTACTTGTTTTCTTATTCTCCTGTTTATCAGTTTTTACCCTTTTGCTCATTAGTTTTGTTATTCTCTTGTGTAGCAGTTTTTTATTTACTTGTTTATCAGTTTTGCTATTCTCTTGTTATCTTTTTATTATCATCTTTATAAATTTTTTTATTCACTTGTTTATCAGTTTTCTCTTTCTCATGCTTATCAGTTTTATTTCCTTGTTTTTCAGTTTTTATTTTCTTGTATATCAATTTTGTTATTTTCTTCTTTTTTATCAGTTTTCTAATTTTCTTGCTTATCAGTTTTGTTATTCTAGCGGTTTGTTCTTCTCTTGTTCATCAGATTTGTCATTCCTTTGTTTACCAATTTTCGTTATTCTCTAGTTTATCAATTTATTTTTTCTCTTATTAATCATTATTTTATTCTTTTGTTTATTCATTTTGGTATTCTTTTGTTTTTACGTTTTGTTATTCGGTTGTTTATCAGTTCTGTTATTCTCTTGTTTATAGGTTATACATCACTGAGCCTTTTACTCGATACCAGGTCCTGGCAACGAGAAACAGGGTCTAATTTTCCACGCTCCAAACAACCAATTGACGTCTGTTTAAAGCAGCGACAAAGACAATCACAAGGCGGCGCCAAATTTGATTTTCATCTCAATGTCTTTTCACGAAAGGAAGACGCCATTTTGAATTCGACCACTGGCCACTGATCAGTACTGGATCTGCCAGTTTCGAAATGATGGGCAACCTGGTTACCACAAGGAAAACTCAGTACTAACAAGGAGTAATGGTTATTTTGGGTTGCAGCTCGCGATAAGTACATTCCCAGGGTGGTAAAACCTGACGTATCAAATGATAGCGATCAATTACTAATTATTTTTCTCTTTAATGGTTCTGAACCCTCATTTATCGTCCTTATTATCACCACCATACCATCGCCCTTTACTCTCACCATTATCGTCTTCACCTGAGGATGGGCGTCACGACCTCCTAGCCCCAATGTCAGAACAGATTGAGACTACCTGGTCTATTTTCTTCTCCGGCCGCTGACATCGCAGACTGTCGCCGACCATCTTTCAACCATTCAACCTCGGTCGGGGCCGGGGTCGGGGCGAGGGGGTGGGGTTTATTCACTTTTCACTCTTAGCTCAGGTTGGGTGGGGTCGACTTAGCTCCATTCTTCCCACACTTTTCTTCTTCTACTAACACTTGGATGCCTGCGTGCCGTCCAGACCCCAACCCAGCAGTTTACCTTCTCGGTCCCAATGCTCGCAGGAGGATCTATGGAAAAATATCGTCCAACCATCTTCATTTTCTCCACCTTCACCTCTTTCTGTACAGATCTCTCCTCACACGCTCTCTTGCGTGACGCGGCCTCGGTGTTATTGCTCTTTAAACTTCAAGGAGGGTGGGAGAATAGCCCCTTTCATCCACACCTCGATTACCACTTCTCCCCATATTTATTATCCTTTCGCTCAACACCATCGCTACCACCACCTCTTTTCACCCATCCCCTTTCCACTCTCTTCTGCGCAGTCGCCCTTCTTCTTGCCATCGGCGATCCGGGGCCAAGGGGCCGAGCGAGCGACCTCCGGCCTCGAGCCCTTAAAGAGATCCAATTCGTATGGCAGGAGATGAAAACCTGCCACGAAGGTGGATCATTATTGTCAGCTCTATCCATCTCTTCCACACACCCTATGGTATTCTACCATACCTCTTCTTCTCTCTCCACCTTCACTGTAAAATAGTGAGTACAAGTTAAAGGAAGAGAATCTTATTTTTCTCCTTTATTTCTTAAAGGCGAAAATTAAAGAGAGAGATTTTCCGCCAGAAATGGGAGAGGAGTTTCTTAAATCAAGTTCTGTAGTTATGGAAATGAAGGATGTGTGGAAGGAACAAACGCAAACACAAAACCCTGATCATAAATAAGGTATAAAGAAAGGCCTTGGTTGCAAACAAGATGCTTTGATCTCAAAGAAGATGTCCTATTCGCAAATACGATAGGCCCTGATGGCAAATTAAGAGAAGGTGATCGTAAAATCCAGACAAAGAGATTCACACGGAATCGGCCAATTTCTCTCTCGTATTTTGAGCTTTGCGTGACATCACGCGATGGCATAAAGGCGTATATTCTATTTTCAGGCTTCCGTATGTTGTGGTTGAAATGGTAATTAGAGTAATGATGGCACTTTATGATTCGGGAATTACTCTAATACATATTATGGTGGAGAAATATTCCTTGGAAGCGATGTAGTATGCAATCTTTGGTTGAATATAATGTGTATGTCGCTCCTAAAATAGTGAAATGTGCACATATAAATCTAAATGAAGGACACTTATTTGGTTCTTACATGATGTATAAAGTATATGCATACATGAATATATAGGCACATAATTTATTGGTATATATAAAACATAATAGAGCGAAGGCTGGTGTACAGGAATCCATTAAGGATGGTGAAACATCCTAGCACTCTTCATGTCCTGGTCTCCTTCTCATCTAAGCGAACTGAAGCACTACCGACTTTGCTCAAGAGCACTACCATGAACTCGGCATCTTTTTCCAACAGTTCAGGACCAATTTGGGGATAACTCTTTTTCAGCATGATGGCACTCTTTCTCCCAAACTTAAAAATAATAACAAAGTTCTTGGCTGAAAATAATATCAAACTTTTGAGATCTGGCCCGAGAATTCGGCAGATTTGAACCGAATTTAGAATTTGTGGGCGATAATAAACTGGCGGTTGAACAGAAGTTATCCAATTGTGAGCAATTTCTGGTGCCTAGTCAACAAAAATGGAGCAATATCAAATAAGATATCATACCAAATTTAGTCGCAAGCATAACAAAACGAATTGAAGTAGTTACGAAGAAGAGAAATCACTCAAAATATTGACTTTGTGGAACAATTAACTGTAACTAATAATAAAATGGGTTTGAGCTCTAAATCTACGTATTTTGACCTTTAAATTATGAACCCAACATATTTAAAGAAAATGCAGCGTTAATTAGTTTTATTAGTTTTCTTATAAAATTATCGTAGTTTCAAAATATTTGTCCCCGACTGTAGGTATGTGAATGTGTAAAAACACACAAGAAAGATTTATGTGAAAATGTAGGTAAGTGATTTTTTGAAAAAGACACATGAAAAGTTTACGTATTACAAATTTTCTTGGCTTTATTCCTTTAACTATAACTACAGATGGTCTTCTTAAAGTACTAAAACTTGCCTTTCATACATGAATTTTTAAAGCTTTTCCGTGTTTTTTTTTGTGTTCAATCTTACAAGAGGGACGAGTCAATCGGTGTAGTATATTTATTAAGAAATGCTCTCGCCGAACCCATCAATAATATCTCGCCTTTCGTGTGCCAGCTGATCCTTCCAGTTTGATTCGATTTAGAATTAGGTCATCCCTTCGGGTTGCCTGGCAAAGAAGATGGAAGCCGGCCGATGTGAACCTGAAGTTGCAAAATTTATCGTGTGCCTTCCCCTCTCCCCCATGACTCGACGAATCCAAAGCACTTTTTGTTACCTCTGAACGCCGAGAGACGCACCGCTATCTAATGGAGTGCTCCCTTGCGCCATATTGAGACGACTGTCGGTATAAGGCCGAGCGGGGTTACTACCGCTTGTCTTTTGTACTCCAGACTGGCTCTTGGAATCCCGATTGTGTTTTTTTTTTCATTTTCGGAGGCTGGCATCCATCACTATATATTTCTTTGAGGGGCTTGCATGTTCAAGCAAGAGGGGGAGGGGGAGCAGTTCTTTCTCTAGCACCTGATATTGTTGATGGTATTTTTATTTGTATTTTAGTCCTAGTTTCTGTTTTTATTGGAAGGATTTCTTGTTGTGGTTTCGATTTGGGTTTTTATTTTTCATATTCAACCTATTGGTAAACTCAAAACATGAAAAGAGTAATAGTTCGTAAATTCGGCGACTATGCTCCTGGGACTCGCGAGATAGGTCCATAAAAAAAATAAAATTCTTGAACTTTTATGCGGAAGACGTCGAGTACTAATCCGGTTGAACGATGAACAAGAACGATGTGTAATTCTCCTTTGGAGAAATTGCAGAATGAAAAGAGAATAAAAGGATTCAAAGCTGAGCTCCTTCAGCACACACGAAATATCCTCTGGTCGTATCAAAACAAACTCAAGGTAACATAACATTTGTTCATTCCTCAAGGTTTACAAATTTGTTTCTGCCACTCTTTCCAAAATAACCAACAAGATGTTTGTACCTTTTTGCAAAAAATCAAGTTGTTCGTACCACAATCTTAAATTAATGCGGTAGAATGAATAGTAGTGTCCTTACACTCTCATTTAAGACATTGTACTGTTCATTAAGCAATTTTTCATTTGCTTTTACCTTTCATGTTGATATTTTCGTCGTAATCCCTCAAAGCTATTCTCTCTTTCTACGTGGCAAGGGTGTAGGTGAAGGCCATTTCTTACTGAATATAGGTAGCCTTTGTCTATTTCCTTGTGTTAGTTAACTAGTTTAGAATTCCATTTTCTTTCGACCGTGAGAAAACACCAGCGAAAATAAATAAACGAGTGCTTATGTTATTTTGTGCCATTGCCATTACTCGTGGGACGCAATGAATTCGACGTCGATAAGATGCTGCTTCTTCACTTGCGCTCTCGGCTAGGGAAGAAGTATGTAAGTGCCTGCCCCCGTCGCCCCTTAAATTGAGGACTTGATAAACACGGGCAATTTCTAGTGTTAGGATCTAACCCCCCCTCCACTCCCTTCATATCAATGATATCTCAAATCAACACAATCTCTTCTCTTGTCAACGAGTGTTTATTCCTTCGGTGATTGGCGCCATTCATCCGTTTTGTAAGAAATCAAGAGAAAGATAGCGCATCGAGAGGGCCATTTATTTTCTTCTATCATCTCGTCTCCTGATAAAGGGGTGGTGGTGTAGGAAGGGGGATAGAGAGGGGAGGTTTGTGGACAGATTTGGAAATATTTGAGGAGGAAAAATGGAGAAGGGGTGGAAATGAATACAAAATGGGTTGCAGTGACCCCATTCCTCTCTCTACTCTTTTCCATTCCCTTGAAGTCCTCAAGTCTCTTGCGTCTCCCCTAAATTCCCTCGCGGAGAGAGATAAATGATTGCGTCCAAAATTCGGGAAATTGACCAATTTTTTCCCTGGAGATTTTGACACCAAATTGATCAGTTTCAACCTCGACTGAATTTTCTGGAAATTAATCAGCTTTCCTGCAGTGGAGCGTACACTTACGGAGGTGGGAGGGCTGAGGAGAATATGGTGACGGGGAAGAGGCTCAAAACAAAGAGAAAATAAGGGGAAGGGGAGTAAAAGGTGCTTGTAACAAACAAGAACATAGATGTGAACGCGATGCGTGCTGGAAACAGGGAAAGATGGACAAAAAATACAGAATGGAATTACCGTGAAAATCTGTGAGAAATGGAACCATTCTTTACACGGCTAAGTTAAATGAAGTTGAAAATATTAAAATATAAAAAAGAGAACCTTAACGATCAAGATTTACAATCGTTAATTTCTGGTCAAGAATCGTCAAAAACATCCCTAAATACCAAAATTATGACAGCCGAAGCCACGAACTCGAATAAAGAACCTAAATCCAGTTTAGGGAAACTACAGAACTAAGACCAGCAAATACCCATGGGTCCACTCAAGGCCAGGCCAAGAAGCAAGAAGTTGAAATCCAAAGCATTCAAACTATATTAGAAGACTAACTTGGTTAATCATAATCTAACAAATTAAGTGGTCACGAAATATGACCTTAACTCTAATATTTGTACGACAAAGCTGATACACACTTATCCACCTATAGAACAATTAACATATATTTTTTACTATTTAAAAAACTACTGTACATATTTATATGTGTACCTATGATTCATGGAGGGTTCTATCTTAGCCTAAAACAATTGCCCACACATACAAGAGAAGATTGGACAGAACTTCCACAGTCTCGCTGCTAGTATTGTAAAGAATGTAGAGACAAAAGTCAGGAAGGAATAAGGAAAACGCATTTGCACATTTTAAAGGGGACTAATCCTTGGCAGCATTTTATTTATTTGTTCGTGTTTTCGCAACCATTCCTAATCTTTCATTCGACGTTTTCATTTGTACCTCCAACAAGGACAAAGATTCTCACTCGAAAATACTCAAATTGTTTTGAACACATATTTAATGACCCGCTTTCAACAACTCGGTTGTGTGATTTTATAACTTAATTGATTTTGAGTTATGAACGTGTTAAAGCGCTCGCATATTAATTTGAATCTATTTTGATGGGTGTTTGCGCTATCATCCATCACGAATAGTAATGCACAATTTTAGTCAATCCTCTTAAAATTTTAAATACTTCGATCAGTTGTCAAGGGGTAATAGTTTTAAGGAGTGAATTCTCCTTTTCGTACGCTTCAATTCTAAGCTCAAGAACTAGTTAAGTTGTATTATTTATACAACGCTAATTCTTGGTTAAGGTATGGAGAACAGTTTTCTATTCACTTGAGAATTGCTCTAATTTCATTAAATCCTTTAATGAGGAGTGCGTAAATGATAGATTTTCCGGTGTAGATTTTCAAAAAGAACTTTATTTTGTTATACAATTGCTCCTACCTACATTAATTTCCATTTAAATAAAAGTAAATTTTTCTCTTTCTTCACAAGCTTATGTAACCTATTATTATTTAATCCAAGTACACACAAACACAAAGTAACCTCAAATTTTCATGTTTATTGAGGGAGAAATGTGTATGTAAAGCTCCACATCTAGCTGAATTGGTCACTTTGGGTTATATTCAAAAGTTAAACCTCACCAGAGCACACAATCTTGCTTTGACTCATTTCTGGACATCATAAATCTACTTGTCTCTGGTGCCCTGATTCCTCCATTTATCTTTTCATGTGAGAAATACTTAGAAGAAGCTTGAGTCACCATTCTTACAACCCTCTCAATGCTCTGTCTGTGACAAGGCCCGTCAGTTACTTTCAGGGGAGAGTCAATGAAGTTTTTCAATTCAGAAGTACTGAAAGAGCAAGTAAGAGGTGGCTCAGAGACACCATCTGAACAATTGATCAGATCTCCAAGCCTGGTAGCATCACAATTGATGTCTAGTGTCCTTCTAAGCCTCACAAAAGAATCGCCCAGTTGAGTATCTGGGTCCCCTTCTCTCCTAACTACTCTTCCTAAAACGTCTGGCTGTTTTGCACGCCCACCGCTCCCGTGGTGATCAACCGAGTGTAAAAAGGCTCTCAAAGAGAAGCGTCATCAATACATGCTCTATAAGCGCTACCAGAACAACTTCACTTTCGATAAATTTCGTCAAGCTAGGTTCCGGTATATTTTGAAGCAAACCGGCTGCTCTTATTGGCGGGCATAGGTGTCTTCACTTAACGGGAAAACCCCTCTAGCAGAGGTGTGGAATTGAGTCAAAAGTATTCGGGGCAACTTGTCGCAGGCCCCCCCTCCTGTTCAACAGAAGAATGGAGCCGTAATCTAGGACCCAGCGTCGGTGGCGGAATCTTTCGCGACCGCTTTCTTCGCATTCTCTAGCAGGGATGCTGCTCCGCCAGCATTCAATGTGCGTCGGGATATCGCGGAAGGCAGCCAACTGGAAAGAGACGGAGAACCCTTCAATGACAAGTATACTCTGAGGGGGTTGCGTTGCGTTCTCGCTTGGTGCGCGGACAATGCATCTGCTCCATTTGATGTCCCATTCGTCATACCTCGTCACCTGGGTAGACGAGGCTTTATCTGGACAGTGGACACCAATTGTCTTTTGCACTGTGCGGCTTCTGCAAGTTCCATTTCACGTCGGATGCTCTTTTCCGACTGGAAAATGCCGTTTGCGAGGCCTTCCTTCCTGGGTAGTACTATGCCACGTAGTTTTTCGATCTAGAGAAGGCCTATAATACTGCATAGCGATATGGTATAATGCAGACTTTCCACGCGATGAGGTCGAGGGGACGCTGCCCAATAGACTTCACGCTCGATGAATTTCTTTCGTACATCACTTTCTCTTCTTCGCCCGCAAAGGACATAAAATAATCAATAGGATCACTGCCACATAGTCCCAGTTGTAAGTAAGATGGTGGACCGCCTCTGGTGTTGATGTTGGTGCTTGCTTAGTTTGTGATGGTGTACGCGCCTCAGTTATCATTGATGCCCCCTTTGCAGCAGTGACCAGACCAATAAGAATCTGAGTTAGTTCGACCAAATTAAGCTTCAGTAGGTGAAAATCGCTATGAATTTCTGGGCCCTTTGCACCACCCCTATAATATCCTCTTGACCACGGAAGAACTAATTTCAGCCCTCTTCATTGCAAATCAACCTTATTCGGACTAACTATTGCCCGTGCGTCCTCACTCACATACACGTTCTTTTTTATAAATATTTTCAAATGGAGTTAGGTGCAATGGTTATACCCCTCGGGCTGGAAGACGGCAAATATTCTACCTTTTTTTCTTGAAGAATTGTGGAAATAAATCAAAAATTGCGGAAAATATTCTCACTGGAACCTTTTCCCTCATTCAAAAGAACAAGACAGTAATCTTGTAACCCCCGTCCGTTGAAATGTCCTTTGCGAACACTAACACTTCCTTTACATCTCTTACCGCACCTACCTCCGAAAAAATGGAGTTTCCCTTACCCCCTGTGATTTCGCATAGAACCTTCCAAGTTCTTTTACCAGAGAGGAGGCTTACTCCTCTTCCATGCCTATGACTGCAGGAGACTCTTTCTCACCCAATTCTCTGGAGTGGCCTTTGATTAACTTCTTTACAGTGGCAGCCCTCACGTTCTTTTTTTATGGGACGAGCAACAAACAACTCCAGCTGACAACAAATGACCACTCCGGGTGAAAGCGGCTTGATAGGACCAACTCGCGTAGAGGGGCGAGGGGTGATAGGAAAGCTCAGCCCGTGCCCTCCAAAGTCTAGCTGGCGCGGATATCGAGATTACAGGGGTCACTGTTCGTACCCACCTCTCTTTTCCGGAAGGATACTGGTTCGTCAGCCGAAGATAAGACAAAAGGTACCTCAATGAGGTACCTTGATATCTTGGGGGGGGGGCATGGCAACATGAAGGCCTTCTCCTCTGATGGACGTGGTTCCTGTGGTGAAGCAGCCCAAGACGGTAGAATCTTTAATAGCGTCGAACACGGGCTCAATGCCAAGCAGGAAACCCGAGTCCGCCCCTTTGCAAGGTCGTCTTCAGACGGCTTTGGACCTCAAGGGCTCACAAGGAGGGGAAGGATCTCCTCCAACCGCTGGTTCCCCTGTGACAGCGGGGACCTTCTCTGCTCGGAGAAGGATCTTACTGACGCCGGTACATCCAGCCTAGGGAATCCTTCCGACGGTGGAACGAAGGGGGTTCACTCCCCACACTCTTCTCATAAAAAGTTAGGAGAGAGGGACAAGAATGAAAAGACTAAGGTATTCTATACCTCCGCGGGAGCAACGTGGATGGATGGGTCCGCTGCTGTTTTGGCAAGCGATCCAGCGAAGATCGGCACGTCCGGCGGAGCACAAGGGCCGAACGTGCCGATCTTCGTCCCTGACCAAAACAAAAGCTAAAATGTGCAGAGCGGAGCCTCGATTACGTCGAGGTCCCTCAATCAGATGTTACCTGGCGTTTTCTAGCCCGCTGGCCTAAAATGCTTCCTCGTTATTCGCTCCACTGATGGCAGCATGTTTGCTAAGGGCAACATGATGCATTTGAGGATAAACGTTTAAATGAATGAAGCCTTCTGGTGAATGCGTCGAATCCCATCGAGGTGGCTTCGGACACTTGATAGCATGCCGGTGAGTGTGACGCCGCACTCTACTAGGAAATTCGTAAAAGGCGTAGTTTATGAGACGGAACTTGTGGAATACTCCATAGCTGACCTTACCTTAGAGCTGGCCGACCATGGAGCGAAGAAGGTCGAGCGTGTGATGAGAAAACAGGGAGGGGCCTAGAGACCCACTACTAAATTCATCGTCATATTCGATTGTGACAAGCTCCCTGAGTCGGGTCGTGCCAGTTGGTATCGCTACCGCGTGAAGGCATTCGTGTTACTACCGCAGAGGTGCTACTCATGCAACCGCTCCAACCATATAAATCGTTCATGTAGACGTGCTGAGTCGGGGTTACCCGAAGTCTGTGTAAGTTTTCACAAGGCCACACACGATAAGTCCTAATTGTGTGTGGCCATGTTTGTCATTACAGAGAGTCGCATCCCGCTTATTTGAAGCAATGTGGTTGGTGTATATCTCCTTAAGAAAGAAAACCTGGCCATTCATAGACAGGATTGTCTCTCATTTTGCGAGGCAAAGGACTTGGTCTTTGCGCGCCAGACGCTGCCTGGTACGTCCTATTCCTCAATGTTATAAAGACACGCTCTGTGTCTGTCCCCTACACGCCTAAGGGCACGGTCGTTTCCGAGCCCGTTGAGAACCCTTCTTTTGATTCTACCCGCCCTGGGCGCTCAACTCCTAAAGCTGGCGGCACAAATGTTTCAGACCCATTGCCGGCTAAAACCAGGGTTCTTCCCAACTCTCACTCAGCATAACTGTTTTCAGTAAGGCGAAACGGCTTCGCGCCCCACCGAGTAGTTAGAATCAACGGAGGAAGGCAAACCCCCTGAAGTTGATCGTGAGAGGTTCATATAGCTGCCTCACGAAATGAGGAAAACAGTAAAGCTGCTGCAGCTTTACTCTTAGGATCGGTGGTTCGAAGACGGTGGAACCTCTAAATGAGGCACCCCAGGACGAAGCCACCACGCCTGCCGAAAGTTTTGAGGCAGAGGGCTAAAAAGACTCGCATGGTGAGCCTAACCTACCCCGATAACTCATCGAAGGCGACAGCGCATTCAGTACATTGCTAGGCCAACAGCGCACAGAGTTCGCCCTCCAGTAAGCAAACGGGCCTTTCCGTGGGGGTCATCTGCTCAAAGAGGGCCCTTGCATCTCCTCCGAGAGCCCGGTAGGGCATATTCCTTCAATGGACTCCGGGCGAAATGGGACTAGCTGCGGAAGCTAGTCTCCTCCTGTTTCCCGTTAGCTATCTTTATGCAGAAGACTATGTTGGGCGCGTGCGTCTTGCCCACCCACTCGGGGTATAATGGTTTTGAGACCCTACCACCATGAGATAGTGGCCCAGAAGGAGGATGCGTGATTTACAACTAGCATGATGTCTCCGTTCATCTCTTTGCTCTTGATATCTCCTTTTATTCAGTAGCTGTGCAACTGCAACTGGATAGGAGGTATACCCGCGTATATTCCACCATCAGCAGATTTCGATGCGGGGGACTTCCGCCACGTCGTGGCACAGTCGCAGAGGCCCCTTCTTTTGTTCGGACTTCTGAATGATAGACACCCTCTCTGAGGAGACTACTCGATTAATCGCAGGGGTCAAATCCTTGCCGACTTGGTCAACAAGCTGGAGATAGGTTTCCTAAATGTGTATGAGTTTACGCATGACTTCCTGAGAACCGCTTTATTTTCCTGTCTCGATCTATCTTTGTGCTGTCAGGATGCACAGCCTGATTATTTTTTGGGGGGTGACCTCCATGGTAGTTTTAACTTTCCTATTGAAATTGCAATTTTTGGGCCTTTACCACCAGAGAGCCTGCTTCAGGGGTGATTCCCGGTGGCACGGTGCTCCTTATTTCAGGAAATGACTGATTTCTCTGTTTCAGTGGAGGAGTGTAGGTCGGGTGATTATGCCATTAAGTTCCTCTCTGGCAACCTCATAGCTGTGGGCCAAACTACTCTTCCTCGAATATCTTACCAGTTTGCACGGCAAATGCTTTTGTGATGGTCAGCCGAGTGTGAGGTAGCCCCCAAACAACCCCGTTATGTCTACATGCGCTCTAAGCACCGCCAGGTGAAATTCGTTGAGCTTAGGGCTAGGTTTCCGGCATGTTTCGGAGCCCGCCCGCCGCTCTTCGTGTCGGCATACGTTTGTTAACTTAACGGGAAGGTCCCTTTATCAGGGGTGTGGAAACCAGTCAAAAGGATTCGGGAAAAATTCACGCAAGACTCATCTCCCATTGTCCAGGAGAATGGGACCGTTTACTCAGACCCCGTAACCGTGGCGGAATCTTTCCCGAACGCTTTCTCCGAATTCTCTAGCTGAGATGCTGCTGCACCAGCATTCAATGCGCCTCGTGATGTCGCGGCAGGCCACCGACTGGACTGTACCTCTAGAGGTGGAGAGCCCGTCAACGACAGGTCTAATTTAAACGTATTGCCTTCCACTCTCGGTTTGTGCGTGGATACCACCCATGGTCCAGACGATGTCGAGTGCCTCAATACCTGGGTGAGCTACGTATGGCATTTCTGTTATATTTCTTTAACATGATCTGGGTATATGGTATCCACCAAGACTCCTAGATGATCGCTACTGTACTCGCTTTTCGCAAACCGGAAAGGGATCACTCAACCTCTGCCCGTTTCCGCCATCTCACTAAACTCCTGCGTGTGCAAGTTGATGGAGAAATTGTTAAATGTTTGATTAACCTTTTTTCTTGACAGCCGAAGCCTTTGGTCTTCTGCACAGTGCGGCTTCAGCCAGTTCTATTCCACGTCTGATGATCTTCTCCGTCTTTAAAAGGCCATCTGCGAGACCTTCCTTCGTAAACAGCACTACACCACGTTTTTTTTCGATCTGGAGAAGGCCTATGATACCACATGGCGATATGGTATCAGGGAGATTTTCCACACGATGTGGGTTACGCCTCCCAATCTTTATATCTGAATTTGTGAGAGATCATCGATTCGGCCTACGGGTGGCTGATCGCTCTCTGGCTAAATGGAGGAGGAAGAAAAGGTTCTGCAGGGATGTTACCTCAGTGTGATACTGTTTGCATTGAACATCAACAGCATTAGTTCAGTGCTGCCGGGAGATGTTCTCGCCACGATATAAGTGGGCGACCTTGCGATCTCATTAGGCGCGGTACAGATCCCAACTCTAGAAAGTCAAATCCAACAGGCATTTAACCGCCTCTCTCGCTATTCCGAAGCGCACAGGTTTCGGGTTTCCTTGTCAAAGACTAAGGTCGTGCAGTTAAGCCGCCACCTATGGCTCAACCCTAACAAGGCTTGTTTCTAAATCGGGTGCACCTCGAAATGGTGGACTCGCACCGTTTCCTTGGTCTTGTATTTGACCGACACCTCACCTGAGAGGCTCATATTCACAGCCTTAGGGCCTCTTGTATCCGAGACATGCTAATTCTTGGCTCCGTGACCTTCATGTCCTGGGGGCAGATATGGCTACTACCTTACTTTTTTATCTATCCTTTGTTCGTTCCAAACTCGACTACGGAGGTGAGATTTATGCTGGATCCACTACACCGGCCTTCGCCTGGCGAATGTTTCCTTCCGCACTTTCCCCATTGTGAGCCTACTTGCCCAGCACCCTGCCTTGGAGGCTACCACCCTTGACCATTTGTCACTCCACTTCTGTTCTCAAAGCTTCTAGAGCGCCGGGAGTATTTTGTTCGGCTTTTTTGGAGCGCACTTTGCGTCATGCTGGAACCGTACCAGTGTATATGGATGGCTCCAAGTGCCAAGAGGCGGTCGATTTCCACGCCGTTTTCCCTCTCTTTGAAGTCATTGGGGATCTTCCTGGCGCTGCGTCTATCTTCATGGCCGAGCTGGTTGCAATACACCGCTCGGTACGGGAGATTACGCGGTGCCCATTTCAAAAACCGCATTCTGATTAAAAGCAACTCACAAAGCGGCTTGAGTGCTCTCGTTGCATTAAAATTTCCGCATTCCCTCTTTCGTGATATCTGTGACGTCACGGTTTTCACGAGCCGGGCGAATGTCGAGATTATCTTCTGCTGGGTTCCTGGACATGAAGGACTTGCGGGGAATGATGGCGCCGAAGAGTCTGCGAGAACCGGGCGATCAGACTAGCGCTCGCTCTTCCTCACACCAATTAAATGGCAGGAATAAGGAAACTCTCCGGGCTGCTTGGCAACGAAGATGGGAGACGGTCGAGGGGAACTTAAAGTTCTGTGCCATTGCGCCGCACCTGTTCCCATGGACCTACCTCCCCAATGCCGCGACGACTTTAAGTTGCACACTTGTTTGACGCACGCCCATTTGATGGAGCGCTTGGCTGAACCATAATGTGAAGACTGCGTTGTATCACAGACTGTTCAGCACATTCTTGTTGAATGTCTAAGTCTGGGTGATCTTTGATCACCTTACCTGTCCCGGTACTGGGAAGAGCGGGGTTGCTACTGCTTGTCCCTTATACTCTGGACGAATTCGTGCACACTAACTTGTGGACTTTATGATTTTGGGAGGAGGCCGATCTCCTCCACCTTATTTAACTGGTTTTCTGTTGTTGTTCTTGCTAGGTTGCACGTTCTTGTGCCAGGGGTCCGACGCCTGAGTCTGCTTCCACCTTGTTGCCTTTTTCCTTTTTTTATTATTTTTGTTGTTGTTTTTGTTTTGCATATTGTTATTTAAATATAGCTTAGTACTAGGCTGTCGTGAGTACGCCGACTTATGCCCAAGTAGGCAGTTGCTAGATTAGCTATTAAGATTTTAAAAACATCTCACGCATCAATAACAACTCCGTATGCCCTTGACATCGCGCAACTGTGCCGTAGGGGTTAGTTACGCACATTTAGCCAGGATGTGAACCAACATGCCATCGAAAAAGTGTGGCAAGCCAAAATTGGGGCTGGTACCAAAAGTCCCCCGTGAGGGTTCCGGAGACTCAATGGCACATCCCCTCCAACGGAGTATCCTGTTAGACTTGCTACCTGGAGGAGCTTCACATCCTCCCGACCTGAGTGCAATGTAGGTAAGCCCTTTCACTGGGTTGACATGAATTCTCTGATGAGGCTTAGGAAAGATGTTGGTAAAAATGTCTACTACTGTTGCCCTTGAAAGATTTAATAAATTTTTAGCCTGAATAACACTTATATCTTCACACCAAAGGAAAATTTCCTCTATCCATTTCTGAAGGCACAATTTTAATCGGAAAAAGAGCTAGTCCTTACGAATCGAAGCAGTTTATTTGTTGGGATTTTAATACACGCTCTGCACTTCATTTCAACCCTCGATAATCCATGCTGCTTCATTCAGCTTATAACTCCCAGTGGATTTTCTTCAGTAAGCGGTTTGATAATTTACTGGCATGTTGCACAACCCATAATTACCCTCTGCGCTCTTCACAAATATATGTGAAGAACTAAGCTTGTATATAAAGGCACAGTGTACTACTCTATATATCTCTAAACAATAAACAATTTCCAAACTGGACATCTTCCAAAATATAAAGTAAGATTACAATTACGGCAATTTATGTTCTTCTGATCCCAGAAAACCCCCCAGCAAAATCAACAAACCCGGTAATTATTTTCTCCCCTCATCTCCGCAAAATCTTTAATCACACTATCAAAATCTGAGCTTGAATTTGATTAACAAATGACTCTACCCAAACGTGCCGCACCCAACCCCACCTCACCCCCTAGTCCGCCAGGGTCGAGAGACACTTTTTATAGCCTTGATGGGGACGCACACAAACATACATACTATACAAACTTGTAAGTCATCGTCATGTAGTACGTTCACAACTATTAAACAAATAATGCTAACTTTAATGGTCAAAACACACACACACAACACTCACACAAACATATACATACTCAGGCGCGCACACCACTTAAGAAAGATCTGTGAAGTCCCTGATCCATTCAACTTCAAATATCCCCTCACGTCATGCTTCCCCCACCGCTCGCCTGATCTCAGCCAGACGACTCTTCCATAAATGCAAAAGAAGCGCGCTCGTTGTCGCACACAAACGCATACATACAGTCACATCCAGCAACTGAGTTCACACGTACTTTTGTGTGTACAAATCTCTTCGGAACATTTCGGATCTATGAAATCAGCTCTAGTGATCCTGTTCATCCGCCAGTCATGAATTTATCTCCATCTGGTTGCTCTTCACCCCGTTCTTGCCCTTCACCTAGACAAAATTTCGGGGGAAAGATGGTGTTAGGCCATCAAATCAATAAAAAGACGAACTGAGAAACAAAAATGGAAAAATAAAAATGGAAGGGGAGGAGAAGGGTAACGATAGGGAAACCTAAGGAGATTTTAAAAAGAAAGAAGAAAGAGAGAGATAGGGAAGGGGAGACGAGGTGTGAGAGGGATTGGTCAGTTTGATTTTATGCAAATGAATCGAGTGGAGGGAGCCCAAATCCACAATTTGGGGGAGAGGTGAATTCAAAATCCATCCTCTGCAAGGCATGTTTTAATTTTTGGGCGAGACCTTGTCTCGAATTTAGCAGGACTCGAAACCGGTCAAGAGCGAGACGCAGACTTTGCTTTAAATTTTCGCCTTTAATTTAGAGCGCAATAACAATGAGGCAGAATCCCGCAGAAAGTTATTAAGGAGAAATCTGTAAAGTAGTGAAGGTAAAAAAGTGAAAATAATTAAATATATGTGCCGAAGGGCCTCCATCCGATATTGGGGTTGGATAGGGGCCAAATTGTGCCCCCTCTGGTTGCAAAGGGGTGTCATTTCCCCATATTATCCTGCTCACGTAGAATAGGGGAAGATGTAGGAAGAATAAAAAAAGGGAGAGAGCACTAATTTCTCTTGGAATATTGGGGTCGGAAGGGCATACCACTCCTCCAGTCACGAGATTCAACATCCTCGTGCAGAAGGACACCGAGCTCCATCCTATACGACGACCTCGTTTCTGTCAAGCACTTAAGGCCACAGCCGGTCTCCTGAAGAGAGGTGCGTCCTCTCGCTCCGAGTGACACGAGGATAGACCTGACTCAGTGGTTTGAATCGAACTTTTTGAGAATGGATAGGGAGGCTGGTACGTTCCTCTTACTCTCTATTCACCCACCTTTTTCTATGGCCACCTCTTCTTTCTCTAAGTTTAGGGACATACATCATACCTAATGCCCTGTCAGAAAATAGGCTTCAATAAACAAGCCCCTTTAACCCCCACAAGTTGCAAGAGAACAAGACTTGAGCGGTTCTGAGCATTGGAGCACGATTAAAGAGAATATGGGTGTGCGAATGGAGAGAGAGAGAGAGAGAGAGGGATAGGCGGGGATAATCTGGCAGAATAATAACTTTCGGAGACAGGCAAATCATTATTTTTCTTCGTCCATCAAGTCACTCGCATTAAATACCCCTTTGCCCTCGTTCAAACATTTTATTCCACTTTCATATCTCAGAAGGAAACATTTTTATTTAAAACTTATTAAGGCAATCACCACTTGTTATCCGGTCCTGTATTACTCTGCCTCACTGTTCCTTCTTCCCTTTAACCTGCCTCTATATCGTATTCCCCTCAACCCTTTGTCAAGAGACCCATAGAAACAAAACCTACATATTCTTGATTCTGGATTACATTTCCCAAGGTGGAATCCAACCAAAATATGGGTCTCTTTAAAGATTCCCATACATTTAAAATTCAACGAAGGAAAATTGGTCCCTATTCGATCCACCTCCGCTCTAGGCCTTGGTTTGACACTTTAATAGCGTCTCAGTTCCATGGGCCGTTATGAGGGCCTCACACCGCGAATTGAATTAATTACGGAAAATCCCCATGAAGAAGTTTGACAAAGAGTCTCTATAGTTCTATATGCAAAGGGAGAGAGGGAGGGGGGTCTACAAGTACTTATTTCGGGGGATCTTCCTATTATTCGTTGCATATGACGTGAGCTGTTTCTTCGTTATCCTCATTTTCTAATTCTTTTGTGTAATTCGAAACCAAGTTTCACTTCTCTATTCTACAATTGGTAAAATACATTTATTAAAGACCTTAAGTTTTCTACACCGATGCATATATCGTTAGCGAAAATTGTTCAGAATTTCTACTGCTTTACAAGCTAATTGTGTTCCTCTGTTAATATTATTTTCTGTACTGCCATCATAATTTACGAACCTTCTTTGATAAACGTTTTCTTCTACCAGCTTTGCCTATTTGATCTATATCTTTGTTCACAATACCCAGGGTTTACTCATTATTTTCGCCTCTAGAACGCCCATTTTAGGTCAAATTTGAGAGACTTGCTCAAATTAGTTCCTTTATTATTTTTGGAAATTTGTAAAATTGCACCAAACAATGTGATATCGTCAGCAACAGTAAGATAGTTTATTAGGTTCATTTAATGAATTATTTCTTCGTTTACTAATAAGGTACCTGCTTGTCTTCAAGTCCTACCATAAACATCTCTGGAAAAATTAGTATTCCATGTCTGATCAATGTGAAGTAGATAATTTTAGAAAGGATTTCATTTGAGGTCATAGTAACTCCTGGTTTCTATAGTACACCTGTTGTTACTAAATCGATATTTATATATTAATCTTTTAGGTAGTCAACAAAGTATATAGAAACGAGCTATATTTTGATCTAACTAAACAACTATTCAACACCTTGCTGATGTTATCATTATAATTACTGCGAAGCTATAGAATCTTCCTGCTATAATTACTGATTCTAATTAAACGTTTGAGTTGACCCGCGTCTTTTAGTTTTTGCAAATATGTCAAGTTGCTAAGGAGCGATTCATTAATCTAGCTACTTCTATGATGGACACTTTAGCCTCACTCCATCTCAGCGCTACTTTATTTTTGTTTATTAGTATTTTTATTAGTTATTATTATTTGTATTATTATTATTATGACTACCTCCTTCCCCTCCTTTATACTAGGAGTAACTCTTCTTACCTGGAGAGAGTTCGGTCCGGTAACCATGGTGCTCGGGTGGATGCATGCCATCCTGGGTGTAAACTAATGCAGGATTATGATAATAGTAGTTAATCACCCACCTTGCTTGTTAGTAGAACCAGCAATCCCTAGTTTTATACCCGCCTTCCCCCTTCCGAACATGCTCTTTTATCCACAAAGGTTCTGGTTGCCAGCACACGTTTTGCCCTTATTGGACGCTTAGTCGAGAAGCAGTATATATCGCGCACTTCTTGCCACTGCGAGGGTCAAAGGTTCAGCAGGTAAGGCAACTACAAGGCACAGAGTGTGTCGACTCTGCTCACTATCTTTTAGTACATATATAAGGGCGCTAGGCTGGCACTATCCTTTAGGGTTAAATCTTGATGCCAATTTCGCTTGAACGGCAGGCCAGATTGTCAAAGCCCATCTTAGCTCGAATCCATTGGTGGACCTACGCAGCATTCGCCTTTCATGTACCATTCATTCATTCAAATCCATTGGCTGAATATGTGTAAATTATCACATTCTGGAATTTTCTGATTATTCAGATACATTTAGCTTAACCTTACAGGGCATTGGGAGGTCCTAGTATCTGTTTTCCGTGAGTTTTGCTTTTTTAGTAAATATGATCGCGACATTAGAGCAAAATTTTGGCGACCACTGGTGCATGGAGATCTGACCCTAAGGATAGCCTTGCGGTCTTTAATTTTCAGGGATAAGTAGCACAATTAAAACACCCCCTCGACCCATTGACGGGCGCCCTTCTCACCACTTATATGCGGTAAAGGGTCTTGCACTTTGCCATCTTTGGAGCCGCCTCCGTGCAGCTTCACATCAGAAAATGACTTTGCACATCCTTAATCTTATTCATGTGCTCCAGCAACTTTCTTTCAGTGGAGGGAAGATGTACTCTTCTCCTATGTCTAATGATGAGGTTGTTTCCCACTTACTTTTTTCTTTGAAGTTGTCCATGGATGACTCTATCTCTCAAAAACAGCGGTAGTTTCCCGTTGCCTTTCACGGGAGACGTCCAAGAAAAAAGGCAGGCGTCCTAGTATCAACCTCTCCCGGTGAAAGTAGTTCGATAGAGCCAACGCCTTTGTAAAGGCATGTAATAGCATGACTTCTCAGGCTCTGCCACCTACAGTCCTGCGTCTCACGTGTACATGGGCCGGCTTCCCTACCCCGTCTCTTTTCGATGGAGTTGAGCTCACTGGCCAAAAAGACTGAAAATCATAAGACTGAAGATTCCTCGAATGGGATTCGTGATACCTTGTTAAGGGAGCACATGGAGGACCCCTAAAGTTGGACATGGTTCAGCAGGTGACCCAGCTCCATATAGCAGGATCTTTCATGGGAGAGAATCCGAGCTCAGTGCCAATCACTCAACCGGATTCCACCCCAGTGCATGCTTCTTCTCAGTCGGCTCGAGTCCACAACGAACAAAAGGGGAGGAGGGACATTCTTCCCTGACTGGTTTCCCTTTAACAGCAAATTCCTTTTCCATCTCGAAAAAGAATTTTGCTGAGCGTAGGTCGTTTGGCCAAGAGGCGCCTTCCCTGAGGGGGGAGAGAAAATATACAATATGATGAAATCATAGATGGCTAGGGTGTACTCTCCCTCCAAAGAGGCTGAGGGGAAGGACTTTCCCACTGCTGCTTCGGCAAGCTACCAGGCATGATCGAGACGTCCGGCTGCGAAGCAGCCTAGGTTGGCGAGGTATAGACAAATACCAAGGTCGAAAGTGGTCTAAGTGGAGCCAAGTTTACGTTAAGGTAAAAGAATATCAGACTTTCTGGCGTTTCTAGACCGCTGGCATCAATCACATTCTAGTTATTCGACCCTAAAATTGCACAATGTTGGGTAAAGTCAGGCTGATCATAATAGGGAAGCATTATTAACTTTGCTTGGTAGAGAGCCAAAGGTAGCCCGTTTTTTAGATGAAACCTTTTTGGTGAATACGTCAGATCACTCACAGGTAACCATGATAAGCCTCCTTCGGAGATAACATCACCTTTGAACTTTCAGATCAAGGACGGTAGCGGTCGAACGTGTGGTGCATAAGCGAGATGGGCTTCGAAGCTTAGCCCTACACCTAAGCCACGTTTAACCGTGACAAGCTGTCTCAGTCGGTCGCTACCGAGTGAAGACATTCGTGGCGCTGCTGCAAAAGAGCTACTAATCTGACCACTTCGGCTAAACAAATTACTCTTGTATACCTGCCAACTCAGGTTTATGTGAATTCTATGTAAGTTCTCCAAGGAGGTACATGATAAGTTCATATCGTGTATTGCAAAGGGTTTCTATGGCAGAGAGTCTCACCTGGCTTCTACGAAGCAAAATGTTGCGTATCTCATGGAGAGGGGAATCCTGGCTGTTCAGGCTGAAGATCGTCTCTCATTTTGCTAGGCTAAGAAATTGGTCCTGGAGCGTCCGACAGATCTGGGACGTCTTATGCCTCAATTTAAAAAGAACACCTTGGGTTCCTGGCTACATCAGCCATACTAGCAAAGTAGTTTCCGCGCTCATTAGGAATTATTATACATGTTCTAACCGTCCCCCGAGTTCTCCCTTGGTAGAGTTGGTGTCACAAAGGGTTCAGAACAAGCCTCGTCTAAAACTAGACCTGGCCCTCTTCCACAGACCCCGCGTAGCCGTTTGTCCTTAACTCCCTTCGACCACCCCTGAGGTTGTCTTAACGCAGACTAAAAAAGTTCCTAAACTATCCCCCTATACATCACCCATGGTGTCAATGCGGAAGAAAACGCTTCGAAACCTCACCAGATCAGTCTTACAGGGCAATGGCGACTTTAGAGCCTTGTTCTGAATACAACTCGTGGTCTGCTGGCCAACAAGTTGGAATTGCATAAGCTCGTTTCCTCCATTCTCCGTTAGCTATTTTCGTACAGGAGGCAATTGAGGGCACGTGTCACCTGCCCACTCTCCTGGGATATACTGGTTGTGCGACCCCAACATTACTGCATGGGGCAAGACAGGAGGATGCGTGATTTACACTCTGAATGATATTTCCTCTCTGCTACTTGGTTTAAATACTTCACTTAAGGCAGTGGCAGTACAGTTACACCGAACTACAGATATAATTTTATTTCTTAGCACATTCCACTCTCAGATGACTTCAAATCTGGGGACTTACGCCGCCTCGTAGCTTGGTTTCCGTGGTCCTTTTTATCCCCTTCGGTTACCCTAGGATTAGGCCTAAACTCTGATTTGATTAAACGATTAATCCAGGGCTCAAGTCCTTGACAATCTGATCCCCCTATGTTCTCTGGACGTGCAGCCAGTTTGAGTTTGAGGTGATCGATGAACTTCATCATAGAAACCTTTTTCACATTCAAATATAATCCTCTGGGCCGAACCCACCTAAGAAACCGCCTCATTTGTTCTTAGAGTGGGTGCAATTGTCTGCATTTCAGGAAATGACATATGTAGTTCTTTGTCTCAGTCGAGAAGGTTAGTTTGATTATGAAGCTCTGATTTCTTCTCCGACAACCTCCTGGCTGTGGTCCTAACTATAATTTTTAGAAAATGCGGCCGTTTTGTACGCTGTTTTTTTCCTTGGTAGACTGAAAAATGTAATAGGGCTAACAAAGAAAAGCGATATGCTTGCATGCGCTCTCAGCGCCGCCCAATGGATTTCATGTTGGACGAATTTCATCGAACTAGGGATAGGTTCCGATACATTTTGAAGGACGACCGCAACTCCTCTTGATTGGCGTGACTTTTCTCATAGTTGCGACTAGGAACTTTGGGTTCCAAGATCGCTTCACTGCACAGGAAGAATGCAGTGCGTATTTGATTGGAGGGTATGCCATTGCGGTAACCACATTCAAACAGCTCATAAGTGATATCGTTCACAAGAACCGTGCCCGCGCCTTCCTCTCGGGTTATTTACGTAAGAGTCGTTTTATGTCCTGGAAAAAATAGCTTTCCTTCATCACTTCCTCTTCTTCACTTACAGTGGACATAAAAATAATCCTTAAGATCAATGCCACATAGTCCCAGTTGTAACTGGTGCTTGAATAGTTTGTGATTGTGTATGGATCTCAGTTATCAGTTGAGCCTTCTTTGTAACTGCGACCAGAACGATAAGTAGGAAAGGATCTCTATAAATTCCTAACCACGGAGAAATAAAGATCAGCTCTCTGTCATTGCAATTGAACTTTCTCTGTGCCTAATTATTTCAATTGTGTGTTCCCATGGCGTCCTCACTCACATACAAGTTTTTTATAAATATTTTCAAATGGAGTTATGTGAAATGGTTATACCTCCCGTACTGGAAGACGGCAAACCTTCTACCTTCCTTTTGAAGAGGTGTAGAAACGAGGCAAAAGTTTGCGGAAAATGTTCTTGCAGGAACTTCTTCCGCCATTCAGGAGAACAAGACCGTAATCTTGGAGCCCCGTCCTTTGCAGTATCCTTTGCGAACGCCTACTCCACATTCTCTTACCGCGATGCTGCTCTGCCAACATTCCCTTAATCTCCTGAGCTCGCTGAACGTAGCCAACTGGAGTCTTCATGCAGAGGTGGAAATGAAATCAACGGCATGTTTAAATTAAGTGAGTTGCTTTTCGCTTTTACTTAGTGCGCGGACATCTTTCCTGGTCGCCAGGGCAATGCTTGAATCTCTATTTGTTCAAAAGTATCTGGATAGTAGGAAGATTCCTGGCGAATAACAAATGTGTTTACTCTTCTCAAACAGGTGTGAGACCATTCTAATTGTTCAGTTTTTGTCAAATTTATCCAACCTCCTGCGTAAAAACGTTGATGTAAAATTGGTAAATGTTAGATTATCCTTTTTCCTAGACAGCGAAGGGTATCGTTATTCTGCCAACTGCAGCTTCTGTAAGTTACAAGACACGTACCATGTTATACTCTGGCTAAAATATGCTATTTGCGAGGCCTTAATTTGTAGACAGCAGCACTATACTACTGTGACTTTGCTCTGGAGAAGTCATATGATACCGTATGGCGATATTGTACCTTGAAGACGCTCTACTCATATCTGAGTTCTTGTGATATCTTCTATTCAGCGTACGGATAAAAAAATCACGATTTGGCCAAAATGTAAGGAGTTCTCGTCACTCAAATATTGTTTTCAGTGTCACACTCTTGCCTTGAGCATCACCTGCCATTTGTGCTGTATCTGCTCGCATTGAATTCGTTGGGGCACTACCAGGAACGTGTCCATCTTCACGGCCCAGCTGGTGGCACTACACCTCTTGAAACGAAAGGTACGTGTCTCTTAATGT
The DNA here is from genome assembly GCA_963969495.1 of Ceratothoa steindachneri. Lineage (NCBI taxonomy): Eukaryota > Metazoa > Arthropoda > Malacostraca > Isopoda > Cymothoidae > Ceratothoa > Ceratothoa steindachneri. Next base: position 140,539,806 of record OZ018329.1, on the reverse strand, counting down.
TGGCAGATTATATTGTGAGCTTTAGCGACTCACAAGTTGCCCTGATTGCTCCGTGGCCTTGAAATCGCTGTACTTCATTGTACGAGGTATCAATGACACCAGGGCTGCAATTTGCTGGGCAGATGTCGAGAAGGCCTTTTGCCTGTTTATGGTCATGTAGGGATTGCAGGAGACTAGCGTTTGGCCTTTCCTCACGCTGACCTCATGGCAGGAATCAGGGCAGCCATCCGGGGTACCTGGTGAATAATATGGTAGAAAACCGATGAGATCTTAAAGTTGCGTGCTACCGTGCGCGACTGGACCCTTGGAACTACCTCCCAAATGATTCGGCGACTACAGGTCGCTTCTGTCTTCTTCGAATTGGGTACACTGGAGGCAGGCACTGACATTGTATGATGGGTTCCAATTCATCCTACTACGACGACTGCCTTCTCCCTCAAACTGTTTGACACATATTTGTGTAGTGAATAGATATCGGTTCCTGTTCTCTGTACATAAAGGAGTGGGAGCTGTACCGCTTATCCCTCGTAATCGTATGGGTTCGTGTATACAGAACTGTGGAGGATGCCACTTCCTTCACATTTGCGTGCTGTTGGTGTTGAGTGTGTGTTGTGACGCTTTTGTTGCTCTTTGTTGTTTTTAAGATTTATTTTAATGTAATCTATTCTGTAGGATATTCTGTAGGACCAAGAAAGAAAAAGGGTTGCAGGAGGAGGGGTGTATCTGGAGCGGATGACGAGTTGGTAATGCCGACACCCCAACTAGGGTGATGCCCTAAAGAGATATAACCTTCATAAGGGTTCCAATTGAGCCCCGTAACAACCATGACCGTAGGCCTGAAATAGCCAGGATCATATCGCGCATTTTTAACTTGAGAATTATAGGGTGTGTCCCATGCCACACAAGGCGCAAGGGGACTAATTCAGTGGAATGTCTGAAATAGATTCGGCCGGTACATTGGTTAGAGTAAGCAAAGTGCGGCTCGTGGCAAATTGGAGTGAACCAACTTGGCACGTCCATAGGCACGATTTGTTTGGTGGTAGAAGTGGTAGCAGTGGTAGAATATCCATAGCAATGGCAAGAGTTCCTTAACGCGGTAGCTATACAAACTAGTTTTATGGACTCAGGGAGACTGTAACAACTGAAATCGACAATGTGTTTATGAGTTAGTTTCGAGGCCTGTCCATGGTTTTCTCATCACAAGTTTGACCTTGACCGATACCTTGTCAGCCTGCTCTTCTAAGTTGTCTTCTTCAGAGTATTAAACGGGTGATCTCATTAATACTGCTCATTACGCAAATTTCATAGAAGAAAGCGGTATCCCATGTACAAAAGAGCCATGGTGTCTTACGAATGAACTCATATTAGCCTCTTGGGCAGTTTCTATAGCATTCACCAGAAAGGGCCCCACCGAAACAACTGTCTAGATTCTCTACGTAGAACCCTAGCTAATGCTTCGCGTTAATGAAACATATACCATTTGGACAACATGCTACTATCAGTGTTTGCAGTCGGAGGTCTTATAGACGCCAAACGACCTCTCGAAAAAGCCCTTCGATTTAATTGAGGCTCCTTTCAGTTTACTTTTGGCTGGTTCTGTGACCCCTTCCTATCTCTTGAGGCGCTCTGGGACATAATAATCCACCCTTTACCCATCTGTACTGGGAATTCCTCCTGAGCAAGAGGAAGCCATACTCATTTTGTTCTTCTCTTCTTCTCTTTAGCAAAGGAGAGCGAGGAATGTATTTTATGCCCCCTCTGAGGCAGTTCTGAGGCTAAATAATCCAGCATGAGCCATATTCTTCGACACGGTATGGAAATGCAAAGATGCGTTCTTCTTAGAGAAGAAATCGGTAGTGACTTTCTCTCCACTTGAGAGCTCAGGAGGACCTATTCCTTTTGGGGGGTCTAGCATGGGAGTGAACACTCACTCAGGGAATGTTCTCACTAAATCAGTGCCCTTTCACATGGAAGACTTTGCCATCTAAAGTGATAGCACTTTGAGTTCAGCGCTCAGTTCACGGTTTTTTTCACCATGACGTCGTATATATTAAACAAGAATCACCGGAGCCTTAGCCTGGTGTGTAAATATACGTAGATGGGGCCGAGAAGCCAATCTCAATCGGGAAGAGAGAGTTCAAAGATACACCCCCCCAAATTCATAATAGAGTCCATAATTGCAGGAAGTATGGACCACCGTGCCCACATATCCATGTAGAGGAATTATAACATAACTACACCCAGAGGGCCAAGCATACATATATGTTAAAGTCCATCCTTGGAGAGAGCGAAAGAAACGTACCAGAAGATGAGGGGTGTGAGAACTTTAGTCGTCGTGACTAACAGTCAAACTGCCGAAAGGCTTTAATCTCCCCCACCGAGTTGGTAGTCGAGTCGAGCTGCAGGACCAAGGTAGCCACAAAAGGCCATTAAGCAGCTCTCAAAAGATCCGATTACCTACGTGGGCTGGAGGCCCGCGGTCAAAGCGCACCCCCCCCAAAGCGGTGCCAGATCAAAAAGAACACCGAGGAGAAATAATGTGATGGTTGTCGGTGCCTCTTATTAAGAAGCAGACCTGGGCTCCGGGGTGGCACCCCCCTCCCCCTTACGCTCCCCTCAAGGGCATTCCCCCTTTCCCCTTAGGTGGAACGGTCGCCGAATTATAAATAATCTCCGTGAGGAAGGAAAGAAGATTAGTGATTATTCTGTTAAAGACGATAGAGGACTACATCAATGTGATTAGTCCCTCACCCAGTTCCGAAATCGACTTCTAAGAATTAGAATTTTGTCGCTTTTTCTTAACGGTGCCGTACCGAGTTATCCTTTACAGACTTAACAAGAGGTCTGGCTGAATCACAATTCCTAGTGCCAAACAGAAATTTCTGGAGCAAGATAAAAGAAGACCCGCTTACCCTCGAGTGACTCTCAAATTGAAATCTCAGTAATTGTGAGAGAAGAAGAACTAATCCCCAAGGAAGTTCCACTTAGGTACTTTTGAAATCACCTCGTATAAGAAAACCCAGTGGGGCAACCCTGCGAAGAAGACGGGTATACTAAAAGAACTCAAAAACTACCCAGAAGAGTACTCCTTGAGCCAGAGAGCACAACGCCTCTCTCCCTCTTGTAGACGTATAACCGGAGATAAAGTTATCAGAAGAATTAGACATTGCCCCCCCCCCTCCCCATCTCTGGGATAAACTCCTCCTGACGGTGCAATTCAAAGAATCCTGAAAAATCCAAGATAGCGAAATCCGTCAAACCCTGTTCCTTTCAAGGTCATGTCAGTCCGAATGACTATATATATTTGTTTTGATTAAGTAGGATTTTAATTCTGTAACCAAACTAACTAAAGGAGAGATAATATTTTGTAAATCACGTCATATTTTTTAGATTAGAGGAAAGTAAATTGTGGCTAAATGCTATACTAAAAGGTCTCCATAAATTAACTAGCTGGCAATTGGTTTATTTACGTGGAAACTACTTTGCGTTGATCATGACTCGCATCTGGAATAGGTCCTTATTCAATTCTTGTGAACCATGTTAAACTTATATATATTATTGTAAATATTTTGAGTTAATTGATAAATTAAAAAGATAGATATTTTTGGTTAATTTTTGGTGTTTCACTGGATCCTTACGTGTTGACCGGCTCTTTCCTTAAAAATGGATTAAATGATGTGGTACTCTCGTGATACAGTAATTAAAGAGTCCATTCAGCCAATAGAGGAATTGTTTCCCTTCCTACAGATTAGTGTCAGACTGGCGCACTAAAGTCATTGAATATATAATACTCTGACAAAAAGGGCACAACAATACTTCGACAATCCATTTACCCTCTAAGGAGAGTGAACGATTCTTGGCCTATTGTGACAAATTTCTTGTAGGGTCACTGAAAAAAATAGTCACCTAGGGATTAATCTGAGGAATAGGTTAGAGAGGAATCTCGTCAAAAATAAACAGAAGAAGAGGAAGTTACGTAGTAGCTCTAAGACAAATGGAGGTGACCTGAGTGAGCACAGATGGCAGGGCACCTCCTTTTTATAGGTGAAGTTTCCTTAGAGCAAATCCGAAGATGGTAGAGGTAAAGCTGATTTACATGTTTGGGATTCTAATGTTGGGAGCACCTTTACCTGGCGTAGAGGTAAGTTATTTCACCTTCTCCTTTTGGTATTTAAGGGAACAAGGTTGCGCTTAAAATTGATAACATAACCTCATTAATTCTTTTAGATGTTAAGGCGAATAACTCGATAAGAACAAAAGATAAAGAATGTGAACATTTATAGACGATTCGAGCTAAGATGGGACTCGACAACCCGACTGCAATAGTAGCAACATTGTCGTGGTGCTTTGAAACTTAAAGAAACGTACCAGCGTAGTCTCCTCATACATGCATTAGAAGTAGTGAGCAAAGTCAGCAAACCACTGCACACCGTGTTTAATACCTCCACTAGCCAGGGAGCTTTAGATCCAAACAGTAGGTAGTGACCTGAGGGTGTAACCTGAAACTCAGCTTAGTTATAGTAAGATTGCGAAAACTCGCTGTGCCTCCAGAACCTCTCTGGTTAGTAAGAGCAAAGTTGAAATGGGGTAGATGTGGGTATGTAATAAAGAAGTATAGAGATAGGCGGGTCCACTAAGAAGTACAGATGCCGTAACTGTCTTCCAAGTTTCAGGTGCAGCAGGGGTGTTCCCTTCGGCTTTTGCATCCACCTCCTTTGGTTTAAAGACAATGAAGAGGGGATAATCCTAAGATGGAGGAGGTGCATAGATATAAAGGGGAAACGCAACAGCTTCCTCACCGATTTACAAAGAGTTAAATTCAGCCCATTGAGATATCTAGCCCTCTCCTAATATTACTAGGGCATGGTGTAGTTGCTGCTTCTCCGCTTGTAGGCTACAGTAATTAAAGCAGCAGGTAAAAACCATTAGTAGAAGGTGGAGAGCATGTTGTTAATATTAGGCTGAAAAAGACAATAGAGTTGTAGACATTGTCAATGTGAACGTTGAGAGATAAATGACGATGAAGGCGATGCCCAGGTTTTGACGGTATCGGAGAAGGGAAAAAGTTTTTTCATGGTTGATTTTACAAAAGTTGTCCGAAAGTCGTGAAATAATGATAAGAGCAGAAAGTAAATTTCTAAGAGTCGCAGGAAACTAAGCTCAGGAGAATGAGAGATGGATGTGATTGCGTTGCATCTTTAGTTAAATGAAATGATAGTCCAAACATTAAGAGAGTAAATGGGAGAAAAGAGAGAGGAAACAGAAGAGGAAAAAAATGAGTATTGCACAACAGTGAAACGAAAAAAGTTCTGAAATTGAAATAGGCAGGACACATGGCTAGAAAAAACGACTGAATATTGATGAAAATCATTCAGTTGATGCCATTATATATAAGGACACCAAAAAACAACATTTTGAGAAAGTGAGAGGATGGAATCCACTGTTACAGTGGATGTGTTTGTTTTATTATTTCTTTATATATCGTCGTTGCTTATTTCCTGGTAATTTTTGAGATAAAACAAAGATATTTTCAGCTAATTTTCATTTTGGGGATGGATTGAAAACATTTCTCCATCTCTGTCAAAGTTTAATAATTTGATTTTATAAAATGGAAACCGAATTAAAAGTCTGAAACTCCCCCAATTTCCTGATTCCTTTTCTAGAAGATACCCAATTAATTTATTTTTCTCTCGGATTAAAGAAAATATGAGAATCACTCAAAAATATCTAGTGCATTATTAATTCCCAAAGAAAGCAGGGATTTTTTTTTAAAACTATTCTATTGGGAAATTCTTTTTCGAAAATCAAATAGAGCGCCTGGTTTTACAGGAAAAAAATGATGGAGGAAATTTAAGAAAAGGATCTTCCACAAAATTAGAAAAGCGATCCTAATTGTTTATATAGTTCTATTGAGAGATTCTATGTTAGCATAGTCAAAAAACAAACAAAAAATCATAAAATCTAAAAACAAGGACCTTTGCTCTCATTTTTTCTGATTTATATCTTTACGACCTTTAAAACTTTCAATTATTCCGTGAATAACCTTGGGAGGACCTTGGCAATTCTATCATTTGGAAGGGAATGTGAAACAACATAAGGATTTCAAATTTTGTTGGAATCAGCTGTATAGTTATGATGTTATTGCCAAAACAAAATAACAACGGGGCTAATTTTGGGAGGCCTTTTTCAATTATATCCTTCGAAAGAGAATGTAAAAAGCATAAGGTTTTCAGAGTTCCTTAGAATGTGCCGGATAGTTACAATGTTATTACAAAAACCCCAAAAAGCAAAACGGGGACCGACCGACCGATCGATATAGTGCGATTTAGAGTCACCCAAGACTAGACTCGCACGCGACTAAAAATAACAGAAAAGATAAAAGGACCTTTAGCTGCAGCAAGGAAAGCCGGTAACATTTAGGGGCCCAAGCGTTAGCCGTCAATATAAAAATATTCAATTAGTATAGAGGAACGGCGCATTTTCCAAAATCTACAACACGCTACAATCTGGTGTACCGGTGCAAGCCGCATAGATCTCCCAGATTAAGTCATTTAAACAACATGATACATACTCTCTGTGTACCAAACATATGCACTTCGCAGACGCGGTCAAACGGACGAGCGATTGTATCGCGCTGAATCCCGCGTTCGTGTCCGATTAGAAGACGGCAAAAAAGGCTTGATAATGCAGAGGAATTGTGAGTATAGATCTACAGGAACAATCAGGGTGCAGTTGCACGCAAGTTTAATTTCCTGAGCGACTTGTCCCCTCTTATTTGTCAAGCAGCTTAATACACTAACCTCTTTCCTGTCATGTAATCGAAGTGGTAAAGGGCGAAGAGCCGGGCCAGTTGCTCACTCTCAACAGACAACCTGGCCCGTCATCACGGCGCTCGTTCACACTAAAGCCAAGATGTCCAGGAACTAAGTAGAAGACATCCACAACATCCTAACTACTCATGGCATCAATATGGACATGAATACTGCGAACTTAGGAATGTTGAGATTACAATTCTGTAACGGCCTCCCCATTCGATGATAAGAAGGCTCCCTATAAGGGACTTGTAGAATTCACTAGTTATTTATTATCAAACAGAATAGTAGGTTGAATTCATCATCTACAATATGTTTACCGTTGAGGAGTAAATCTCGTAACCCTAGTCAATATTTTAATGAATGAAGAAACATTAAAACTAAGGCTTTTTAGTCAACTCGACAACTTACCCGTTGAGAGCAACAGAAAGAGTAAGGCTGCAAATATGCTCCTCCAAACTAAAGCGTCGGTTGAATAAATGTCCCAGGAATCGGAATAAGTCTTCTACCTCTTGACGAACTCCAGGTTTTGGTTATTGCGATGGAAGAGGCAGCAGTGAACCATCATTTGGGGGGGGGGGCGTTAATCCAGGGTAAACATCTGATCTTTGCCAAAGGAAATTGCAAATTTCCCTTTGTATATAGAGTCGATAAAATCTTATTTTAAGCAGTAAAGGGAAACTGTTCATAATCCAGGCAGATGGAGTGACACTAAAGACTAGGACTAGAGTATGACGCTCACCTCTTTTATAGAGAATAATGGGAATGCCTCAATTCTAGGTGAGAAATGAGTAGTACAACCTGAAGGAAGTTATCAAGAGACTAAGGAAGAAATTGCGAAATTGCCTTGTGTATAAATTAAGCAGCCACCTTATACGGCTTTCTTCCCATGGGTGTGATGCTAACCATTGAGCCTTGGGAGGCTGTTCATTGGAGACAGTCAGACAATTATCCGCTGAATTCCCGGGTTAATACAAAGTTTACTCAAGAAACATGCTATCCTGTAGACCGTAAGTCCAGATCATGTGTAGCCTAGTGTTTTAATTGCAGAGAGCCGAACCCAGCTTCTTCGTAGCAAAGCGGTACGTATCTCCTTGAGTAAAAATCCTGGCCGTTCAGGACCAGGATCGTCTCATATTTCGCGAGTCTAAGAACTTGGTGGTGCGCCCGGCGCTGCCTGGCACGTCATATGCCTCAATTTTAAAAAAGACGCCCTCTACTCCTGACCGCACCAGGCCAACGGGCGCGGTTGTTTCCGTGCCAATTCAGAACCCTTCTGCGTGTTTTACATACACAAGGTGCTCCCAAGTTAAAGCTCATCACACAAAGAGTTCACACCTAGCCCCGGCTGAAACCATGACTCTTTCCCCCAGCCGGAGCGTTTCCCGTAAGGGCCCTGTGCCTTTAACGAGTCGTTAGACTCGCCGGTCGTGAGGCCATCATTCTAGGTTCCTAAAGCTGCCCCCCAAAAGGAGAAGAACACTAAAGGAGCTTCGGCTCCTATGCCCACACCAGGTGGTAGGCTGGGGGGCTCGGAGACGGTGGATCCTGCAAAAGAGGGACCCCCGCCTCCGCAGTCGGCCTATTCGCTTATGGTTTCAAGGTTTAAGAGGAAAAGACTCTCATAGCGAGCCAAATCTGTCCTCATAAGTCTTTGAAGGTGACAGCACCTTCAGCACATTATCCGGCCAACAGCGAACGGAGTTCTGTCTCCAAGAAGCTTACGGCCATTCCCTTGAAGGTATTCTCTTCGAAGACGGCCCCGGCATCTTTTCCGAGCTAGACCTGGAGGGTATATTCCTTCAATAGAATTGCCGCGGACTCTAGGCCAACTGGGAGGACCTGCGGAGGCTTGTCTCCTCCCGTTCTTTGTTATCTCTGATTTGCATGGGACTATGCTAGAAAAATGCCCCTGCCCACTCTCACGGCGTATAAGGGTTTTGCTCCCCATCAGCCGCGATTTATACTTGGCATGATGTATCCGTTCTCCTCTTCGCTTTAGATACCTCCTTTCAGGCAATACATTACACTACGTACTTTCCACCGTCAGCTGACAGCGACGCGGGAGAACTTCGCCCCGCCGTGGCACGGTTGCAAAGGTCCTTTCTCTTGTTCAGAGACCTGAACGGTAGAAACCATCTCTGGGAAGACTACTCGATTAATCCTAGTGGTCAAGTACTTGTCGAACTGATCGACTAGCTGGAGCTAGTTGTCGTGGCACGGTTGCAGAGGTCCTTTCTCTTGCTCAGAGACCTGAACGGTAGAAACCCCCTCTGAAAAGACTACTCAATTAATCCCAGTGGTCAAGTACTTGTCGAACTGATCGACTAACTGGAGCTACTCTGCGGATGCATATCCTGATTTTAGGCGGGGGTTGGTCAATGACCTTTATGGTAATGATTACGTTCCCATTCAAATCTTATTTTCTTGGCCGCTGCCGCCTGAGAGCCCGCCCCTGTGGTGCTTAGCGCGGGCGCGGTGGTGCGAATTTCAGGAAGTGAATCATTTATCTGTCTCAGTTAAGGTGTTTAGATCGGTAGATAAAGCCGTTGAGTTATTCTCCGGGCACCTCTTTGGCATGGGCCTAACTACTGTTCCTAGAACGTCTGGCCATTTTTCATGCCGCCAGCTCCCGTCGTAGTCAGCCGAGTGTGAGGCGGCCGTCAAACAGAGCCGTTATGCCTATATGCGCTATAAGCGCCCCTCGAACGAGTTCACTGTCGTTGAATTTTGTCGAGCTAGGACTAAGTTCCGATATAGTTAGAAGCACACCCGCCGTTCTTCTTGCAGGGCATACTTGTCTTCACTTAACGGGTAGATCCCACTAGCAGAGATATGGAAGCGAGTCAAAAGGATTCGGGGCTAGTTCTCACAGGACCCCTCTCCTGTTCTTCCCTTCTACAGGAAACTGGGACCGCAATCTCGGACTCCGCGTCCGTAGCGAAATCCTTTGCACAGTCCTGCTTCCGCAAATTCCTATCCGCGGCGGATACTATGCTCCGACTGTTAAATGCCGTTTGTGAGGACTTCCTTCGTCGACAGAACTCAGTTACGGTGTTTTTCGATTCGGAAAATGCCTATGATACCGTATGAAGATACGGTATCATTTAGACTGTCTTCACGATGGAGGTGAGTGGACCTCTCCCAATCTTTATATCCTAATTTTTTTTCAGATCGGCGATTCCGCGAACGGGTAGGGAAAGCCTTCTCCGCCTCAATGGAGCAGGAAGAGTGTGTCCCGCAGGAAAGTGTCCAAACTGTCACACTCTTCACCCTGAGCATCAATGGCATCACCTCGGTGGTGGCGAAAGATGTTCTCGCTACGCTCTACATGGACGACTTTTCGATCTCTTTTAGCGCGACCCAGATGCAAACTTTGGAGCGTTGACTTAAACAGCCATTGTATTGCTTATCTCGCTATGTAAAAGCGCACAGGCTTCGGTTTTAATTGGCCAAGACTAAGGTGGTGCAATATTTCTGACATCCTTGGCTCCACCTGGCCTAGACTTTTTTCTAAATAGTATTTATCTGGAAGTGTAAGACTCGCACTGTTTCCTTGGTCTTGTATCTAACCGACACCTCACCTGTGAGGCTCATATTCGCAGTCTTAAGGTCTCTTGTAACCTCGCCATTAATATTCTTCCCTCCGTGACGGTCAACGTCTGGGCCGCTGATAGGGCTACTGCCTTACTTTTTATCAATCCATTGTTCATTAGAAGCTTGACTATGGATGCGAGATATATGCATCTGCAGCTGACCGTGTATTAAGAACTCGATCCACCACACTGTCCTTCGCCTGGCAACCGGTGCCTTACG